>CM017596.1:10191176-10669243 GCA_007844245.1 Pyrus betulifolia
TTTTGTTTCTTCTTGTTTTCTTTAGTTGTTTTGTTTTGCTCGAGGACTAGGAAAAGCTAAGTGTGGGGGAATTTGATAGGAGCATATTTATGCGACTTAATTTGCTTGTTCTCATGCATTTATGTTGTGTTTCCTTAGTTATTTTAGTGTTTAAAGTCACTTTTGTGCGTTTTCAGATTATAAAGCCAAAGTGTGCAAGAAGATGCAAATTGGAGTCTTTTGGAGCAAAAGAGGAATGAATGAGTTGAAGACTTGAAGAAATATGAATTCCTAATTGAAGATGGATTCCTACTCACATGAAGATTCCTATAAGTAAGGATCGTTCTAAACCGGGGATTAGGAGGGATTGCTTAATCACTTGAAAATTGACTCAAAAACGTAAAACAAAGGTTAAAACACTAAACTAGACTTAAAGAATGCAAAACTAAACACTAAAACACTAAAACAAACCAAAAGACTCAAAACAGCAACAAAACACTCAAAACTACCTTAAAAACACAATCTGGGCAGTTTTGAACACCTAACACTAATTTGGACGAATTTGGGTTATAACTTGAATCAAAACACTTAGAAACACAAACTAAGACACTTTCTAACTAAATTGAAACACTAAAGTAAAGGGGGATTTAGTTTTGACAAAATTAAAATAAAGAAGACAGATTGTAATAAAAACAGATTGTAAAAACGAATTTGATGAAAATATGGATGGAATGCTAGCTAGAAGGTTCTTCTTCACACATGTCACACTTGCATACAAGATGATTTTCAGTTGGTCTTTTGATGAATCATGAAACTCAACACCCCAGGTTAATTAGGTTCGCTTAAATTAACCTTCAAGTTCTTCTTAAGTTAATAAATTGGATGGGAAAGCGCATACAACAATTCAAAACATTCTCCAAAAGTCCTTTACGTGAAAAGCACAATAAAGATACAATCAAAGATCATTAAGCAACATGAAAACTATAAGTGTTGACGAGGCATTCGTTACTATGATGAGCATGAAACTAGTGCCAAGAATTCATTTAACGGGATTGTTTATAAGCAACCTCCACTACTTGTGAATATAAGTTTGTAACTATTAGGTGAAACTCCCTTATATTCTAGCATCATATTCATGCATGAAAACTAGGCGTGCACTCTCAATAAACATACACAAATACGTTATCAATCAAGTAGTTAAACAAATTGAATCCACAGCTCATGAAATTCCAATTGAAGGTAATCAATTTATATTGCAAGCATATACATGGTTTTGAATCACCCCTTAGCTAACTAGGGGTTTAGCCTCTCATGTTTACAAAAAGATAAACAAAATTGAAATTAAACATAGAGAACAAAAGATTGATTACACCTAAAACGCCCAACGATTCCACCTTGAATTTCTGCACGTTCAAGCTCCTCTTTCTTCTTCTCCTTGCTGCGGCACAGAGGATGTAGGGTGATTTTGGATGTGATTTTTGGTCTGGGAAGGGATTTAGGATGGTAAAGGGGTGCGGCTAGGATGTGGAAGGTGGCTGCAATGGTGTGGAAGTGTATAGAGATGTAGAATGGTGGCTGGAATGGATGGAAGGTTGCGGCAGAGAAGGTGGAAGACTGATGGTGGTTGCGACATGCAATGGAAATGATGAATAGAATACCTAGGGTGCGGCTTATATATAAGGGTTTTCAGAAATTAAAACCCTAATTTATTTTGGTTAACTAAAATTAAGTCAAAGGCTTCTAGAATTAGGAAATCAAATCAGAAAATTAAAAGGAAATTGGTTAAGAGGTGCGGCTAGGGTTTTATTTTGAAAGGGGAATGTGGTTAAGTGCAGAAATTGAAGGGAAAGGTGCAGCAAGGGAAAAGGGTTAGGGTTTAGGTGAAGGGAAAAGGGGTCCCTTGCACGGCAAGGGATGGGGAGAAAGGGAAGGTGCGGCAAAGGTCCCTAAGGGGTCTAAGGCCTTTGTTTTGTGTCCTAAAGTGCATATGAGGCCTTCAAAGTGGTTGGAAAATAAGGACTTTTAAGATTAGGAAAGGTTACCAAAATGGGAAACCTTGGCTTAACTTTCCTACTTCAAGTAGGAATCCTTGTTGGAGTAGGAATCCTTGTTCTTCTAGGAATCCTCATGTGAGTAGGAATCCATCTTCAATTAGGAATTCATATTTCTTCAAGTCTTTAACTCATTCATTCCTCTTTTGCTCCAAAAGACTCCAATTTGCATCTTCTTGCACACTTTGGCTTTATAATCTGAAAACGCACAAAAGTGACTTTAAACACTAAAATAACTAAGGAAACACAATATAAATGCACGAGAACAAGCCAATTAAGTCGCATAAATATGCTCCTATCAACTCTAGGACTTACTTTGGACGAAAATTGAATCGGTTTTGAATCAAAACACTTAAAAACACAAATTAGGACATATTAGACAACAAAGTAAGGGGGATTGGGTTTTTGACGAATTTAAAGTCTAAACAAATAGATTTGATTAACAAACTAAAGGAATACGAATTTGGTGAATTAATGGGTGATAAGCTAGCTAGAGGGTCCTTCTCCACACATGACACACTTGCATACAATTTGATTTCCAGTTGCTTTTTCAATAAACTATGAACCTCAATGCCCCAGATTAACCATGACATCACTAATTAACCCTCAAATTTTACTTAAGTCATTGAATTGGATGAACAACGCATCGGCAACCAAATTATTCTTCCCAAGTTCCCTACATGAACTGCATAATAGAGACACAAGCAAAGATCATTAAGCTTTGTGAAAATCATAAGCATTGACAAGGTATTCGTAACTATGACATCATGATACTTATGCCAGGAATTTAACTTAACACGATTGTGACCAGCAACCTTCACTACTTGTGAATATAAGTTTGTAACGATTATGTGAAACTCCCTTATTGTCACATCTCGGCCCGGGACGAATCACTTCCCGGGCCCGCTCCACCACCGTAGCACGATATTGTCCGCTTTGGGCTTACCATTCCCTCACGGTTTTGTTTTTGGGAACTCACGAGCAACTTCCCCGTGGGTCACCTATCATGGGATTGCTCAAGCCCTCTTCTCGCTTAACTTCGAAGTTCCTACGGAACCCGAAGCCAGTGAGCTCCCAAAAGGCCTCATGCTAGGTAGGGATGGGAATATACATATAAGGATCACTGCCCTGGGCGATGTGGGATGTCACAATCCTCCCCCCTTAGGGGCCCGACGTCCTCGTCGGCACACTCGCGACTAGAGTTAAGCTCTGATACCAATTGTCACATCCCGGCCTGGGACGAATCACTTCCCGGGCCCGCTCCACCATCGTAGCACGATATTGTCCGCTTTGGGCTTACCATTCCCTCACGGTTTTGTTTTTGGGAACTCACGAGCAACTTCCCAGTGGGTCACCCATCATGGGATTGCTCAAGCCCTCTTCTCGCTTAACTTCAAAGTTCCTACGAAACCCGAAGCCAGTGAGCTCCCAAAAGGCCTCATGCTAGGTAGGGATGAGAATATACATATAAGGATCACTCCCCTGGGCGATGTGGGATGTCACACTTATATTCTAGCATCAAATTCATGCATGCAAACTAAGTAGGCCTCCTTAATCAACATACAAGAATAAGTTCTTAATCAAATAGTTAAGTAAATTGCATTCACAATTTATGAAATCACAGCTGGAATTAATCAATTCATATCGCAAATATAATCATGGTTTCAAAGTCTCCTCTAGCTAAAACAAGTTTAGCCTCTCATGTTCATAGCAAAACAAAGAGAATTTAAATTAAACATTGAAAACAAAAGATAGATTACACCTAAAAATATTCCAACAATCCAACTTGAATGGCAAAAACGTCCAAGGCTGCTCCTCCTCTCTTTCTTCCTTGCTAGGATGCGGCATAAGGGTATGGAATGGCTGAATTTGGGTTATGGTCTATTATGTTCAGGGATGGATGAATGGTAGGGTAGTATGATGATTGGTAGGGTGCGGAATTATGTATGAATGATGATGGTTGAATGGTTGGTGCAGCTGTGTGTGTGTGGAGAGAATGGATGAATGGCTCAGAATTGTGTATGTCATATGGGTTTGCGAATGGGTGCGGCAGAATGTATATATTTTAGTGAAAAGCTCATGACTTTAATTAAATGTTTTGGGAAAGATTTGGACCCCAAATCCTCAAGGAAAAAGGTAATTAAAGTCAGAATCCCAAAGGAAAAGGGAAGAAGGGTGCAGCAAGGACAGAAAATAGGAAATAGGAAAAGGAAAGGTGCTGCCTTGCACGGCAAGGAAAAGGAAAGGGAAGGAAGTTGCGACATTGAGTTTGGGAATGAGATTTAGGCTTCTAGAACATATATTTAAGTGTCCTAAATTGATTAGGAACCCCTTTGATAGCTAGAACATAAGTAGGAAAAGATTAGGATTGACTAAGTCAAAATAAGGAGGTTTGACTCATGTTTCCTTTTTTGTAGCTGATTCTTTTTCTTCCAAATCTTGAATTAATTTCTTCCATCTCTTTAGCAGATTCCTAGCCTCCTTTGGTCTTCAATTTTGTCCATCCACCTTGCTCCAAGCATGTGCTACCTATTCCAAGCCCAAAACAGCTCCGAAATGCTCCAAATTGCACTTTCTTGCCACTTTAGCCAATTGGACCTACAAACACATGAAAATAGCTTAAAATACTAAAATAACTAGGACCTAACAACATAGATGCAAGAAAACAAGCTAACTAAGTCGTATAAATATGCTCCTATCAAATTCCCCCACACTTAGCTTTTGCTAGTCCTCAAGCAAAACAAAACAAACAAAACACAATCTATACCTTCCAACATTTATCTCAGGGATTTCCAATGAACATGACATATTAAAAATCACTACTCCCACAGATTTTAGTTCTCTTTACACTTAAGCAAACACTTAACCATAGTTACCACTTACTAGCTCACATTTAATCAATTAAAACAACATTTTGAATGTAGTAACATGCCTTCGAGAATTCCCTCAATTCCTCACTGGATATACTTTCTATTTTCACATATTTTGACTACACTCCCTATACTAAGTATATCTGAGAAGATTGATGTAAACATGTAGACTAGCGCTCACATATGTTATAACAAAGAAAGCATTTTCTGGAATTATTAATATGAACATGTATATGATCTCATGAAAGGAATGCTATTACTTAGAAGCAAGAACCAGGGATTCCATATGCTTATACCCATTTCAAACTCCACATATTGAAACACATAACAATCAAGATAGAAGTCTAAGGGTTGTAACGGGGCTAAGGTATTGGCTAACAAAGAAAGGTCAGGATAACAAGGGTTCTAAAGCAATAGTAAGCAAAGTAATGAAATTGACACTTAGAAATCACTTTTGATGGCAGAAACTAACTTAAACACAAAGGGAAAGTTCATGTAACACTTAGGGTCAAATTCAAACTTTTGGACCATTTCTTCAACAACCAATACTTGTGAGTTCATTCTCACTTATTTCTCAACTCTTTTTCTTCTTTTTCTTTTCTTTATCACATCTTTCTTCTTTTTTTCTTCTTTTTTCAATGAAAACCCTTCCCCCATACTTGTTTTTCTACAAAATGTTGATCAAAAGGAATTCCTTTTAAGTCATGCTCCACTATTCTTTAAGAATAAGGGTGTGGATAGTCCTATTCTAGGCTAGGTAAGGATAATGTGGCTAACAAAGAAAATAGGCTAAATAAGGCTCAAAGGTGATGTGTTATAAACTAGCACACAAATTAAACCCTCTTTTTGACAATTGTAGTATATGAATAAGTAGGGATCGTTCTAGGCTGGAGATTAGGAGGGATTGCTAATTTACTAAAAACTGACTCAAAAATACAAAACTAGACTTAAAAACACTTAACTAAACTCAAAGACTCTTAACTAGACTTATATGACTCAAAACAAACTAAAAAGACTCAAAACAGACTCTAGGACTTACTTTGGACGAAACTTGAATTGGTTTTAACTCAAAACACTTAAAAACACAATTTGGACAGATTCAAACTAATTTGACACAACAAAGTAAAGGGGATTGGGTTTTTGACGAATTTAAAGTAAAAACAAGTAACTTAAAGACTTAAACAAAGTTTGCCACGAAATTAGGTAAATGGATGGGTGATTAGCTAGTTAGAGGATCCTTCTCCACACATGACACACTTGCCTACAAATTGATTTCCAATTGCTTTTTCAATAAACCATGAACCTCAATGCCCCAGATTAACTGTGACATCACTAATTAACCCTCAGATTTTCCTTAAATCATTGAATTGGACGGACAATGCATCGGCAACCAAATTATTCTTCCCAAGTTCCATACATGAACTGCATAATAGAGACACAAGCAAAGATTATTAAGCTTTGTGAAAATCATAAGCATTGACAAAGCATTCATAACTATGACATCATGATACTCATGCTAGGAATTTAACTTAACATGAGTGTGACTAGCAACCTTCACTACTTGTGAATATAAGTTTGTAACGATTATGTGAAACTCCCTTATATTCTAGCATCAAATTCATGCATGCAAACTAAGTAGGCCTCCTTAATCAACATACAAGAATAAGTTCTTAATCAAACAGTTAAGTAAATTGCATTCACAATTTATGAAATCACAACTGGAATTAATCAATTCATATCGCAAAAATAATCATGGTTTCAAAGTCTCCTTTAGCTAAAACAAGTTTAGCCTCTCATGTTCATAGCAAAACAAAGAGAATTTAAATTAAACATTGAAAACAAAAGATAGATTACACCTAAAAATATTCCAACAATCCAACTTGAACGGCAAAAACGTCCAAGGCTGCTCCTTCTCTCTT
The DNA here is from genome assembly GCA_007844245.1 of Pyrus betulifolia. Lineage (NCBI taxonomy): Eukaryota > Viridiplantae > Streptophyta > Magnoliopsida > Rosales > Rosaceae > Pyrus > Pyrus betulifolia. The sequence goes on from CM017596.1 coordinate 10,197,996, forward strand.
TCTTCCTTGCTAAGATGCGGCATAAGGGTATGGAATGGCTGAATTTGGGTTATGGTCTATTATGGTCAAGGATGGGATGAATGGTAGGGTAGTATGATGATTGCTAGGGTGCGGAATTATGTATGAAGGATGATGGCTGAATGGTTGGTGCGGCTGTGTGTGTGAAAAGAATCATTTAGAATTGAGTATGTGATTGTATGGACGTGTGAATAAGTGCGGCACAAGGTGAATATTTTAAGGAAAGGATCATGGCTTTAATTAAATGTTTTAGGAAAGATTTAGACCCCAAATCCTCAAGGAAAATGGTAATTAAAGTCAGAATCCCAAAAGAAAAGGGATAGGAAAGTTGCGGCAATGACAAGGGAAAGGAAAAGGGTTAGGTGGTGTTGCATCCCTCTTTGGATGGAATTTAGGCTTCTAGAACTTATATTTAAGTGTCCTAAATTAATTAGGGACCCTCTTTGGCAGCTAGAACTTAGGTAGGAAAAGATTAGGGAAGCAAAGTCAAAGTAAGGAAATTTGACTCATGTTTCCTTCTTTCTAGCTGATTCATTTTCTTCCAAATCTTGAATCAATTTCTTCCATCTCTTTAGTAGATTCCTAGCCTCCTTTGATCTTCAATCTCGTCAATCCACCTTGCTCTAAGCATGTGCTAACCATTCCAAGCCCAAAACTGCTCCAAATTGCACTTTCTTGCCACCTTAACCATTTGGACCTGCAAACACACGAAAATAGCTTAAAATACTAAAATAACACAAAACTAACAACATAAATGCAAGAAAACAAGCTAATTAAGTTGCATAAATATGCTCCTATCAAAAGGGGTTAAACCTACAATACATATGCAAAGGGTAAGGCCTTTTGGCTTTGGTTTAACTAAATAACTTCATCTTATTGTATGTTATGCACTCAATATCATGCTTTGAATGAAATGGGCATGAGTTCTAGTATTTGGAACTATAATGATGAAACGCATTCTAAGTAGCAACCAAGCAAAGAAATAATGAGATCATGCAACGACTTTAGAAAACAAGAAATCACAGATTAATAACTCTCCAAACAAAGTTTAGGCTCAAGTCTCTCAGGGTTGTAGCATTAGTTTGAGTTCCTTCCTTCAAGCATGTTACAAAAACTAATTTTTTCTTTGTGATTACATGTGAATTCATAAACAACAACTACAACTTGATGTGAAATATTCTAACACTCAAATTAAAACCCTATGATTGTAGTATATGAAAGTAAGGATCGTTTTAGGCCGGGGATTAGAAAGGATGCTAATCTACTCAAATTAAACTCTAAAACACTAAATTAGACTCAAAAACAGAAAACTAGACTCTAACAACTCAAAACAAGCTAAATAGACTAAAAACACACAAATTAAGTTAAATTGACTCGAAACAGACTCTAAGAAGTTATTTGGATGAATTTTAGACTAGTAAGACTCAAAACACTAAATTGGACATATTTGAACACGTTTCTAACTAATCTAACAAACTTAATTAAAGGGGAGATTGATTTGGACGAAATTAAAGTAAAAACAAACAGATTTAAAGACTCTAAACAATTTGGATGAAATTGGGTGAAATATGGGTGAATGGCTAACCAAAGGGTCCTTCTCCACACATGACACACATGCATACAAATCGATTTCCAGTTATTATTCCTTTAAACCATGAATGACAATGCCCCAAGGTAATTGCATCGCACAACCAACCATCAGATTTTCCTTATTTCATTGAATTGAATGAATACGCATTACAACCATATTATCTTTCTCAAGTTCCCTATATGAAATGCATGATAGAGATACATAACCAAAGTCATTAAGTTCTATGAAAATCATAAGCATTGACAAGGCATTCATCACTATGAAACGTATGAGACTCCTGCCAAGGATTCACTTAACACAATCATGACTAGTGACTTCCACTACTTATGAATATAAGTGAATAACTATTACGTGAAACTCCCTTATATTCTAGCATCAAATTCATGCATGCAAACTAAGTAGGCCTCCTTAATCAACATACAAGAATAAGTTATCAATCAAGCAGTTAAGCAAATTGCATTCACGATTTATGAACAATAATTGGATGAAATCAATTCATATCACATATATGTTCATGGCTTTGAATTCACCTCTAACTGAAACGAATTTAGTTCCTCATGCTCGTAAAACAAAGATAATTAAATTAAACATTGAAAATAAAGAATGGAATACACCTAGAAACGCTCCAACAATCCAACGTTTTGAATGGCAAGCATGGCTCCAGGTGTGGTGTGAAATTGTGGTAGAGGGTGGTGGTTTATGAGTGTTGTGGCATCATGTATGTATAAGGTGAAGGGAAGACACAAAATTGGGCTGAAAAGAAGAGGAATTCCAAATCACTAGAGAACAAGGTCACATTCAATCAGATTCCAGAGAGGACAAAGAATGGTCCTTGTGGCAGATTCTAGAACTTCTTGAAGGGTTACATGTGGCATAAACTTAGGGCACGAAAATAGGGTTTCTAGAACCTGATATTTAGGTGTTCTAATGTGAAAAGGAGTCATCTTTGCAGCTGGAATTAAGGTAGGAAAAGATTAGGATAGGATAAGATAAGATAAGGTTGGATAAGGTTTGGATAAGATAAAGTAATTTAGATAATGTTCCTTCTTTGTAGCTGATTCCTTATCTTCCAAGTCTTCAATTTAATTCTTCCAGATGTTAATCACAATCCTAGCCTCTCTTGATCTTCAAATTCGTCCATCCACCTTGCTCCATATGCAAGCTATCCATTCCATGCCCAAAACTACTCCAAATAGCTCCCAAATGCACTTTCTTGCCAACTTTGTCATTTAAACCTACAAACACACGAAAATAGCTTAAATCACTATAATAAATGGAAACTAACTATGTAAATGCAAGAAAACAAGATAACTAAATCGCATAAATATGCTCTTATCACAACTAAGCATAAACTAAAGAGCAAATCAAACTTCTATCCATGTTTGTAACTTTCTTTAATAGTCATGCAATTAAAAACCAAATCCTCATCATTGTGTTGGAAGGTACCCTAAGACACAAACAAACACACAAAAACAACTCTTTTGAGTTTTTCAAAACTGTTTTTCGAATTTTTTTTATTTTTAAATTTTCCTATTTTCTGGTCAAAACACATTAAAACACTTCAAAACACACTAAAAACACTTAAAAACAATGAGAAACAACATTAGAAGTGATAGGTTATAAAATCCCATGAAAATCATGCCAAAACAGCTTGTTTACCCCCCCTCACACTTAATCCAAACATTGTCCTCAATGTTTCAAACAAAGACTCATACTCAAACCATCAAAACAACACAACTAACAAACATTACTATCATGGTAAAGTAAAACCAATAAAGAGTAGGGTTTAGGAACGCAAATTTGGTTGTGGATTGTTGGAGATTCCTAGGTCTTCTTTATTCAAATGCATGGGTTACCTCCCAAGAAGCGCTCGCTTTAACGTCTTCTAGCTGGACGATACCTCCTTTTAAGCTCCATTAGAGCCTACAGCATGGAGGGGTACATCCTCCACAACCTACCCCTTGACATTCTCATAGTATGGCTTCAAACAATGCCTATCCACCTTGAATTCTTGGCCATTCCTTAAGCTTTGAATTTGGACTGTCATAAGGAAAAACATTAGTAATAACAAAAGGACCAATCCATTTAGAACGTAACTTACCGAGAAACAAATGAAGGCAGGAATTGAAAAGTATCACTTTCTGCCCTATGGAAAATGTCTTGCTCCGAATCATCTTGTCATGGAATGCCCTTGTCTTCTCCTTGTAAATATGAGCATTCTCATAAGCCTCGTGCCTAATCTCTTCAAGTTCATTCAATGGAAGCTTTCAATGAATTCCAGCCGCATCTATGTCCATGTTGAATGTTTTGACAGCCCAATGTACCTTGTGTTCTAATTCCACAGGAAGATGGCATGGTTTGCCATAGATAAGCTGAAATGGGGACATTTTAATGGGTGTTTTGTAGGCCGTATGATATGCCCATAGTGTATCCTCCAAACCAAAGCTCTAATCCTTTCTTGTTGGCCAACGGTCTTCTCCAAAATCTGCTTGATTTCTCTATTCGAAACCTCGGCTTGGCCATTTGTTTGAGGATGATAAGGTGTTGAAACCTTATGTGTGACATTATATTTCTTGAGTAGCGCCTCAATGGTGCGATTACAAAAATGAGACCCTCTATCACTTATGAGCACTCTAGGCATCCCAAATCTAGAGAAGATGTTAGTTTTGATGAAATCTGCAACCACTCTAGAATCATTAGTACGGGTGGCTTTTACTTCCACCCATTTCTAGGTATAATCAACTGCAAGCAAAATATAAGTAAATCCATATGAAGAAGGAAAATGACCCATGAAGTCAATGATCCAAACATAAAAAATTTTAACATTAAAAATAGGGGTATGTGACATTTGATCATTTGCACCTATATTGCCCATTCTTTGACAATGATCATAAGTCATACAAAAAGTTCTAGCATCCTTAAAGATTGTAGGCTAATAAAATCCACATTCTAACACTTAAAGGGATGTGCGTTGTGTGCCAAAATGACCCCTACATGCATAAGTGTGACAAAAAGTTAAAATTGAATTAAACTCAGAATCATGCACACACCTAGAAGAATCTGATCAGAGCAATATTTCCACAAATATGGGCTATTCCCACACATAAAATCGTGCATCCTTTTTTAGTTTATCACGTTGGTGCTTGTTTAGGGTGCTTGGAACTTGTTTAGACACCAAATAATTCACTAAATTGGCATACCATGGCTCACTTACCTCAATGGATAGCAGCTGTTCATCTGGGAATGTCTCTTGGATGGGTAATGACTCATCATTGTGCACCAAACGACTTAAGTGGTCAACCACCACTCTAATTTCAATATCGAACTATTGGAGGAGGAGCATCCAGCGAATTAGCCTTGGTTTGGCCTCCTTCTTGGTGAATAAGTACTTCAACGCTGCATGGTCAGAATAAACAATAACTTTAGTGCCAAGTAAATAAGAACAAAACTTATCTAAAGCAAACACAACAGCAAGAATTTATTTTTCAGTGGTGGAGTAGTTCAATTGAACATCATTCAAGGTCCGGGATGCATAATAGATGACATGTGGTTGCTTGTTCTTCCTTTGGGCTAAAACAGCTCATATTGCATAATCTGAGGCATTACACATGAGGTCAAAAGGTATGCTTCAATCTGGTGGAACTATGATGGGGGCCGAGGTAAGTTGCTCCTTTAGGTGTTTGAATGCCTTCTCACATTCCTCGTTGAACTCGAATGACACTTCCTTTTAAAGGAGACGGCAAAAGGGTTGTGAAATTTTTGAAAAGTCCTTGATAATCGCCTATAGAATCCTTGATAGGAGCATATTTATGCTACTTAGCTATGTTGTTTCCTTGCATTTAGATAGTTAATTACTACTTATTAAAGTTTTTTAAGCTATTTTCGTATGTTTTTAGATCCTAATGGCAAAAGGAGCAAGAAAGTGCATTTTGGAGCTATTTGGAGCAGTTTTGGGCATGGATTGGATAGCTTAACCATGGAGCAAAGTGGATGGACAAAATTGAAGTCAAGAGAGGCTAGGAAAGGCTACAAATCTGGAGAAAGAAGTTCTAAAGCAAAGAAGATAAGGAAAGAGCAAGAAATAAGGAACCTTATCCAACCTTATCTTATCCTATCCTAACCAACCTTATCCTTTCCTAAATCTAACATTATCCTATATTATCCTATCCAAATTAGGTTGTGCCTTAAATCTAGCTATTTAGAAGGGATTAAATATACATTTAAACACATAAACTCAGATTCTAGAAGCCTGATGCGAGAATTATACGCGCATAAATTGAACCCTCTTTTTGTCAATTGTAGTAAGTACGTAAGTAGGGATCGTTCTGGACCGGGGATTAGGAGGGATTGTTAATCTCTTGGAAACTGACTCAAAAACGTAAAAACAATATAAAACACTAAACTAGACTCAAAGAATGTGAAACTAAATGTTAAAACACTAAGACAAACCAAAAGACTCAAAATACTTTAAAAACACAAACTAAATTGATTTCTAACTAAATTGAACAATAAAGTAAAGGGGGATTGAGTTTTGGACGGAATTAAACTAAATGAACAAATTGCAATTAAAATAGAATGTAAATATGAAATTGATGAAATGGAATGAATGGATGCTAGCCAAGGGGTTCATCTCCACACATGTTACACTTGCATAATAAAAAGATTTCTAATTGCTTTTCAATAAACCATGAATTCTCAACGCTCCGGGTTAATTAGGTCCGCTTAAATTAACCGTCAAGTTTTCCTTAAGTTAATGAATTGGATGATTGCATACGACAACCCAAAGCATTCCTCACAAGTTCCCTACATGAATTGCATAATAGAGATACAAGCAAGAATCATTAAGCAACATGAAAACTATAAGTGTTGACGAGGCATTCGTTACTATGATTGCATGAAACTTATGCCAAGAATTTGTTTAACGCGATTGTTTATAAGCAACCTCCACTACTTGTGAATATAAGTTCATAACTATTACGTGAAACTCACTTATATTCTAGCGTCAAATTCATGCATGGAAATTAAGCGTTCATTCTTAATAAACATACATAAATAGGATATCAATCAAATAGTTAAACAAATTGAATTCACAACTTATGAAACGTAATTAAAAGTAATCAAATCATATTGCAAGTATAAACATATATTTCGAATCACCCCCTAGCTAAGGGGGGTTTAGTTCCTCATACGTACAAAACAAAGAGAATTGAAATTAAACATTGAAATCAAAGAAACGCCTAAACATTCCAACAACTCAAACTTGAATTGTATGAACGTTTAGGCCCTCTTCTCATCCTCTTCGTTGTAGCATAAGGTCTAGGGATAGTTGGTTGGGGGGATGGAAGTGTGGAATTATGGAAGTGGATGAGGAGTGGTGGAAATGGAAGAATGGTTTTGGATTCTAAGGGGAAGTGTTTATTTGTGGTGTGAGAATGGAGAGATGGAATTGAATGAAATGGAAGTGTGGGATGAATTGAATGATGCAAATGAATGAAGTGTGTGTGGTTTATATAGGGAGAGAATGGATGGGAGAGCATGTGAATGATAGCTAGGAGAATGATTAAAGGGGTGTGAATGGTTGGAAATGCATGTGGGTGAATTGGTGGTGCAATGATGAAAGAATAAGTGCATGTGTGTGTTTTGTGTTGGAATGAATGTGGATGCATGATGAAGAGTTAATAAATAATGCATGTAGGGTTAGCTAGGTTGGCTTTGTTTGGGTGCATGTGAGTTAAAGAGGGAGAATGTGGTGAAATGATGAAGTAGGAAGGTGGAAATGCATGTGAATGCATGTGAGTGCATGTGTGTGTGAACTAGGAAAGTGGGAATGCATGTGGAAGAAATTGCATGTGGAAAGGTTGTGAAAGCATGTGAATGCATGTGAATTAGGTTGGAAAGAGGTGGGTGTTCATGTGAGTTGAAATGCATATGTTTAAATGGTTGAAATGTGTAGATGATTATGAGTATGATAAGTGATAAGTGTATGGTTATGATAAGTGATAAGTGAATGATATGTTAAGTGATAAATGAATGATATGTTGTGAGTGATAAGTGAATGGAAGTGATAATTGATAATAGGGCTAGTTTAAAGGGCTAGGGTTTAAGTACATAGAATGGGCCTAAAATAGGTTGGTTTGCATGGCATAATATGTTTGATTGGGCTAGAGGTTTTCCATGGCTCAAAGGATTTGTTTGATTGGGCTAGGCCCTTTGTTTGATGTCCCCAAAGAGCATACAAAGCTTCAATTTCGTCCATCCTCTTTGCTCCATGATTAAGCTATCCAATCCATGCCCAAAAGTGCCCCAAATAGCCTCAAAATGCACTTTCTTGCACCCTAAGCCCTTAGAACCTGAAAACACACAAAAGAAGCATAAAGGACTAAAATAACTAGAGAAACATAACGTAAATGCACGAGAACAAGCCATTTAAGTCGCATGAATATGCTCCTATCAAACTCCCCCACACTTATCTTTTGCTAGTCCTCGAGCAAAACAGAATAAAAACAAATAAACAAAACAACACTAAACACGTAAAACACAACCTACACCTTCCAACAATCGTTTCAGGGATTTCCAATGCACATGACCAGTTAAAAATCATTATTCCCACAGAATTTAGCCATCTTTACACTTAAGTACATTCTTAATCATAGTCACCACATATTCGTTCACAATTAAGCATTTAAAACACATTTCGAATGTAGTAACATGCCTTAAAGAATTTCCTCAATTCCTTACTAGAATGCACTCTATTTTCACACAGATTTTCTGACTACACACCCTACACTAGTTATATGTGAGAGATTGATGTAAACATGAAAGACTAGTATCTCACATATCTTATAACAAAGAAAGCATTTTCTGGATTTACGATAATGACATGAATATGATCTCATGAATGGAATGCTACTACTTAGACGCGAGCACCAGTGACACCATATGCTCATACCAAGTTCAAACTCCACAATTGAAATACACAACACTCAAGATAGAAGTCAAGGGTTGTAACGGGGCTTGGGGTATTGGCTAACAATGAAAGGTGAAGGATAAACAAACATTCTTAAAGCAATAGTGAGCAAAGTATTGAATCAGGCACTTAGAATTCCCTTAAGAACGCAGAAGTCAACTTTGAACACCCAAGGGAAAGTCACACAAAACTTAGGGCCATATTCACTTTTTGGACCCTTTCTTCAACCATCAACGCTCGTGAGTTCATCCTTACTTATTTTCACTCTTTTTTTTTTCTCTTTTTCTCTCTTTTTTTTTTTTTTTTTTTTTTTTTTTCTTTTCTTCTTCTTTTTCTTTTGAATCTCAAAACATACATATAAATGTAAGAATAAACTTTTACTCCCCCACACTCATTTTCTTGCATAATGTAACTCAAAAGGAATTCATTTAAGTTATGCTCACTATCTTTTAAGAACAAGGGTGTGGATTGTCCTAAACTAGGCTAGGTGAGGAAAATGTGGGTAAACAAAGAATAAATGCTACACAAGGCTCAACGGGGTTAAAACTTCCAACAAATACGAAATATGGGGCTATGGTGGCAACTACACAACTTCATCTTGATATATGTTATGCAAATCAATAACATGCTTTGAATGAAATGGGCATGAGTTCTAGCATTTGGAACTATATGATGAAACGTCTTCTAAGTAGTAACCAAGCAAAGAATAATGAGATCATGCAACGACTTTAGAAAACAAGAAATCACAGATTATACTCTCCAAAGAACATTATAGGCTCAAGTCTCTCAGGGTTGTAGCGTTTGTTTGAGTTCCTTCCTTCAAGCATGTTACAAAAACGAATTTTTCTTTTATGATTGCATGTGAAGTCATACATTATAACCATAACCAAGCATATACCAAGAGTAAATCAAACTTTTCTCCATGTTTATAACTCTTTTTAACAGTCATGCAATTAGAAACCAAATCCTTATCATTGTGTTGGAAGGTGACCTACGACACAAAAATGACTCAAAACACTCTTTTTAGGCTTTTCAAAACATGTTTTTCAAATTTTTATGTGATTTTCGAATTTTTAAGTCAAAACACACTAAACACACTTAAAAACAGCAAGAAACAACATTTTAAGTTATGGTGGATAAAACCCTACGAATTTGCATCAAAACACTTTAGAAACTCCCCCACACTTAAATCAAACATTGTCCTCAATGTTAGAAACCACACTAAACACAAACAAACATATAAACAGCAATTAAACATACTAATCATGGCAGAATGTATCTAACAAAGAGAAAAGTTTAGAGATGCAAATCTGGTTATGGAGTGTTCGTTCCATCTTCTCCTTGGTGATTGCAGTGAGGCTTCATCTTGAGTTTTTCCACAGGCTACTCTTGAACTGAGCTGGAGATTCTTTTGGTTTCCTCCGATCGTTGATTTTCCTTTGTGCTACTCTTGAACTGGGCAGCAGGATTCTTTTGGTTTCCCCCGAAGGTCTGAGCTTCCTCCTCTTATCTGTTTCTTTGTTCAATCTCTCCAATTCGTATTGAAGAGGGTTAGAGGATAGCTCAGCAAAGCTAGGTAAGCAACCAGGGAATAGAGTCTAGATAGACTCCAAGTGCCGGTTGATTGCTTCTTTCACTTTGCCATGCAAGTAATATCAAGGACAAAGGAAAAAACAGGGAAAGAGCATGATATGAGATACCTTTGCTTTCGCCCTTGATGATATGAGATACCTTTGCTTTCGAAGAGGCAGCGAATGAATCGACATGCTTCGATCCACCGTTTCCTCTTGCCTCTTTTGTTCTCCGGGCCTTTGGTATCTTCTTTGGGGGATACATCCATGGTTGAAAGTGTGTTCTCAAGAGAAGGAGAAAACTGAGCATGTTTGTGCGGGTTGGTTGCAGCTTACATTTTTGGCCGAGAAGGAAAGTTATGCGCTTCTGGGTATATGCTTTGCCATGAATGTTGATGTATATAGGCATTGTAATGGCAAATGGCAGTGCGGATGCGGCAATGTCTTCTACGCGTCTTCTGAAAAGCTGGGAGCTTTTGACAAAGTGGCACGCGTCTTCTGAAAAGCCGGGAGCTTTTGACAAAGTTGCACTCGCTTTCTGGAAAGCTGGGAGCTTTCGACTTTTCACCCACGTTTGTCGGCTAAAGTGTGCAACTGATTTCTCGCCTTCCACGCGTCTTCTGAAAAGCTGGGAGCTTTTGACAAATTTGCACACGCTTTCTGAAAAGCCTGGATTGCGTCTGAAGAGCTGGCGATCTTTACGCCGGGAAATCCAGTTTTGAAGAGTGGTGTCTCTTCATTTCTGAATCGGTGAACGCCTCTCCTTTAATAGAGGTGATCGATCACCTCTATCTGCACACTTTGAAGACTTCCCAAAAATCATCTTCGGCCCGTCGAGATTTTCCTCCATCCAACCCTTCTCTTTTAACTTCTTGAACAATGGCTAGCTCATCCAACCCATCGAACATTTGCTTAGATTTGAGTCTAAGCAGTGATCCTGTTGCGCCGCGTCAGGATAAGGTATGGTGCCCGTCTTTCTTATCTTTTCATGGTCCTCTTACAGATGAGGACTCTGTGATGACGGATCCCACAACGGCTACGATAGTGGCTCGGAACCTCCTCACTCCCAAAGACAGTCAGCTGCTTTCCGGACGGTCCGATGAGTTGGCCGTTCAAGAATCCCTGGCTTTGAGTGTTCAGTGCGCTGGCTCTGTGTCCAACATGGGCCAACGCCTTCTTGCTCGCTCCCGTCAGGTTGAATCCTTGATGGCGGAGGTGGAGAGTCTTAAGCAGGAGATCAAACAGCTTAAGTACGAGAACCGAAGTTTGCACGTGCTTGCCAACAATTATTCAACATGCATGAAGAGGAAACTTGATGAGCTTGATGACCATCAACGGTTTGCAGCTTTCTTCCAAAAGCACCTCTTTCCTGGGTCATCCAGTGTTCCACCAAGGATTGGGGCTTTGAATGATCTATCTTCGGTGCCTTCCGCTCCTATGCCTCTTGCTCCGATGCCTTCTGCTCCGATGCCTCCTGCTCCGATGCCTCCCGCTCCGAGAGTGTTGCCACGTAGTGGGGCCTCACGTACACAACCCTTGTGAAGGCTCCATCTTTCTGCCATGTTTAGATACAATTGTAATTTCTCGAAAAATTAATGACAAACTTTGTTTTATTCACTGTATTGGGTTGCCTCCCAAGTAGCGCTTTCTTTTACGTCTTGCAGCTGGACGAAACCTTCTTAGGCTCATTTAGGACCCATGACATGGAATTTATCTCTGAATGGCGGGTGATACTTGAGATGATCCGGTAATGGTTTAAATTCTAGAGTGGGTGCCTGGATCATTAACAACATATCAATATAAAAGAAAATTGAAATTCGGGGAGGCGGCTTACCTGTGTGCTCCGACAAGAACTCAATGACAAACACCACTCCCTTGAAAGTTTCAGGGATATTGGACTTGGCCAGATTGCATGTGATGGTTGGTCCTTGTCTTGTGTCATAAAGTTCAACTTCTTTGGGGTTGTTTGCCTCAAGTATATCCTCTTTAATGAATTCTAGACATTCCCCAGTCACATATTGCTCTTGATTCTTTGGAAAGGATTCGAAGATGCCTTTCTCACCCTTTTCTTCCTTGGATTGCATGATCCTGCAAGGAATAGGGACATTCAGTGGAATGGGGTTAGAACTAATTAAATTTGGAACAACCTTACTTGAATTAGATGGCGTGGGAGCAATAGGTGCCTCCAGCAAAGGTGTTTCCACTCTTGCCGTGGGTTGGGTGTATTCCTCTTCCTTGTGATTTGATTTTGATGGTTGAGGGTCCGTTCCAACCTCCTTGTCACTTCTCAACATGATTTCCTTGGCAGTTTCAAATTCTCCCTTCGGATTTGCAATGGTTGAAATAGGGATTTTGCCTTGGTCTTGAAATTGTCCTACGAACTCCGCTATTTGCCCAATTTGCCTTTCTTTGTTTTGGGTTTGGACTTCCTGCGTCAAAGTAGTAAGCAATTGAAAAATCTTATCATTATCACTTGAATTACTTACATTGCTTTGGGCAGGTTGTGGTGGTTGCATAGGCGTTGTATAGAACTCCTCATATGGTTGCCAATATTCTCCTTGTTGAGCCTCCTCGACTTGGTTTTGTGAGCCCTGCACCAAACAAAGTAATTTATTAAGCTTTTGATTATAATCTATTGACGAACTTGAGTTTGGTTGGGCATATTGAATATGAGGTGGCTCCCAATATCCTTCTTGTTGAACATTTTGAGGTTCCCACCACATAGAGTTTGAATGATCACTCCAATCCGAATTGTAAGTATTGGAAAACACGTCGTTCCTTGATTGATTATGATCAAATGTACCAACTCTTTGCATTTGGTACTCTTCCATAAGCTGTGACAAAAGAGAAGCACTATCAAGTGCCATGTCTCGCTTCTAAAAACAAAATAAAACTAAAAATATATACACACAAACAAAACTAAAACAATCCAAGAGATTAGCAAAGTTGCTAATCCCCGGCAACGGCGCCAAAATTTGATGCGAGAATTATACGCGCATAAATTAAACCCTCTTTTTGTCAATTATAGTAAGTACGTAAGTAGGGATCGTTCTAGACCGGGGATTAGGAGGGATTGTTAATCTCTTGGAAACTGACTCAAAAACGTAAAAACAATATAAAACACTAAACTAGACTCAAAGAATGTGAAACTAAATGTTAAAACACTAAGACAAACCAAAAGACTCAAAATACTTTAAAAACACAAACTAAATTGATTTCTAACTAAATTGAACAATAAAGTAAAGGGGGATTGAGTTTTGGACGGAATTAAACTAAATGAACAAATTGCAATTAAAATAGAATGTAAATATGAAATTGATGAAATGGAATGAATGGATGCTAGCCAAGATTTCTAATTGCTTTTCAATAAACCATGAATTCTCAACGCTCCGGGTTAATTAGGTCCGCTTAAATTAACCGTCAAGTTTTCCTTAAGTTAATGAATTGGATGATTGCATACGACAACCCAAAGCATTCCTCACAAGTTCCCTACATGAATTGCATAATAGAGATACAAGCAAGAATCATTAAGCAACATGAAAACTATAAGTGTTGACGAGGCATTCGTTACTATGATTGCATGAAACTTATGCCAAGAATTTGTTTAACGCGATTGTTTATAAGCAACCTCCACTACTTGTGAATATAAGTTCATAACTATTACGTGAAACTCACTTATATTCTAGCGTCAAATTCATGCATGGAAATTAAGCGTTCATTCTTAATAAACATACATAAGTAGGATATCAATCAAATAGTTAAACAAATTGAATTCACAACTTATGAAACGTAATTAAAAGTAATCAAATCATATTGCAAGTATAAACATATATTTCGAATCACCCCCTAGCTAAGGGGGGTTTAGTTCCTCATACGTACAAAACAAAGAGAATTGAAATTAAACATTGAAATCAAAGAAACGCCTAAACATTCCAACAACTCAAACTTGAATTGTATGAACGTTTAGGCCCTCTTCTCATCCTCTTCGTTGTAGCATAAGGTCTAGGGATAGTTGGTTGGGGGGATGGAAGTGTGGAATTATGGAAGTGGATGAGGAGTGGTGGAAATGGAAGAATGGTTTTGGATTCTAAGGGGAAGTGTTTATTTGTGGTGTGAGAATGGAGAGATGGAATTGAATGAAATTGAAGTGTGGGATGAATTGAATGATGCAAATGAATGAAGTGTGTGTGGTTTATATAGGGAGAGAATGGATGGGAGAGCATGTGAATGATAGCTAGGAGAATGATTAAAGGGGTGTGAATGGTTGGAAATGCATGTGGGTGAATTGGTGGTGCAATGATGAAAGAATAAGTGCATGTGTGTGTTTTGTGTTGGAATGAATGTGGATGCATGATGAAGAGTTAATAAATAATGCATGTAGGGTTAGCTAGGTTGGCTTTGTTTGGGTGCATGTGAGTTAAAGAGGGAGAATGTGGTGAAATGATGAAGTAGGAAGGTGGAAATGCATGTGAATGCATGTGAGTGCATGTGTGTGTGAACTAGGAAAGTGGGAATGCATGTGGAAGAAATTGCATGTGGAAAGGTTGTGAAAGCATGTGAATGCATGTGAATTAGGTTGGAAAGAGGTGGGTGTTCATGTGAGTTGAAATGCATATGTTTAAATGGTTGAAATGTGTAGATGATTATGAGTATGATAAGTGATAAGTGTATGGTTATGATAAGTGATAAGTGAATGATATGTTAAGTGATAAATGAATGATATGTTGTGAGTGATAAGTGAATGGAAGTGATAATTGATAATAGGGCTAGTTTAAAGGGCTAGGGTTTAAGTACATAGAATGGGCCTAAAATAGGTTGGTTTGCATGGCATAATATGTTTGATTGGGCTAGAGGTTTTCCATGGCTCAAAGGATTTGTTTGATTGGGCTAGGCCCTTTGTTTGATGTCCCCAAAGAGCATACAAAGCTTCAATTTCGTCCATCCTCTTTGCTCCATGATTAAGCTATCCAATCCATGCCCAAAAGTGCCCCAAATAGCCTCAAAATGCACTTTCTTGCACCCTAAGCCCTTAGAACCTGAAAACACACAAAAGAAGCATAAAGGACTAAAATAACTAGAGAAACATAACGTAAATGCACGAGAACAAGCCATTTAAGTCGCATGAATATGCTCCTATCAAAGCCTAAGCCTTTATGTGCTACGTCTATGCCATTCCTTGGAGGTTTAGGAGTTGTAATCCTTCTCCTACAAAGGTACCGCACCCCTTAGTCTTTGTTCTTCTAGAAATCTGACCTAAACATCCTTTCTAAAAGCCTATACCTGATCCTAATTAATTGCCGTAGGTTAGTATCCCTTTCCCCTTAGGTTTCTGCCAAACCATAACCCTTTTCCCATTGGATTGTGTAATCCTTTTCCTTCAGAAATTGTGCATAAATTAGCCTATAAATATAACCCTATGCCGCACCATTCAACCCATCCATTCACTCATTCATTCATTCATACTTTCAGCCATCAAACACCACAATGCACCCTACACCACCCTAGTGCCGCAAGCAAGGAAGGAAGGAGAAGAAGACTTATGCAATCTGCCATCCAAGGGAGTGCCGTGCATGCCATTGGAGTGTGGAGTGTTTCTAGGTGTATTCTATCCTTAGTTTTAGTTCAATGTTTATGTTAATTTGGTTTTCAATTATGATCAACATGTGGAACTAATTTCTTTTTAGTTACAGGTGAATTCGAAGCCATGATTATATGTTTTATATGAATTGATTACGTCTAGTTATTGTTTTTTAAGGCATGAATGTGATTTGCTTATCTAAGTTATTAAAACTTGTTTATGTGTGTGGGTTGGGGGTCGACACTTAATTTGCATGCATGAATTTGATGCTAGAGTATAAGGGAGTTTCACATAATAGTTATTCACTTATATTCACAACTAGTGGAGGTTGCTAGCCACAATCGCGTTAAGTAAATCCTTGGTATGAGTCTCATGCATTTCATAGTGATGAATGGCTTGTCAATGCTTATGATTTTCACAAAACATAATGACTTTTGATATGTATCGTTAATATGCGTTTCATATAAAGGACTTGAGAAAGATAATTTGGTTTAGATGCGTATTCCATCTAATTCAATGAAATAAGGAAAATTTGATGGTTAGTTGTGCGATGCAACTAACTTGGGGCGTTGTCATTCATAGTCTAAAGGAATAATAACTGGAAATTGGTTCATATGCATATATCATGTGTGGAGAAGGACCCTCTAACTAGCCTTTCACCCATTTAATTCACTTAAATTTGTTTTTCCAAAGTGTTTTCTACAAAGTTTTTGCTTAAAGTCTTAAATTCGTCAAAAACAATACCCCTTTCATTTAGTCTTGTTATTTGAGTCAAAATCTGTTTTCTTTAAGTCTTTTGAGTCAAGTTAAGTTCTATTTTCGCCCAAATCACTTGTTAGGTCTAGAATTGAGTCTTTTTTATTGTTGGTTGTTGTTTTAAGTGTTTTAAGTTAGTTTTGAGTCTATAGAGTCTAGTTTAGTGTTTTTGAGTCTTATTTGTATTGATTAGCATCCCTAGTTAATCCCCAGTCTAGAACGATCCCTACTTACATATCTACTACAATTGTCACAAATAGGGTTTAATTTGTCTGCCAAGTTAATTTTCACATCAAATTTTGGCGCCGTTGCCAGGGATTAGTAAACTTGCTAATCCCTTTTGTTTGTGTCATGTCAAAGTGTCTTTTTGTTTATGTTTGCCGTGCCCTTTAAAGTGGTTGCTGATTTGGATTGTTTGCTTTGTTTTAGGTACTAGTTTATGACTCACTGTTCTTGATAGGAGCATATTCATGCGACTTAAATGGCTTGTTCTCGTGCATTTACGTTATGTTTCTTTAGTTATTTTAGTCCTTTATGCTTCTTTTGTGTGTTTTCAGGTTCTAAGGGCAAAGTATGCAAAAGGGTGCATTTTGGAGTAGTTTGGGGCGTTAAATGGATTGCATATACTTGAAGCCAAGTAGATGGATGAAATTGAAGACCAAAGGAGGCCCTTTGTACCAGAAATTCACACCAACACATCCCATTTCAGATTGCATTCCAATCATTCCAGCCAAGCCACATGCATTCCCTTTAATTTATTCAACCTAGCTGTCAAAGCACATGCACATTCACCCTAATCATTCACTTACACAATCTGCCATCATTCACAAATTCATTCCATGCATTCATCAACATATCTAGCTTTCATTCACATGCACCCATAATCATTCAACCAACTTTGCACATGCATTCATCATCATAACCTAGCTGTCATTACCCTTTAATCACATGCATAAATCAGCCACATGCATCTCCCATCACCATTCCAGATTTCCACCAAGTTCCTAGCTGTCATATTCCCTCCTTTTCACCTATAAATAAGCACCCATTGCAGCCACAATTCATTCATTCCCATTCATACACAATTCACTATTCCATTTTAGAAAATCCCCTTGTGCCGTGTCTCCCTTACAATCCAAACACCATCCTTCCATTTTCACCACTCCCCAAACCATTCACACCATCAAACTATCCTTAGACCTTGTGCTACAACGAAGAAGAAGATAAGAGGGCCTAAACGTTCATACAATTCAAGTTTGAGTTGTTGGAATGTTTAGGTGTTTCTTTGATTTTAATGTTTAATTTCAATACCCTTTGTTTTGTACGAATGAGGAATGGAAGAGAAGAGGGCCTAAACGTTCATACAATTCAAGTTTGAGTTGTTGGAATGTTTAGGCGTTTCTTTGATTCTCTTTGTTTTGTATCATGAGGAACTAAACCCCCCTGGTTGGGGGGGGGATTCAAAATATATGTTTATGCTTGCATTTTGATTTGATTACTTCTAATTGCGTTTCATAAGTTGTGGATTCAATTTGTTTAACTGTTTGATTGATAACTTATTTATGTATGTTTATTGAGAGTACACGCTTAATTTTCATGCATGAATATGACGCTAGAATATAAGTGAGTTTCACCTAATAGTTACGAACTTATATTCACAAGTAGTGGAGGTTGCTTATAAACAATCGCGTTAAACGAATTCTTGGCATAAGTTTCATGCAATCATAGTAACGAATGCCTCGTCAACACTTATAATTTTCATAGAGCGTAATGATTCTTGCTTGTATCTCTATTATGCAATCATGTAGGGGACTTGTGGGGAATGTTTTGGGTTGTCGTATGCAATCATCCAATTCAATAACGTTAGGAAGATTTGAAGGTTAATTAGTGCATCACGGTTAACTTGGGGTGTAGAGAATTCATGGTTTATTGAAATGCAATTGGAAATCTTTTTATTATGCAAGTGTAACATGTGTGGAGATGAACCCCTTAGCTAGTCATCCCATCCATTCAAATCCATCACATTCATATTTACATTCTGTTTTTAATTAGAATCTGTGCAATTAGTTTAATTTCGTCCAAAACTCAATCCCCCCTTACTTTAATGTCCAAATTAGTTAGAAATCAATTTAGTTTGTGTTTTTAAGAGTCTTGAGTCAAGTTACAACTTAATTTCGTCCAAATTTGGGTTTAAGGTCAGAAACTGCCTAGTTAGTGTTTTTAGGCAGTTTTGAGTCTTTTGAACTTGTTTTGAGTCCTTTGAGTCTTTGTATTGTTCAAATTAGTTAGAAAGTGTTTTGGTTTGTGTTTATAAGTGTGTTGATTCAATTTGTTACCCAAATTCGTCCAAAGTACTCAAAGTGCTCAAAACTGCCCAGAAAGTGTTTTTAAGGCAGTTTTGAGTGTTTTGGTGCTGTTTTGAGTCTTTTGGTTTGTTTTAGTGTTTTAAAGTTTAGTTTTGCATTCTTTGAGTCTAGTAGAGTGTTTTATATTGTGTTTTTACGTTTTTGAGTGAAATCCAAGTGATTAACAATCCCTCCTAATCCCCGGTCCTGAACGATCCCTACTTACATTCTATACTACAATTGTCAAAAAAGAGGGTTTAATTTGTGTGCGTATAATTCTCGCATTAGTTCTCAACCTATTTGTGCAAACATATTGGATTTTGACGATGATTTTGAACGAACTTTGAGAAGAAAGAGGAAGCAACCGGAACCTAATCCACCTAGTTCAAGTTCAGATTCCGAATCTGAATTTGAAGAAAAAGAAAGCTTGGCGGCAAACAATTGAACAATCAAAGAACTTTCGACCTTGGGACTAGACAATGTTGTGCCTTTATGCATGGAATATCCTATGGCCGCCCAAGGCAAGACCGATAAGTTCGAATTGAAGTCAAGCTTGTTGCATCATATTCCCAAATACCATGGGCTGTCCATGGAAGATCCAAACAAGCATTTGAAGGAGTTTGAAGTTGTATGCTCAAGCATGACACCCATTAATGTGGATGGGAATATTTTGAAGATGAAAGCCTTTCCATTCTCTCTTTTGGAAAAGGCTAAAGATTGGCTATACGAATTGGCGCCCAGAACCGTTACTTCCTGGGAAAGTATGAAACGAGCGTTCTTGGAGAAATTCTTTCCAACTTCAAGAGTAATTCCTTTGAGAAAGAAAATTAGTGGCATTCAACAAAACTAAGGAGAGTCTTTTCCAGCGTATTATGAGTGTTTCAAAGCCCTTGTTGCATCTTGCCCACAACACCAAATGAAGGAAGAGCTTTTAATTCAATACTTTTACGAAGGACTCCTTCCAATTGAGAGACAAATGCTAGATGCTTCAGCGGGAGGTGTTTTGGTTGACAAAACACCGGTGGCTGCCAAGGTCCTAATCGCACTAGGGTGATGTGGTGTGAAATATGGTATTTGATGGCTAAATGTATGAATGAATGAATGAGTGAATGGATGGTTTGAATGATGCGACAAACACTTGTATTTATAGCCTAGGTCTTGCACAATTTCTGAGGAAAAGGATTACACAATCCAATGGGAAAAGGACTAGGGTTTTGGACCTTCTAGAAATTAGAAAACCAAAGAGAATATGGAGAGGGTGCGCCATACATTTAGGAGCAGATAAGGTCTTCTAGAAAGAATCTTAGGGCAGATTTCTAGAAGAACAAAGGCTAAGGGGTGCGGCACCTTTGTAGGAGAGGGATTACAACTCCCAAATCCACCAAAGAATGGCATATATGTGGCACACAAGGGATAAGGTCTCTAGAATCTGAGTTATGTATTTAAATGTATAATTAATCCTTCTAAATAGCTGGAATTAAGGCACAAATTGATTTGGATAAGATATGATAGGATAATGCTAGATTTAGAAAAGGATAAGGTTGGTTAGGATAGGATAAGATAAGTGATGTGATAAATAATAACACTCAAATTAAACCCTCTTATTGACAATTTAGTAAAGATGTAAGTAGGGATCGTTCTAGGCGGGGGATTAGGAGGGATTGCTAATCTAATAAAAATTGACTCAAGAATATAAAACTAGGCTTGAAAACACTTAAATAGACTCAAAGACTCTTAACTAAACTTATATGACTCAAAACAAATTGAAAAGACTCAAAACAACACAAAACGATCAAATAAACTCAAACTAGACTCTAGGACTTAATTTGGATGAAAATAGAATTGGTTTTGACTCAAAACACTCAAAAACACACAATAAGATAGATTTGATACAACAAAGTAAACGGGATTGGGTTTTTGACGAATTTATTATAAAAACAAGTAACTAAAAGACTTAAGCAAAGTTTGGATGAATTTGGAAAAAACTATGGATGATTAGCTAGCTAGAGGATTCTTTTCCACACATGATACATTCGAACACAAATTGATTTTCAGTTGCATTCTCGATAAACCATGAACCTCAACACCCCAAATTAACCGTGACAACACTAATTAACCCTCAGATTTTCCTTTAGTTATTAGATTGGATGACATCATTCGACAACCCAAAGCATTCTTCAAAAGTTCCCCACATGACATCATAATAGAGATACAATCAAAGATCATTACGTTCTATGAAAATCATAAGTATTGACAAAGCATTCGTAACTATGACATCATGATACTCATGCTAGGAATTTAACTTAACATGATTGTGAAAACAATCTTAACTACTTGTGAATATAAGTTTGTAACGATTATGTGAAACTCCCTTATATTCTAGCACCGAATTCAAGCATGCAAATTAAGTAGGCCTCCCTAATCAACATACAAGAATAAGTTATCCATCATACGGTTAAGTAAATTGCATTCACAATTTATGAAATCACATCTGGAATTAATCAATTCATATCATAAACATAATCATGGTTTCAAAGCCTCCCCTAGCTAAAACGGGTTTAGCCTCTCATGTTCACAACAAAACAAAGAAAACTTGAATTAAACATTGAAAACAAAAGATAGAATACACCTAAAAACGTTCCAACAATCCAACTTGAATGCAAAAACGTCCAAGGCTTCTTCTTCTCTTCTTCTTCTGTGCTATGCTGCGACACAAAGGTTTTAGGGATGATTTTGGATGTATTTCTGGGTTAGGAATGGATTTAGGTTGGTAGGGGAGTGCGGCAAGGTATAGGAATGGTGATGTGTGGTTGAAGGTATGGAAGTATGGGAATGGTGTAAAGAGTCAATGAAGGCTGCGACAAAGGGTGGTGTGTAAGGATGAAGAATGGTAGATCGTGTGAGTGAGTGAGTACGGCAAAGGCTATTTATTTGAGGGAAAGGATCTTAACTTTTATTACATAGTTTAGGAAAGAATTAGATCCCAAATCCACAAGGAAAAAGAAGACTTATAGTCAGAAACCAAAGGGAAAAGGGAAGGAAACTTGCGGCCAAGAAGAGTAGGAAAGGGAATGTGTTTTAAGGCTAAAATTAGGCAAGGATTTAGGATAGAATAGAAATGTAAGGTGGGGCATTGAATAGGGTTAAAAAGGAATGTAATCTTGTGACACAAAATAGGGAATAAGCACTTCCCTTGCACGGCAAGGAAATAACAGGTTTAGGCAAGGCACGGCAAGGGTTAGAATGGTGCAAGGAAGGTTTAGTTTGTGTCCTAAAATGCATAAGAGAACTTCAATGTTGCTGGAACTTAGGGGCTTTTAGGATTAGGAAAGGTCAAAGCAAAATAGGAAACCTTGGCTTAACTTTCCTACTTCAAGTAGGAATACTTCTTTGACTAGGAATTCTTCTTTGATTAGGAATCCTAACATCTTTAGGTTTTTAATTTCGTCCATTCCTTTTGCTCCAAGCATATGCTATCCATTCCAAGTCCAATTTTGCTCCAAAAGGCTCCAAAATGCACCTTCTTGCTACTTTAGCCATATGAACCTACAAACACACGAAAATAGCTTAAAATACTAAAATAACTATGAACTAACAATCTAAATGTAAGAAAACAAGCTAACTACGTTGCCTAAATATGCTACTACATAGAACGAGAACCAGGGATTCCATATGCTCATACCAATTTCAAACTCCACATATTGAACACATAACATCAAGATAGAAGTTGAGGGTTGTAATGAGGCTAAGGTATTAGCTAACAAAGAAGGGTAAGGGATAAACAAAAGTTCTTAGAACAATATGAAGCAAAGTAATGAAATTGACATTAAACTCACTTTTGATGGCAGAAATTAACTTTTAAACATAAGGGAGGATTCACACAAAACCTAGGGTCAAATTCAAATTTTTGGACCCTTTCTTCAACAACCAATACTTGTGAGTTCATTCTCACTTATTTCTCAACTCTTTTTCTTTTTCCATGAATTTTTTTCTTTATTTTCTTTCTTTGTTGTGCCCTTTTACATTCCCCCACACTGGTTTTTTGCAATATGTTGATCAAAAGGAATTCATTCTAAGTCATGCTTCACTATCCTTTAAGAACAAGGGTATGGAAAGTCCTAATCTAGGCTAGGTGAGGATAATTTGGTTAACAAAGAAAATAGGCTAAATAAGGCTCAAAAGGGTTAATCCTACAATACATATGCAAAAGGGTTAGGCTTTTTGGCTTTGGTTTAACTAACAACTTCATCTTATTGTATGTTATGCAATTAATATCATGCTTTGAATGAAATGAGCATGAGTTCTAGTATTTGGAACTATAATGATGAAATGCATTCTAAGTAGCAGCCAAGCAAAGAGTGATGAGATCATGCAACGACTTTAGAAAACAAGAAATCACAGATTTATACTCTCAAAAAACGTTTTAGGGTCAAGTCTCTCAGGGATGTAGCGTAAGTTTGAGTTCCTTCCTTCAAGCATGTTACAAAAACTGATTTTCTCTTTGTGATTACATGTGAATTCATAAACTATAACTATAACCAAGCATAAACCAAAGAGTAAATCAAACTTCCATCCATGTTTATAACTTTCTTTAATAGTGATGCAATTAAAACCCAAATCCTCATCATTGTGCTGGAAGGTACCCTAAAACACAGACAAAGACACAAAAACAACTTTAAAACAACTCTTTTTGGGTTTTCAAAACTGTTTTGCGAAATTTTTTTTTTGTAAAATTTTTGTATTTTCTGATCTAAACACATGAAAACACTTCAAAACACACTAAAAACACTTAAAAATAGTGAGAAACAACATTATAAGTGATAGGTGATAAAATCCCATGAAAATCATGCAAAAATAGCTTGTTTACCCCCCCCCCCCCAAAACACTTAAATCAAACATTGTCCTCAATGTTTCAAACAAAGACTCATATTCAAACAAACAACATAGACTAACTAGCATGACAAAATAAAAGCAACAAAGAGAGGAGTTTAGGAACGCAAATCTGATTTATTTGAATGAATTATTGGATTACCTAAGTCCTCTTTAGTTGAATGCATGGGTTGCCTCCCAAGAAACACTTGCTTTAACATCTTGCAGCTGGACGAACTCTCTTCTTAGGCTCAATTGGAACCCACGGCATGGAGGGTTACTTCCTCCACAATCTGCCCTTCAACACTTTCATAATATGGCTTCAAACGATGCCCATTCACCTTGAATTCTTGGCCATTCCTTAAGCTTTGGATTTGAACTGCACCATATGGAAAAACATTAGTAATAACAAATGGGCCAATCCATTTAGGACATAACTTACTGGGAAACAAACGAAGGCGAGAATTAGAAAGTAACACTTTCTGCCCTATGGAGAAAGTTTTGCTACGAATCATTTTGTCATGGAAAGCCTTGGTCTTCTCCGTGTAAATGCAAGCATTCTCATAAATTTCAAGCCTAATCTCTTCAAGTTCATTCAATTGAAGCTTCCTATGAATTCCAGCCGCATCTATGTTTATGTTGAATGTTTTGATAGCCCAATGTGCCTTATGTTCTAACTCCACGGAAAGATGGCAAGGTTTGCCATAGACAAGCCTAAAGAAGGACATCCCAATGGGTGTTTCGTAGGCCGTACGATAGGGCCACAATGCATCCTCCAAACGCAAGCTCCAATCTTTTCTTGTTAGCCCAAAGGTCTTCTCCAAAATTTGCTTGATTTCTTTATTGGAGACTTCGGCTTGGCCATTGGTTTGAGGATGGTAAGGAGTTGAAACCTTATGTGTGACATTATATTTCTTGAGCAACGCCTCAGTGGTACGATTACAAAAATGAGATCCTCTATCACTAATGAGCACTCTAGGCATCCCAAATCTAGAAAAGATGTTAGCTTTGATGAAATCTGCACCCACTTTAGAATCATTAGTACGGGTGGCTTTTGCTTCCACCCATTTGGAAACATAATCAACCACAAGCAAAATATAAGTGAAACCATATGAAGAAGGAAAAGGACCCATGAAATCAATGCCCCAAACATCAAAAATTTCAACATTGAATATAGGGGTTTGCGACATTTGATCCCTTGCACCTATATTGCCCATTCTTTGACAACGATCACAAGTTAAACAAAAAGTTCTAGCATCTTTAAAGATTGTAGGCCAATAAAATCCACATTCTAACACCTTAAGGGTTGTGCAATGTGTGCCAAAATGTCCTCCATATGCATAAGTATGAAAGGTTAAAATTGAATTAGACTCACAATCATGCACACATCTACGAAGAATCTGATCCGCACAATATTTCCACAAATATGGGTCATCCCACACATAAAACCGTACCTCTTTCTTGAGTTTATCACATTGGTGCTTGGTTATGGTGTTTGGAACTTGTTTTGACACCAAATAATTCACTAAATCGGCATACCAAGGTTCACTTACCTTAATGGACAGTAATTGCTCATCAGGGAATGTCTTTTGGATGGGTGAAGACTTCTCATTGCACACCAAATGACTTAAATGGTTAGCCACCACGTTTTCACTCCCTTTCTTGTCTCTAATTTCAATATCAAACTCTTGGAGGAGAAGCATCCAACGAATTAGCCTTGGGTTGGCCTCCTTTTTGGTGAATAAGTACTTCAAAGCTGAATGGTCAGAATATACAACAACTTTAGTGCCAAGTAAATATGAACGAAACTTATCTAAAGCAAACACAACGGCAAACAGTTTTTTTTCAGTGGTAGAATAGTTTAATTGAGCATCATTCAAGGTCTGGGAAGCATAATAGATGACATGTGGTTGCTTGTTCTTCCTTTGGCCCAAAATAGCCCCTATTGCATAATCAGATGCATCACACATTAGCTCAAAAGGCATGCTCCAATCTGGTGGGACTATGATTGGTGCCGTGGTAATGATGCAAAAATTAACTTAACACACAAATTAACCCTCTTTTGACAATTGTAGTATATAAGTAAGTAGGGATTGTTCTTAAACTGGGGATTATGAGGGATTGCTAAACACTTTAAACTGACTCAAATAACTAAAACTAAACTTTAAAACAATTAACTCAACTTAAAAGACTCAAAACAAGTTCACAAGACTCGAAAAAAGCTAAAAACACTCAAAACTGCCTAAAAACACAAACTGGGCAGATTTGACTCTAAACACAAATTTGGACGAATTTTGGTTCTAAGTTGACTCAAAAGACTCATAATCTGAAACAGATTTTAACTAGTTAGACACTCTAAACTAAATGGGGATTTGGTTTTGGACAAAAATAAAGTAAACAAAAACAAGACTTTAAACTATGCAGATTTGCACGAATTGGGTGAAATTAGATGGATGATGGCCTAGCTATGAGGCCTTTCTCCACACATGACATACTTGCACACAAAACAATCTCCAGTTGCTTATTAATTGAACCATGAACCTCAACACCCCAAGTTAATTAGGTACGCTTAAATTAACCCTCAGATTTTCCTTAAGTCATTGAATTGAATGGAATTAGCGCATTGCAATCAAATCATTCCTCAAAAGTTCTCTACATAAAAGCACATAGTAGAGAAACAATCAAAGATCATTAAATTCTATGAAAATCATAAGTGTTGTTGAGGCATTCGTAACTATGAAAGCGCATGATACTTTTGCCAAGAATTTACTTAACATGATTATGACTAACAACCTTTACTACTTATGAATATAAGTTCCCAATGATCAGGTGAAGTTTCCTTATATCCTAGCATCAGATTTATGCATGCAAATTAAGTGTGCACTCTCAACCCACATACACAAACAAGTTTTAATTCAAATAGATAAGTAAATTGAATTCACCATTCATGAAATCACAACTGGAAGTAATCAAATCATAATGCAAACAAGTTTTAGTTCCTCATACTCACAAAGCAAAGATTCTTGAAATTAAACATTGAAAAACACAAGAAAGATTACACCTAACACGTTCCAGCAATTCCAAGTCGAATGGCATGCATGGCTAGGGCTTTCCTTCTTCTTCCTTGCTGCGGTACAAGGTGTGGGTGATGGTTTTGGGGGTTATGAACGATGTATACTTGCTTGGGATGATGAATGATGGCTCATTATGGTGGTAGAGTGCGGCATGTGGTATATGGAAGTGTATGGAGTGAATGAATGATGGAGAATGGAGGCTAGGGCTTGCGGCAAGGATTTTCTGAATGGCATAAGGGGTTCATACGAATTTGTGGTTGAAAATATGTTTATATAGTCCTAGGGTTAATTAGATTAGGGTTACACTTAGCAGATTTATTGGATTTGGGCCCTAGGGTTCGGCACAAGTGAGTTAAATCCACTTAGGAGAGGGTTTGGCACAATTAGTTTCATAAAAGAATTTGTGTAACCCAAATCCACAAGGAATGAGGCCCTATAAATCAGAATCCAAAAGGAAAAAGGTTTAGGAAATTCGTCCAAAATTGGGCCTTTTAGAAACTAGGTGTTTTGTGGCTGATTTTGGGTTTTCTAGAAGAGATAAAAGGGGGAAGGGTGCAGCACCCCTTTAGGGTTAGATAAGGCTTCTAGAAATCATGTTTTTAGGTCTGCTTGGAGCTAGGATTAAGGTGAAACAAGATTAGGTTAGGATAGGATAAGATAAGATAAGGTTTTGGATAATGTTTCCTCTTTTGAGCTAATTCCTTATCCACTTTGTCTTGAGTTTAATTTCTTCATCTTCTTATCAGATTTCTAGCCTTTTGAACTCCAAATTCGTCCATCCATGTTGGCCCATATACAAGCTATCCATTTAGTGCCCCAAACTGATCCAAAATGCACCAAAATGCACTTTCTTGGTACTTTAACCCTTTGGACCTACAAACACACGAAAATGAGTTGAAATACTACATTAACTAAGAAATAATAACACAAATCCACAAGAATAAGCTAGCTAAGTCGCCTAAATATGCTCCTATCAAATTCCCCCACACTTAGCTTTTGCTAGTCCTTGAGCAAAAGAAACAAACAAAAGAAACAAAACATATAATCTAAATCTTCCAACGTTTGCCTCAGGGATTTCCAATGAAACATAACATGTCAAAGATCACCACTCACATAGATTTAAGCAATCCTTACCCTCGAGCATACTTAATCATAGTCACCATTCACTCGCTCACATATAATCAATTAAAACACATTTTGAATGTAGTAACATGCCTTAGAGAATTCCCTCAATTCCTTACTAGATGTACTCTCAATTTTTACACAGATTTTCTGACTACACTCCCTACACTAGGTATATGTGAGAAGATTGATGTAAACATGTAGATAAACACTCACATATGTTATAACAAGGAAAGCATTTTCTGGAATTATGACCAATGATATGTATATGATCTTATGAATGGAATGCTACTACTTAGACGTGAGAACCAGGGATACCATATGCTCAAACCAATTTTAAACTCCACATATTGAAACACATAACAATCAAGATAGAAGTCTAAGGGTTGTAACGGGGCTAAGGTATTGGCTAACAACGAAAGGTAAAGGATAAACAAACGTTCTTAAAGCAATAGTGAGCAAAGTAATGAAGTAGGCACTTAGAATTCACTTTAGAATGCAAAAATCAACTTTGAACACCCAAGGGGAAGTCACACAAAACTTAGGGCCATATTCAACTTTTTTTTGCTTTCTTTTTTTTTTCTTTTTCCGTGCCTCCTTTAAGACTTTGGCACACACATACACACAAAAATCCCTTCCCCCACACTTGTTTTCTGCAAGAATGTCACTCAAAAGGAATTCCTTCTAAGTCATGCTCCATTATACTTCAAGAACAAGGTTATGGAAAAGTTCTATTCTAGGCTATGTAAGGGTGATGTGGTTAACAAAGAAAACAGGCTAAACAAGGTTCAACGGGGTTTAAACCTACAATACAAATGACAAGGGTGGATTCGGCTATTTGGCTATGGTGGTGACTACTACACAACTTCATCTTGTTATTTGTTATGCTAATCAATTTCATGCTTTGAATGAAACGGGTATGAGTTCTAGTATTTGGAACTATAGTGATGAAACGCTTTCTAAGTAGCAACCAAGCAAAGAATAATGAGATCATGCAACGACTTTAGAAAACAAGAATGCACAGATTTCTAACTCTCCAACTAAACGTTTAGGCTCAAGTCTCTCAGGGATGTAGCGTTTGTTTGAGTTCCTTCCTTCAAGCATGTTACAAAAACTGATTTTATCCTTTGTGAATACATGTAAAGTCGTAAACTATAACTACAACCAAGCATAAACCAAAGAGCAAATCAAACTTCCATCTATGTTTGTAACTCTCTTTAACAGTCATGCATTAAAAACGAAATCCTCATCATTGTGTTGGAAGGTACCCTAAGACGCAAACAAACACACCAAAACAACTCTTTTTGGCTTTTTCAAAACACTTTTTTTCCATTTTTTTTTAATTTTTTTTTTCAAATTTTCGGATTTTTACTTCAGAACACACTAAAACAGCTCAAAATGCACTAAAAACACTTAAAAACAATGAGAAACAACATTAGAAGTGATAGGTGATAGAATCCCACGAATTTGCATAAAAACACTTGTTTACCCCCCCCCCCCCACACTTAAATCAAACATTGTCCTCAATGTTTCACACAACGACTCACACAAAAGCAAACAAATAACAAACAACTAAGCATGATAAAATAAAGTAGCAAAGAGAAGGGTTTAGAAACGCAAATCTGGGTTTGGAGTGGAAGGTCCATCTTCTCCTTGTTGAATGCATGGGTTGCCTCCTAAGAAGTGCTTGCTTTAACATCTTCCAGCCGGACGATACCTCATTTTAGGCTTCATTGGAGCCCACGGCATGGACGGGGTACATCATCCACAACATGCTCCTTGAAATTCTCATAGTATGGCTCTATGAATGGAAGGGGATAGTGATCCTCCCTGATTGTGGTGTTTTGGTTCCTAAAGTCCATGTAAATGCTCCCACCACCTTGAAATCGATTGGGTACCTGCACCAAAGGAGGTAACAACCTATTAGTTGAAATGGGAATTAGAATTGGGATTGGAGACTTACAAACATATTGTGATGGAAGCTCAAAAGTGGCAGCCCTATCAACAATGTCACTATGGCTACTCTCGGCCAGATTGGGTGGTTTTAGGGCAACCACTCCAATTCCCTCTTCAATGGTGGTTCTTGATGCATCCTTCTTGATAGGTGTGGATTGTTCCTGCCCTATATCCTTATGCACATCAATGGAAAAACAAGAATGAACATCATTAGGCTTCTTAATAAAGTCATAAACATTGAATTTAATTATATCACCACCAAACTCTATTGTTAATACTCCCTTGGCCACATCAATCTTTGTTTGAGCTATTTTCATGAATGGTCTTCCAAGTAGGAGTGGCAAGGGTGGAGAATGAACTAAGTCATCCATTTCAAGCATATAAAAATCAGTCGAAAGATTAAATGATTGACATGCACTAAAACTTCTTCCAAAACACCCTTTGGATAGGCATTAGATCTATCGACCAATTGAATAATCACACCATCATTTTTTAACTCACCTAGGTTCATAGATGCATAAATTGAGTAAGGCATGACATTAATAAATGCACCTAAGTCTAGCATGGCATGTTCAAAATGATTATTGCCAATAACACAAGGAATTGTAAAACTACCCTGATCTTTGCATTTAGGGGGCATTTTACGTTGTAAGATGGCTGAGACATTTTCACTTACCTTTACAACCTCTTTGTTCGAAATTCTCTTCCTAGTAGTGCAAGGTTCTTTTAAAAACTTAGCATACCTTGGAACTTTCTTAATTGCATCCAAAAGTGGTATATTGACTAGTACTTTTCTAAATGTCTCTAAAATGTCCTTTTCAGCCTCCTCCTTCTTCGATTGCATGAATCTACGAGGAAAGGGTACATTTGGAGGAATAACATTAGAAATAATCGAATTTGGAGCCTCCTTACGTTTGGAAGACAAATGGGAGTGTTTGGGTGGCTACGACATAGGTGGTGCTACCCTTGCCGTGGCTTGCCCTTGTTCCTCCTCCTCGAATTGCAACTTTTCATGCTCAGTTGGGGCTGATTTAGATGGTTGTGAGGCTGTTCCAACTTGTTTTCCACTTCGCAACATGATTGTTTTGGCAGATTCGAATCCTCATTTTGGGTTGACAACGGTTGAACTAGGCAACTTGCCTTATTCTCTGAATTGGCCTATGAACTCCGCAATCTGCCCTACTTGCTTCTCTAATTCATCAACCCTTTTGTCCCTACTTTGCATTCCCTGTGCCATAGAAGTTAGTAATTGAAAATTTTGATCATTATCTATGGACGAACCTGATTTGAATTGGGCAGGTTGTGCTTAGGGTTGTGTGGGTACATATGGCCTTTCGTAGAATCCCGAAGGTTGTTGCCTAAATAAGCTTTGTTGTTAGGGTTGTTGGGGCTCCCTTCATTTGAAATTTGGATGATTTCTCCAATCGGGATTATATGTATTAGAGAAAAGATCACTCTTTGGTTGGTTTTGGCTCCCATAACCCACGGCATTGGCAAATTCCCACCCTCTGTTCTCGATCAATTGAGGGCACTTATCCGTGAGATGTCCATTCATTGAGCACATGCCACAAACAACCACACTTTGTATCTTTGGTATTTCAACCACCTGCGAAAGAAGAGAAGTAAGATTAGCCATTTGATTTTGAAGTTCAGAAATAACACTTACCTCATTAACTTGTTGTTGTCGTGGTATGTCTCTTTGACCAACGCCTTCATATTGTTGAGCATTTAAAGCTCGGTGGCAAAGTTCCTTCAAGAATTTGGCTTATTTGGGAACTTGCTTGATGGCATCCAGGAGCGGAATATTGACTTGTACTTTCCTAAACGTCTCAAGAATGTCTTTGTCATTGATAGGAGCATATTCATGCAACTTAAATGGCTTGTTCTCGTGCATTTACGTTATGTTTCTTTAGTTATTTTAGTCCTTTATGCTTCTTTTGTGTGTTTTCAGGTTCTAAGGGCAAAGTATGCAAAATGGTGCATTTTGGTGCATTTTGGAGTAGTTTAGGGCGTTAAATGGATTGCATATACTTGAAGCCAAGTAGATGGACGAAATTGAAGACCAAAGGAGGCCCTTTGTACCAGAAATTCACACCAACACATCCCATTTCAGATTGCATTCCAATCATTCCAGCCAAGCCACATGCACTCCCTTTAATTTATTCAACTTAGCTGTCAAAGCACATGCACATTCACCCTAATCATTCACATACACAATCTGCCATCATTCACACATTCATTCCACATGCATTCCCTTCACAAATCAGCCACATGCACTTTGCCTTTCATCATTGCACCATAAATCAGCCACATGCACCTATAATCATTCAACCAACTTTGCACATGCATTCATCATCATAACCTAGCTGTCATTACCCTTTAATCACATGCATAAATCAGCCACATGCATCTCCCATCACCATTCCAGATTTCCACCAAGTTCCTAGCTGTCATATTCCCTTATTTTCACCTATAAATAAGCATCCATTGCAGCCACAATTCATTCATTCCCATTCATACACAATTCACTCTTACATTTCAGAACATCCCCTTGTCCCGTGTCTCCCTTACAATCCAAACACCATCCTTCCATTTTCACCACTCCCCAAACCATTCACACCATCAAACTATCCTTAGACCTTGTGCTACAACGAAGAGGAAGATAAGAGGGCCTAAACGTTCATACAATTCAAGTTTGAGTTGTTGGAATGTTTAGGTGTTTCTTTGATTTCAATGTTTAATTTCAATACCCTTTGTTTTGTACGAATGAGGAATGGAAGAGAAGAGGGCCTAAACGTTCATACAATTCAAGTTTGAGTTGTTGGAATGTTTAGGCGTTTCTTTGATTCTCTTTGTTTTGTATCATGAGGAACTAAACCCCCCCTGGTTAGGGGGGGATTTGAAATATATGTTTATGCTTGCATTTTGATTTGATTACTTCTAATTGCGTTTCATAAGTTGTGGATTCAATTTGTTTAACTGTTTGATTGATAACTTATTTATGTATGTTTACTGAGAGTACACGCTTAATTTTCATGCATGAATATGACGCTAGAAAATAAGTGAGTTTCACCTAATAGTTACGAACTTATATTCGCAAGTAGTGGAGGTTGCTTATAAACAATCGCATTAAACGAATTCTTGGCATAAGTTTCATGCAATCATAGTAACGAATGCCTCGTCAACACTTATAATTTTTATAGAGCGTAATGATTCTTGCTTGTATCTCTATTATGCAATCATGTAGGGGACTTGTGGGGAATGTTTTGGGTTGTCGTATGCAATCATCCAATTCAATAACGTTAGGAAGATTTGAAGGTTAATTAGTGCATCACGGTTAACTTGGGGTGTAGAGAATTCATGGTTTATTGAAATGCAATTGGAAATCTTTTTATTATGCAAGTGTAATATGTGTGGAGATGAACCCCTTAGCTAGTCATCCCATCCATTCAAATCCATCACATTCATATTTACATTCTGTTTTTAATTGCAATCTGTGCTATTTGTTTAATTTCGTCAAACCCTAAATCCCCCTTTACTTTGTGGTCAAATTAGTTAGAAATCAATTTAGTTTGTGTTTTTAAGAGTCTTGAGTCAAGTTACAACTTAATTTCGTCCAAATTTGGGTTTGTGCTCAAAACTGCCCAGAAAGTGGTCTTTAGGCAGATTTGAGTGTGTTTGTGCTATTTTGAGTCTTTTGATTTGTTTTAGTGTTTTAAAGTTTAGTTTTGCATTCTTTGAGTCTAGTTTAGTGTTAAAGTGTCTTAGTTTGTGTTTTTAAGTGTTTTGATTCATTTTACTACCCAATTTCGTCCAAAGTAGTCAAAGTGCTCAAAACTGCCCAGAAAGTGGTCTTTAGGCAGATTTGAGTGTGTTTGTGCTATTTTGAGCCTTTTGATTTGTTTTAGTGTTTTAAAGTTTAGTTTTGCATTCTTTGAGTCTAGTTTAGTGTTGAAGCGTCTTAGTATGTGTTTTTAAGTGTTTTGATTCATTTTACTACCCAATTTCGTCCAAAGTAGTCAAAGTGCTCAAAACTGCCCAGAAAGTGTTTTTAAGGCAGTTTTGAGTGTTTTGGGTGATGTTTGAGTCTTTTGGTTTGTTTTAGTGTTTTAAGCATTTAGTTTCGCATTCTTTGAGTTTAGTTTAGTGTTTTAAACTTTATTTTACGTTTTTAAGTCAGTTTCCAAGAGATTTGCAATCCCTCCTAATCCCCGGTTAAGAACGATCCCTACTTACATACTTACTACAATTGTCAAAAAGAGGGTTTAATTTGTGTGCGTATAATTCTGGCATCAAATTTTGGCACGTGGTTTCCAATTGAGCCTAAGAAGGCTTCGTCCGGCTGCAAGATGTAAAAGAAAGCGCTACTTGGGAGGCAACCCAATGCACTGAATAAAACAAAGCTTGTTCATTAATTTTCGAGAAATTACAAATGTATCTAACAAAGAAAGAGAAAGGTGGAGCCTTCACAAGGGTTGTGTATGTGAGGCCCTACTACGTGGCAACACTCTTGGAGCAGGAGGCATCGGAGCAGGAGGCATCGGAGCAGAAGGCATCGGAGCAAGAGGCATAGCAGCGGGAGGCACCGAAGATAGATCATTCAAGGCCCCAATCCTTGGTGGAACGCTGGATGACCCAGGGAAAAGGTGCCTCTGGAAGAAAGCCGCAAGCCTTTGACGGTCATCAAGCTCATCAAGCTTCCTCTTCATGCCTGTCGAATAATTGTTGGCAAGCATGTGCAAACTTCGGTTCTCGTACTTAAGCTGTTTGATCTCCTGCTTAAGACTCTCCACCTCCACCATCAAGGATTCAACCTGACGGGAGGGAGCAAGTAGGCGTTGGCCCATGTTGGACACAGAGCCAGCGCACTGAACACTGAGAGCCAGGGACTCTTGAACGGCCAAGTCATCGGACCGTCCTGAAAGCAGCTGACTATCTTTGGGAGTGAGGAAGTTCCGAGCTACTATCGTAGCCGTTGTTGCATCCGTCATCACAGAGTCCTCATCTGTAAGAGGGCCATGAGAAGATAAGAAAGACGGGCACCATACCTTATCCTGACGCGGCGCAACAGGATCATTGCTTAGGCTCAAATCTAAGCAAATGTTCGATGGGTTAGATGAGCTAGCCATTTTTTCAAGAAGTTAAAAAAGAAGGGTTGGATGGAGTGAAATCTAGACGGGCCGGAGACGATTTCTGGGCAATTTTCAAGTGTGCATGCAAGAGGTGATCGATCACCTCTATTAAAAGAGAGGCGTTCACCGATTCAGAAATGAAGAGACACCACTCTTCAAAACCAGAATTTCCGGCGTAAAGATCGCCAGCTCGTCAGACGCAATCCCGACTTTTCAGAAAGCGTGTGTAACTTTGTCAAAAGCTCCCAGCTTTTCAGAAGACGCGTGGAAGGCGAGAAATCAGCTGCACACTTTTGCCGACAAGCGTGGGAGACAAAGCCGAAAGCTCCCGGCTTTTCAGAAAGCGTGTGTGATGCGAGAATTATACGCACACAAATTAAACCCTCTTTTTGTCAATTGTAATGAAGTGTGTAAGTAGGGATCGTTCTGGACCGGGGATTAGGAGGGATTGTTAATCTCTTGGAAACTGACTCAAAAACGTAAAAACAATATAAAACACTAAACTAGACTCAAAGAATGTGAAACTAAACATTAAAACACTAAGACAAACCAAAAGACTCAAAATACTTTAAAGACATAAACTAAATTGATTTCTAGCTAAATTGAACAATAAAGTAAAGGGGGATTGTGTTTTGATGAAAATTGTAATAACAAAACAAGTTAATAAACTAGGAAGAATTATAAAACAAAGGGATAGAATGGATGGAATGGCTAGCTAAGGGGTTCATCTCCATACATGTTATACTTGCATATAAAACGATTTCCAATTGCTTTTCAATAAACCATGAATTCTCAACGCCCCGGGTTAATTAGGTCCGCTTAAATTAACCGTCAAGTTTTCCTTAAGTTAATGAATTGGATGATTGCATACGACAATCCAAAGCATTCCTCACAAGTTCCCTACATGAATTGCATAATAGAGATACAAGCAAGAATCATTAAGCAATATGAAAACTATAAGTGTTGACGAGGCATTCGTTACTATGATTGCATGAAACTTATGCCAAGAATTTGTTTAACGCGATTGTTTATAAGCAACCTCCACTACTTGTGAATATAAGTTCATAACTATTACGTGAAACTCACTTATATTCTAGCGTCAAATTCATGCATGAAAATTAAGCGTCGACTCTCAATAAACATACATAAATAGGTTATCAATCAAATAGTTAAACAAATTGAATTCACAACTTATGAAACGTAATTAGAAGTACTCAAATCATAATGCAAGCATAAACATATATTTCGAATCACCCCCTAGCTAAAGGGGGTTTATTTCCTCATACGTACAAAACAAAGAGAATTGAAATTAAACATTGAAATCAAAGAAATGCCTAAACATTCCAACAACTCAATCTTGAATTGTATGAACGTTTAGGCCCTCTTATCTTCCTCTTTATTGTAGCATAAGGTCTAGGGATAATTGGTTGGGGGGATGGAAGTGTTGGGGAATTATGG
Organism: Pyrus betulifolia; assembly: GCA_007844245.1. Lineage (NCBI taxonomy): Eukaryota > Viridiplantae > Streptophyta > Magnoliopsida > Rosales > Rosaceae > Pyrus > Pyrus betulifolia. The sequence goes on from CM017596.1 coordinate 10,234,433, forward strand.
AAATGGATGAGGAGTGGTGGAAATGGAAGATGGTTTTTGGATTCTAAGGGAGAGAAACTCAAGGCTAAGGAAGTGTTTGTGGTGTGTTGTGTTGTGAATGAGATGATATGAATGAATGGGAATGCAAGGGTATTTATAGGAGGAGTGGAGGGAACATATGGATGTTTGTTTAAGCATTTGTGTGAAGGAATGATGAAGAATTGCATGTGGAATTAAAGAATGAGTGGTGGTGTAATGATGAAGTGAATGCATGTGGAATTAAAGAGGGAGAATGTGGTGAAATGATGAAGTAGGAAGGTGGAAATGCATGTGAGATGTTGGAAAGGAAATGGGAATATGAGTAGGTCATGGCATGGGAGTTATTTTGTTGGTGTAAATGTGCCATGGTTGCAATGATGAAGAATAAAGGGTGCATGTGGGGTGGAATTGAATGAATGCAAAGTGAATGAATAATGAAATGAGTTAAAGAGGGAGAATGTGGTGAAATGATGAAGTAGGAAGGTGGAAATGCATGTGACTTGTTTGTGGAATAAAGAATGAATGGTGGAATGATGAAGAGTTGCATAAAGAATGCATGTAGGGTTAGCTAGGTTGGCTTTGTTTGGGTGCATGTGTGTTAATGGTGGTTTTGCATGTGAATTGATGGATTGTTTTTGATGGAATGGATGGTTCTTTGCATGGCTTTTGAAGTGATTGTGGGCTTTGGAATTGGAAGGAAATGCATGGCCTTGGGGTTGGTTTAAGAGAGAATGGGCTAGGCCCTTTGTTTTATGTCCAAAATGAATACAAGGCCTTCAAATTCGTCCAACACTTTGGTTCCAATCATATGCTATCCATTCCAAGCCCAATTTTGCTCCAAAATGCTCCAAAATGCATCTTTTTGCTTCCTTAGCCATATGAACCTAAAAACACACGAAAATGGCTTAAACTACTAAAACAACTATGAATTAACAACATAGATGCACGAAAACAAGCTAAGTAAGTCGCCTAAATATGCTCCTATCAAACTCCCCCACACTTATCTTTTGCTAGTCCTCGAGCAAAATAGAATAAAAACAAATAAACAAAACGACACTAAACACGTAAAACACAACCTACACCTTCCAACAATCGTTTCAGGGATTTCCAATGCACATGACAAGTTAAAAATTATTATTCCCACAGAATTTAGCCATCTTTACACTTAAGTACATTCTTAATCATAGTCACCACATACTAGTTCACAATTAAGCATTTAAAACCATGTTTTGAATGTAGTAACATGCCTTAGAGAATTTGCTCAATTCCTTACAAGATATGCACTCAATTTTCACTCAGATTTTCTAACTACACACCCTAATCTAGTCATATGTGAGAAGATTGATGTAAACATGAAAACGAACACTCACATATATGTATCACAAAGAACGCAATTTTTGGAGTTAATAAGCATGTTTAGATTATGATCTCATGAATGGAATGCTACTACTTAGACGCGAGAACCAGTGATACCATATGCTCATACCAAGTTCAAACTCCACAAATTGAAACACATAACACTCAAGATTGAAGTCACGGGTTGTAATGGGGTTTGGGGCATGTGGATAACAAAGAAGGGATATGGAAAACAAAGGTTCTCAAAGAAATAGTGAGCAAGGCAATTGAATCAACTTAGAATTCACTTTTGAATGAAAACTCAACTTTGGAACAAAAGGGAGAATTTAGACAATTTTGGGCCAGAATTGGTGTTTTGAGACCTTTCTTCAATCACTCATTCTTTCATTTTTTTTCAAGCTCTTTTTTCTTTCTTTCTTTCTTTCTTTCTTTTTTTTTTTTTTTTTTTTTTTTTTTTTTTTTTTCTTTTGAAACTCAAAACATACTTAAGAATAAGCATTCCTTCCCCCACACTCATTTTCTTGCATAATGTAACTCAAAAGGAATTCATTTAAGTCATGCTCACTATCTTTTAAGAACAAGGGTAAGGACGGTCATATTCTAGGTTAGGTGAAGATAAAGTGGGTTAACAAAGAACATGGGCTAACATGGCTCAACGGGGGTAAAACTTACAACATATACGAAACATGGGAAGTGAGGCTATTTGGCTATGGTGGCAACTACACAACTTCATCTTGGTATATGTTATGCAAATCAATAACATGCTTTGAATGAAATGGGCATGAGTTCTAGCATTTGGAACTATATGATGAAACGCCTTCTAAGTAGTAACCAAGCAAAGAATAATGAGATCATGCAACGACTTTAGAAAACAAGAAATCACAGATTATACTCTCCAAAGAACGTTATAGGCTCAAGTCTCTCAGGGTTGTAGTGTTTGTTTGAGTTCCTTCCTTCAAGCATGTTACATAACTAATTTTTTTCTTTTATAATTGCATGTGAAGTCATACATTATAACCATAACCAAGCATATACCAAGAGTAAATCAAACTTTTCTCCATGTTTATAACTCTTTTCAACAGTCATGCAATTAGAAACCAAATCCTTATCATTGTGTTGGAAGGTGACCTACGACACAAAAACGACTCAAAACACTCTTTTTAGGCTTTTCAAAACATGTTTTTCAAATTTTTATGTGATTTTCGAATTTTTAAGTCAAAACACACTAAACACACTTAAAAACAGCAAGAAACAACATTTGAAGTTATGGTGGATAAAACCCTACGAATTTGCATCAAAACACTTTAGTAACTCCCCCACACTTAAAACAAACATTGTCCTCAATGTTAAAAACCACACTAAACACAAACAAACATATAAACAGCAATTAAACATACTAAACATGGCAGAATGTATCTAACAAAGAGAAGAGTTTAGAGATGCAAATCTGGTTATGGAGTTTTCGTTCCATCTTCTCCTTGGTGATTGCAGTGAGGCTTCATCTTGAGTTTCCACAGGCTTACTCTTGAACTGCGCTGCTCCCATCGTTGATTTTCCTTTGTGCTACTCTTGAACTGGGCAGCAGGCTTCCTTTGGTCTCCCCCGAAGGTCTGAGCTTCCTCCTCTTATCTGTTTCTTTGTTCAATCTCTCCAATTCGTATTGAAGAGGGTTAGAGGATAGCTCAGCAAAGCTAGGTAAGCAACCAGGGAATAGAGTCCAGATAGACTCCAAGTGCCGGCTGATTGCTTCTTTCACTTTGCCATGCAAGTAATATCAATGACAAAGGAAAAGACAGGGAAAGAGCATGATATGAGATACCTTTGCTTTCGCCCTTGATGATATGAGATACCTTTGCTTTCGAAGAGGCAACGAATGAATCCACATGTTTCGATCCACCGTTTCCTCTTCCTCATTCGTACTGCAGGCATTTGGTATCTTCTTTGGGGGATACATCCATGTTTGAAAGTGTGATCTCAAGAGAAGGAGAAATCTGAGCATGTTTGAGAGGGTTGGTTGCAGCTTACATTTTCGGCTGAGAAGGAAAATTATGCATTTGTGGGTGTATGCCTTGCCATAAAGGTTGATGTATATAGGAATTGTAATGGCAAATGGCAGTGCGGATGCGGCAATGTCCTCCACGCGTCTTCTGAAAAGCTGGGAGTTTTTGACAAAGTGGCACGCGTCTTCTGAAAAGCCGGGAGCTTTTGACAAAGTTGCACTCGCTTTCTGGAAAGCCGGAAGCTTTCGGCTTTGTCACCCACGTTTGTCGGCTAAAGTGTGCAGCTGATTTCTCGCCTTCCACGCGTCTTCTGAAAAGCTGGGAGCTTTTGACAAATTTGCACACGCTTTTCTGAAAAGCTTGGATTGCGTCTGAAGAGCTGGCGATCTTTACGCCAGAAAATCCGGTTTTTTGAAGAGCAGTGTCTCTTCAATGCTGAATTGGTGATTGTGTCACCTATCCTTTAATAGAGGTGATCGATCACCTCTATCTGCACACTTTGAAGACTTCCTAAAAATCATCTTCGGCCCGTCAAGATTTTCCTCCATCCAACCCTTTTCTTTTAACTTCTTGAACAATGGCTAGCTCATCCAACCCATCGAACATTTGCTTAGATTTGAGTCTAAGCAGTGACCCGGTCACGCCTCGTCAGGGTAAGGTATGGTGCCCGTCTTTCTTATCTTCCCATGGCCCTCTTACAGATGAGGACTCTGTGATGACGGATCCCACAACGGCTACGATAGTGGCTCGGAACCTCCTCACTCCCAAAGACAGTCAGCTGCTTTCAGGACGGTCCGATGAGTTGGCTGTTCAAGAATCCCTGGCTCTGAGTGTTCAGTGCGCTGGCTCTGTGTCCAACATGGGCCAACGCCTTCTTGCTCGCTCCCGTCAGGTTGAATCCTTGATGGCGGAGGTGGAGAGTCTTAAGCAGGAGATCAAACAGCTTAAGTACGAGAACCGAAGTTTGCACGTGCTTGCCAACAATTATTCAACAGGCATGAAGAGAAAGCTTGATGAGCTTGATGACCGTCAACGGTTTGCAGCTTTCTTCCAGAGACACCTCTTTCCTGGGTCATCCAGCGTTCCACCAAGGTTTGGGGCCTTGAATGATCTATCTTCGGTGCCTCCCGCTCCTATGCCTTCCGCTCCGATGCCTCTTGCTCCAATGCCTTCTGCTCCGAGACCTCCTGTTCCGATGCCTCCTGCTCCGATGCCTCTCGCTCCGAGAGTGTTGCCACGTAGTGGGGCCTCACGTACTCAACCTTTGTAAAGGCTCCATCTTTCTACCATGTTTAGATACAATTGTAATTTATCGAAAAAAATCAATGAACAAGCAAAAGTTTTATTTACTGTATTGGGTTGCCTCCCAAGTAGCGCTTTCTTTTACGTCTTGCAGCCGGACGAAACCTTCTTAGGCTCATTTAGAACCCATGACATGGACTTTATCTCTGAATGGCGGGTGATACTTGAGATGATCCGGTAATGGTTTAAATTCTAGAGTGGGTGCCTGGATCATTAACAACATATCAATATAAAAGAAAATTGAAATTCGGGGAGGCGGCTTACCTGTGTGCTCCGACAAGAACTCAATGACAAACACCACTCCCTTGAAAGTTTCAGGGATATTGGACTTGGCCAGATTGCATGTGATGGTTATGACTTGTCCAATGTCGTCAAATTCAACTTCTTTGGGATTGTTTGCCTCCAGAACATCCTCTTTGACGAATTCTTGATATTCCATACTTTGCACTTTTGGAAAGGCTTCCAAGATGTCTTTCTCACCTTCTTCTTCCTTGGAATTCAGAAACCTGCAAGGAATAGGGACATTCAGTGGAACGGGGTTAGAAATAATTAACTTTGGAACAACCTTACCTAAATTGGATGGCGTAAGAGCAATAGGTGCCTCTGGCAAAGGTGTTTCCACTCTTGCCATAGGTTGCGTGTGTTCCTCTTCCTCAATTAGCAGCTCCTCATCCACTTCTTGTTCTTGAATTTGTTTCATGAACTCCATAATCTGCCCAATTTGCTCCTCCAATTTACCCAACTTCTTGTCTTGATTTTGTTCGTTCTTGTTTTGAGTTTGGACTTCCTGCGTCAAAGTAGTAAGTAATTGAAAAATCGTATCATTATCACTTGAATTACTTACATTGCTTTGGGCAGGTTGTGGTGGCTGCATAGGTGTCGTATAGAACTCATCATATGGTTGCCAATATTCCCTTTGTTGAGCCTCATCGACTTGGTTTTGTGAGCCCTGCACCAAACAAAGTAATTCATTAAGCTTTTGATTATAATCTATTGACGAACTTGAGTTTGGTTGGGCATATTGAGTATGAGGTTGTGGTGGATGCATAAACGTTGAATAGAACTCCTCATAAGGCTGCCAATATCCTTCTTGTTGAATATGTTGAGGTTCCCACCACATAGAGTTTGAATGATCACTCCAATCCGAATTGTAAGTATTGGAAAACACGTCGTTCCTTGATTGATTATGATCAAATGTACCCACTCTTTGCATTTGGTACTCTTCCATAAGCTGTGACAGAAGGGAAGCACTATCAAGTGCCATGTCTTGCGTAAAAATCAACAAAATAAAACTAAAAATATATACACACAAACGAAAATAAAACAATCCAAGAGATTAGCAAAGTTGCTAATCCCCGGCAACGGCGCCAAAATTTGATGCGAGAATTATACGCACACAAATTAAACCCTCTTTTTGTCAATTGTAGTATAAGTGTAAGTAGGGATCGTTCTGGACCGGGGATTAGGAGGGATTGTTAATCTCTTGGAAACTGACTCAAAAACGTAAAAACAATATAAAACACTAAACTAGACTCAAAGAATGTGAAACTAAACATTAAAACACTAAGACAAACCAAAAGACTCAAAATACTTTAAAGACATAAACTAAATTGATTTCTAGCTAAATTGAACAATAAAGTAAAGGGGGATTGTGTTTTGATGAAAATTGTAATAACAAAACAAGTTAATAAACTAGGAAGAATTATAAAACAAAGGGATAGAATGGATGGAATGGCTAGCTAAGGGGTTCATCTCCATACATGTTATACTTGCATATAAAACGATTTCCAATTGCTTTTCAATAAACCATGAATTCTCAACGCCCCGGGTTAATTAGGTCCGCTTAAATTAACCGTCAAGTTTTCCTTAAGTTAATGAATTGGATGATTGCATACGACAATCCAAAGCATTCCTCACAAGTTCCCTACATGAATTGCATAATAGAGATACAAGCAAGAATCATTAAGCAATATGAAAACTATAAGTGTTGACGAGGCATTCGTTACTATGATTGCATGAAACTTATGCCAAGAATTTGTTTAACGCGATTGTTTATAAGCAACCTCCACTACTTGTGAATATAAGTTCATAACTATTACGTGAAACTCACTTATATTCTAGCGTCAAATTCATGCATGAAAATTAAGCGTCGACTCTCAATAAACATACATAAATAGGTTATCAATCAAATAGTTAAACAAATTGAATTCACAACTTATGAAACGTAATTAGAAGTACTCAAATCATAATGCAAGCATAAACATATATTTCGAATCACCCCCTAGCTAAAGGGGGTTTATTTCCTCATACGTACAAAACAAAGAGAATTGAAATTAAACATTGAAATCAAAGAAATGCCTAAACATTCCAACAACTCAATCTTGAATTGTATGAACGTTTAGGCCCTCTTATCTTCCTCTTTATTGTAGCATAAGGTCTAGGGATAATTGGTTGGGGGGATGGAAGTGTTGGGGAATTATGGAAATGGATGAGGAGTGGTGGAAATGGAAGATGGTTTTTGGATTCTAAGGGAGAGAAACTCAAGGCTAAGGAAGTGTTTGTGGTGTGTTGTGTTGTGAATGAGATGATATGAATGAATGGGAATGCAAGGGTATTTATAGGAGGAGTGGAGGGAACATATGGATGTTTGTTTAAGCATTTGTGTGAAGGAATGATGAAGAATTGCATGTGGAATTAAAGAATGAGTGGTGGTGTAATGATGAAGTGAATGCATGTGGAATTAAAGAGGGAGAATGTGGTGAAATGATGAAGTAGGAAGGTGGAAATGCATGTGAGATGTTGGAAAGGAAATGGGAATATGAGTAGGTCATGGCATGGGAGTTATTTTGTTGGTGTAAATGTGCCATGGTTGCAATGATGAAGAATAAAGGGTGCATGTGGGGTGGAATTGAATGAATGCAAAGTGAATGAATAATGAAATGAGTTAAAGAGGGAGAATGTGGTGAAATGATGAAGTAGGAAGGTGGAAATGCATGTGACTTGTTTGTGGAATAAAGAATGAATGGTGGAATGATGAAGAGTTGCATAAAGAATGCATGTAGGGTTAGCTAGGTTGGCTTTGTTTGGGTGCATGTGTGTTAATGGTGGTTTTGCATGTGAATTGATGGATTGTTTTTGATGGAATGGATGGTTCTTTGCATGGCTTTTGAAGTGATTGTGGGCTTTGGAATTGGAAGGAAATGCATGGCCTTGGGGTTGGTTTAAGAGAGAATGGGCTAGGCCCTTTGTTTTATGTCCAAAATGAATACAAGGCCTTCAAATTCGTCCAACACTTTGGTTCCAATCATATGCTATCCATTCCAAGCCCAATTTTGCTCCAAAATGCTCCAAAATGCATCTTTTTGCTTCCTTAGCCATATGAACCTAAAAACACACGAAAATGGCTTAAACTACTAAAACAACTATGAATTAACAACATAGATGCACGAAAACAAGCTAAGTAAGTCGCCTAAATATGCTCCTATCAGTGTGCCACTTTGTCGAAAGCTCCCGGCTTTTCAGAAAACGCGTGCCATTTTGTCAAAAGCTCTCTGACAAAGCTGAAGACGCGTGGAGGTAATTTCCGCATCCGCATTGCCACTTGCCATTACAATTCCTATATACATCAACATTCATGGCAAGGCATACACCCAGAAGCGCATGACTTTCCTTCTCGGCCGAGAATGTAAATGCAACCAACCCTCTCAAACATGCTCAGTTTTCTCCTTCTCTTGAGAACACACTTTCAACCATGGATGTATCCCCCAAAGAAGATACCAAATGCCTGGAGTACAAAGGAGGCAAGAGGAAACGGTGGATCGAAGCATGTGGATTCATTCGCTGCCTCTTCGAAAGCAAAGGTATCTCATATCATCAAGGGCGAAAGCAAAGGTATCTCATATCATGCTCTTTCCCTGTCTTTTCCTTTGTCCTTGATATTACTTGCATGGCAAAGTGAAAGAAGCAATCAGCCGGTACTTGGAGTCTATCTGGACTCTATTCCCTGGTTGCTTACCTAGTGTTGCTCATGAGTAGTCATCTTCAACGGTTGATACACTTCCAGAGAAGGGACCACTTCTGCAAAGGGGAGCAAGTAAGGCAAAGGAAAAAGATACATTGAAGCATGAGGAGACAAGCATATGCTGAGCTATCCTCTAACCCTATTCAATACGAATTGGAGAGATTGAACAAAGAAACAGATAAAAGGAGTAAGCTCAGACCTTCGGGGGAGACCAAAAGAATCCTGCTGCCAAGTTCAAGAGTAGCACAAAGGAAAATCAACGATCGGAGGAAACCAAAAGAATCTCCAGCTCAGTTCAAGAGTAGCCTGTGGAAAAACTCACGATGAAGCCTCACCGCAATCACCCAGGAGAATATAGAATTTACACTCCATAACCAGATTTGCATTCCTAAACTCTTCTCTTTGTTAGATACATTCTGCCATGTTTAGTATGTTTAGTTGCTGTTTATGTGTTTACTTTTGTTTGGTGTGTTTTAAGCTTAAAACATTGAGGACAATTTTTGATTTAAGTGTGGGGGGGTAACTAAGTATATTTGATGCAAATTTGCGGGATTTTATCACCCATAACTTCTAGTGTTGTTCCTTGCTGTTTTAAAATGTTTTTAAACTGATTTGGAGTGTTTTAGTGTGTTTTGTGTTATAACTCCGAAAATCACATAAAAATTTGAAAAACATGTTTTGAAAAGCCTAAAAAGAGTGTTTTGAGTCGTTTTTGTGTCGTAGATACCTTCCAACACTTGCCTCAGGATTTGGTTTTTAATTGCATGACTGTTAAGAAGAGTTATAAACATAGAGAAAAGTTTGATTTACTCTTGGTATATGCTTGGTTATGGTTATAATGTATGACTTCACATGCAATCATAAAAGAAAAATTAGTTTTTGTAACATGCCTGAAGGAAGGAACTCAAACAAACGCTACAACCCTGAGAGACTTGAGCCTATAACGTTCTTTGGAGAGTATAATCTGTGATTTCTTGTTTTCTAAAGTCGTTGCATGATCTCATTATTCGTTGCTTGGTTACTACTTAGAAGGCGTTTCATCATATAGTTCCAAATGCTAGAACTCATGCCCATTTCATTCAAAGCATGTTATTGATTTGCATAACACATATTCAAGAAGAAGTTGTGTAGTGACCACCACCATAGCCAAATAGCCTTACTTCCCATATTTCGTATATGTTGTAAGTTTTAACCCCGTTGAGCCTTGTTTAGCCTTTATTCTTTGTTTACCCACATTTTCCTCACCTAGCCTAGTTTAGGACAATCCCCACCCTTGTTCTTAAAAGATAGTGAGCATGACTTAATTGAATTCCTTTTGAGTTACATTATGAAAGAAAATAAGGGTGGGGGAGAGAATGTTTAAGTGTTTATGTATGCTTTGAGATTCAAAAGAAAAGAAAAAAAAAAAGAAAAGAAAGAAAGAAAGAAAAAAAGAGCTTGAAAAAAATGAAAGAATGAGTGATTGAAGAAAGGGTCCAAAACACCAATTCTGGCCGTAAATTGTCTAAATTCTCCCTTTTTGTTCAAAAGTTGAGTTTTCATTCAAAAGTGAATTCTAAGTTGATTCAAGTGCTTTGCTCACTGTTTCTTTAAGAACCTTTGTTTTCCATATCCCTTCTTTGTTATCCACAGCCCCGAACCCCATTACAACCCGTGACTTCAATCTTGAGTGTTATGTGTTTCAATTTGTGGAGTTTGAACTTGGTATGAGCATATGGTGTCACTGGTTCTCGCGTCTAAGTAGTAGCATTCCATTCATGAGATTATATCTAAACATGCTTATTAACTCCAGAAATTGCGTTCTTTGTTATAACATATGTGAGATACTAGTCTTTCATGTTTACATCAATCTCTCACATATAACTAGTTTAGGGTGTGTAGTCAGAAAATCTATGTGAAAATAGAGTGCATTCTAGTAAGGAATTGAGGAAATTCTCTAAGGCATGTTACTACATTCAAATCATGGTTTTAAATGCTTAATTGTGAACTAGTATGTGGTGACTATGATTAAGAATGTACTTAAGTGTAAAGATGGCAAAAATCTGTGGGAATAATGATTTTTAACTTGTCATGTGCATTGGAAATCCCTGAGACGATTGTTGGAAGGTTTAGGTTGTGTTTTTCTTGTTCAGTGTCGTTTTGTTTTTGGTTTCTTTTGTTTTGTTTTGCTCGAGGACTAGCAAAAGATAAGTGTGGGGGTATTTGATAGGAGCATATTCATGCGACTTAAATGGCTTGTTCTCGTGCATTTACGTTATGTTTCTTTAGTTATTTTAGTCCTTTATGCTTCTTTTGTGTGTTTTCAGGTTCTAAGGGGAAAGTATGCAAAATGGTGCATTTTGGAGTAGTTTGGGGCGTTAAATGGATTGCATATACTTGAAGCCAAGTAGATGGACGAAATTGAAGACCAAAGGAGGCCCTTTGTACCAGAAATTCACACCAACACATCCCATTTCAGATTGCATTCCAATCATTCCAGCCAAGCCACATGCACTCCCTTTAATTTATTCAACCTAGCTGTCAAAGCACATGCACATTCACCCTAATCATTCACATACACAATCTGCCATCATTCATACATTCATTCCACATGCATTCCCTTCACAAATCAGCCACATGCACTTTGCCTTTCATCATTGCACCATAAATCAGCCACATGCACCCATAATCATTCAACCAACTTTGCACATGCATTCATCATCATAACCTAGCTGTCATTACCCTTTAATCACATGCATAAATCAGCCACATGCATCTCCCATCACCATTCCAGATTTCCACCAAGTTCCTAGCTGTCATATTCCCTCATTTTCACCTATAAATAAGCATCCATTGCAGCCACAATTCATTCATTCCCATTCATACACAATTCACTCTTCCATTTCAGAAAATCCCCTTGTGCCGTGTCTCCCTTACAATCCAAACACCATCCTTCCATTTTCACCACTCCCCAAACCATTCACACCATCAAACTATCCTTAGACCTTGTGCTACAACGAAGAGGAAGATAAGAGGGCCTAAACGTTCATACAATTCAAGTTTGAGTTGTTGGAATGTTTAGGTGTTTCTTTGATTTCAATGTTTAATTTCAATACCCTTTGTTTTGTACGAATGAGGAATGGAAGAGAAGAGGGCCTAAACATTCATACAATTCAAGTTTGAGTTGTTGGAATGTTTAGGCGTTTCTTTGATTCTCTTTGTTTTGTATCATGAGGAACTAAACCCCCCCTGGTTAGGGGGGGATTCGAAATATATGTTTATGCTTGCATTTTGATTTGATTACTTCTAATTGCGTTTCATAAGTTGTGGATTCAATTTGTTTAACTGTTTGATTGATAACTTATTTATGTATGTTTATTGAGAGTACACGCTTAATTTTCATGCATGAATATGACGCTAGAATATAAGTGAGTTTCACCTAATAGTTACGAACTTATATTCACAAGTAGTGGAGGTTGCTTATAAACAATCGCGTTAAACGAATTCTTGGCATAAGTTTCATGCAATCATAGTAACGAATGCCTCGTTAACACTTATAATTTTCATAGAGCGTAATGATTCTTGCTTGTATCTCTATTATGCAATCATGTAGGGGACTTGTGTGGAATGTTTTGGGTTGTCGTATGCAATCATCCAATTCAATAACGTTAGGAAGATTTGAAGGTTAATTAGTGCATCACGGTTAGCTTGGGGTGTAGAGAATTCATGGTTTGTTGAAATGCAATTGGAAATCTTTTTATTATGCAAGTGTAACATGTGTGGAGATGAACCCCTTAGCTAGTCATCCCATCCATTCAAATCCATCACATTCATATTTACATTCTGTTTTTAATTAGAATATGTGCAATTAGTTTAATGTTGTCCAAAACTCAATTCCCCCTTACTTTAATGTCCAAATTAGTTAGAAATCAATTTAGTTTGTTTTTTTAAGAGTCTTGAGTCAAGTTACAACTTAATTTCGTCCAAATTTGGGTTTAAGGTCAGAAACTGCCTAGTTAGTGTTTTTAGGCAGTTTTGTGTCTTTTGAACTTGTTTTGAGTCCTTTGAGTCTTTGTATTGTTCAAATTAGTTATAAAGTGTTTGGGTTTGTGTTTATATGTGTTTTGATTCAATTTGTTACCCAAATTCGTCCAAAGTACTCAAAGTGCTCAAAACTGCCCAGAAAGTGTTTTTAAGGCAGTTTTGAGTGTTTTGGTGCTGTTTTGAGTCTTTTGGTTTGTTTTAGTGTTTTAAAGTTTAGTTTTGCATTCTTTGAGTCTAGTAGAGTGTTTTATATTGTGTTTTTACGTTTTTGAGTGAAATCCAAGTGATTAACAATCCCTCCTAATCCCCGGTCCTGAACGATCCCTACTTACATCTTTACTACAATTTTGACAAAAAGAGGGTTTAATTTGTGTGCGTATAATTCTCGCATCAAATTTTGGCGCCGTTGCCGGGGATTAGCAAATTTGCTAATCCCTTGGATTGTTCGTTTCTGTTATGTATTTTAGTTTTAGTTTTTTTTATTTGTGTTTTGTTTGTTGAATTCAAGTACTAGAGAAGCACAACATGGCACTTGATAATGCTTCTCTATTGTCACAGCTCATGGAAAGGTCCCAAATGCAAAGCGTTGATTTATTTGATCTTCAATCAAGGAATAACGTGTTTTCCAATACTTACAATTCAGATTGGAGTGATCATTCAAACTCTATATGGTGGGAACCTCAAAATGTTCAACAAGAAGGATATTGGTAGCCACCTCATATACAATATGCCCAACCAAACCAAGGTTTGTTAATAGATTATAATCAAGCTCTTAATGAATTAATTTCTTTGGTGCAGGGCTCACAAAACCAACTCGAGGAGGCTCAACAAGGAGAATATTGGCAACCATATGAGGAGTTCTATACAACACCTATGCAGCCACCACAACTTGCCCAAACAAATTCAAGTGAGTCTTTGTATAATGATACGGTTAGTACGTTACTCACCAATTTGTCTCAGGGGCAAGAAGATCAAAACAAAGCAAGCCAAAATCAAGACAAAAGGTTAGACAACTTGGAGGAGCAAATTGGGCAGATTATGGGGTTCATGAAACAAATTCAAGAGCAAAGTGAACTCTCCAACTCAACTATTGAAAACTCGAAGGAAGATTTTGAAATCCAAAATGCTATCACTTTGGGAAATGCTATGGAGGTTGGAGCGGACCTAAAAATGTCCAAACATAGCCTAGAAGTGGATGAGGAGCTGCTAATTGAGGAAGAGGAAACACCTTTGCCGCATGCACCTATTGCTCCTACGCCATCCAATTCAGGTAAGGTTGTTCTAAAGTTAATTATTTCTAACCCCGTTCCACTGAATGTCCCTATTCCTTGCAGGATCATGCAATCCAAGGAAGAAGAGGGTGAGAAAGGCATCTTCGAATCCTTTCCAAAGAATCAAGAGCAAGATGTGACGGGGGAATATCAAGAATTCGTCAAAGAGGACATATTTGAAACCACAAAACCCAAAGTAGTTGAATTTGACGACATTGGACAAGTCATAACCATCACATGCAATCTGGCCAAGTCCAATATCCCTGAAACTTTCAAGGGAGTGGTGTTTGTCATTGAGTTCTTGTCGGAGCACACAGGTAAGCCGCCTCCCCGAATTTCAATTTTGTTTTATACTGATATGCTGTTAATGAACCAGGCACCCACTCTAGAATTTAAACCATTACCGGATCATCTCAAGTATCACCCCCCATTCAAAGATAATTCCATGCCGTGGGTTCCAATTGAGCCTAAGAAGGCTTCGTCCGGCTGCAAGACGTAAAAGAAAGCGCTACTTGGGAGGCAACCCAATGCACTGAATAAAACAAAGCTTGTTCATTAATTTTCGAGAAATTACAAATGTATCTAACAAAGAAAGAGAAAGGTGGAGCCTTCACAAGGGTTGTGTATGTGAGGCCCCACTACGTGGCAACACTCTCGGAGCAGGAGGCATCGGAGCAGAAGGCATCGGAGCAAGAGGCATAGCAGCGGGAGGCACCAAAGATAGATCATTCAAGGCCCCAATCCTTGGTGGAACGCTGGATGACCCAGGGAAAAGGTGCCTCTGGAAGAAAGCCGCAAGCCTTTGACGGTCATCAAGCTCATCAAGCTTCCTCTTCATGCCTGTCGAATAATTGTTGGCAAGCATGTGCAAACTTCGGTTCTCGTACTTAAGCTGTTTGATCTCCTGCTTAAGACTCTCCACCTCCGCCATCAAGGATTCAACCTGACGGGAGCGAGCAAGTAGGCGTTGGCCCATGTTGGACACAGAGCCAGCGCACTGAACACTGAGAGCCAGGGACTCTTGAACGGCCAACTCATCGGACCGTCCTGAAAGCAGCTGACTATCTTTGGGAGTGAGGAGGTTCCGAGCTACTATCGTAGCCGTTGTTGCATCCGTCATCACAGAGTCCTCATCTGTAAGAGGGCCATGAGAAGATAAGAAAGACGGGCACCATACCTTATCCTGACGCGGCGCAACAGGATCATTGCTTAGACTCAAATCTAAGCAAATGTTCGATGCGTTAGATGAGCTAGCCATTTTTTCAAGAAGTTAAATGAGAAGGGTTGGATGGAGTGAAATCTCGACGGGCCAGAGACGATTTCTGGGCAATTTTCAAGTGTGCATGCTAGAGGTGATCGATCACCTCTATTAAAGGAGAGGCGTTCACCGATTCAGAAATGAAGAGACACCACTCTTCAAAACCGGAATTTCCGGCGTAAAGATCGCCAGCTCGTCAGACGCAATCCCGATTTTTCAGAAAGCTTGTGTAACTTTGTCAAAAGCTCCCAGCTTTTCAGAAGACGCGTGGAAGGTGAGAAATCAGCTGCACACTTTTGCCGACAAGCGTGGGAGACAAAGCCGAAAGCTCCCGGCTTTTCAGAAAGCGTGTGCCATTTTGTCAAAAGCTCTATGACAAAGCTGAAGACGCGTGGAGGTAATTTCCGCATCTGCATTGCCACTTGCCATTACAATTCTTATATACATCAACATTCATGGCAGGGCATACACCCAGAAGCGCATGACTTTCCTTCTCGGGCGAGAATGTAAATGCAACCAACCCTCTCAAACATGCTCAGTTTTCTCCTTCTCTTGAGAACACACTTTCAACCATGGATGTATCCCCCAAAGAAGATACCAAATGCCTGTAGTACAAAGGAGGCAAGAGGAAACGGTGGATCGAAGCATGTGGATTCATTCGCTGCCTCTTCGAAGGCAAAGGTATCTCATATCATCAAGGGCGAAAGCAAAGGTATCTCATATCATGCTCTTTCCCTGTCTTTTCCTTTGTCCTTGATATTACTTACATGGCAAAATGAAAGAAGCAATCAGCCGGCACTTGGAGTCTATCTGGACTCTATTCCCTGGTTGCTTACCTAGCGTTGCTCTTGAGTAGTCATCTTCAACGGTTGATACACTTCCAGAGAAGGGACCACTTTTGCAAAGGGGAGCAAGTAAGGCAAAGGAAAAAGATACATTGAAGCATAAGGAGACAAGCATATGCTGAGCTATCCTCTAACCCTCTTCAATACGAATTGGAGAGATTGAACAAAGAAACAGATAAAAGGAGTAAGCTCAGACCTTCGGGGGAGACCAAAAGAATCCTGCTGCCCAGTTCAAGAGTAGCACAAAGGAAAATCAACGATCGGAGGAAACCAAAAGATTCTCCAGCTCAGTTCAAGAGTAGCCTGTGGAAAAACTCACGATGAAGCCTCACTGCAATCACCAAGGAGAAGATGGAATTTACACTCCATAACCAGATTTGCATCCCTAAACTCTTCTCTTTGTTAGATACATTCTGCCATGTTGAGTATGTTTAGTTGCTTTTTATATGTTTACTTTTGTTTGGTGTGTTTTAAGCTTAAAACATTGAGGACAATGTTTGATTGAAGTGTGGGGGGGGGGGGGGGTAACTAAGTATATTTAATGCAAATTCGTGGGATTGTATCACCCATTACTTCAAATGTTGTTCCTTGCTGTTTTAAGGTGTTTTTAAGTGTTTTAGTATGTTTTGTTTTTATAACTCCGAAAATCACATAAAAATTTGAAAAACATGTTTTAAAAAGCCTAAAAAGAGTGTTTTGAGTCATTTTTGTGTGTTTGTGTCTTAGGGTACCTTCCAACACAATGATAAGGATTTGGTTTGTAATTGCATGACTGTTAAAAAGAGTTATAAACATAGATGAAAGTTTGATTTACTCTTGGTATATGCTTGGTTATGGTTATAATGTATGACTTCACATGCAATCATAAAAGAAAAAAAAATTGTTTTTGTAACATGCTTGAAGGAAGGAACTCAAACAAACGCTACAACCTTGTGAGACTTGAGCCTAAATGTTCTTTGGAGAGTTATTTTCTGTGATTCTTTGTTTTCTAAAGTTGTTGCATGATCTCATTATTCCTTGCTTGGTTGCTACTTAGAATGCAATTGTATCATGATAGAACTAAATGCTAGAACTTATATCCGTTTCATTCAAAGCATGACATTGATTTGCATAACATATATCAAGATGAAGTTGTGTAGTGCCACCATAGCCAAATAGCCTTACTTCCCATATTTCGTATATGTTGTAAGTTTTAACCCCGTTGAGCCTTGTTTAGCCTTTATTCTTTGTTTACCCACATTTTCTTCACCTAGCCTAGTTTAGGACAATCCCCATCCTTGTTCTTAAAAGATAGTGAGCATGACTTAATTGAATTTCTTTTGAGTTACATTATGAAAGAAAATGAGTGTGGCGGAGAGAATGTTTAAGTGTTTATGTATGTTTTGAGATTCAAAAGAAAAGAAAAAAAAAGAAAAGAAAGAAAGAAAGAGAAAAAAAAAACTTGAAAAAAATGAAAGAATGAGTGATTGAAGAAAGGGTCCAAAACACCAATTATGGCCGTAAATTGTCTAAATTCTCCCTTTTTTGTTCAAAAGTTGAGTTTTCATTCAAAAGTGAATTCTAAGTTGATTCAAGTGCTTTGCTCACTATTTATTTAAGAACCTTTGTTTTCCATATCCCTTCTTTGTTATCCACACGCCCCGAACCCCATTACAACCCGTGACTTCAATCTTGAGTGTTATGTGTTTCAATTTGTGGAGTTTGAACTTGGTATGAGCATATGGTGTCACTGGTTCTCGCGTCTAAGTAGTAGCATTCCATTCATGAGATCATATCTAAACATGCTTATTAACTCCAGAAATTGCGTTCTTTGTGATACATATATGTCAGTGTTCGGTTTCATGTTTACATCAATCTTCTCACATATACTTAGTGTAGGGTGTGTAGTCAGAAAATCTGAGTAAAAATTGAGTGCATATCTTGTGAGGAATTGAGCAAATTCTCTAAGGCATGTTACTACATTCATAACATGGTTTTAAATGCTTAATTGTGAAATAGTATGTGGTGACTGTGATTAAGAATGTAAGTAAGTGTGAAGATGACTAAAATCTATGGGAATGATGATTTTTAACATGTCATGTGCATTGGAAATCCCTAAGACGATTGTTGGAAGGTTTAGGTTGTGTTTTACTTGTTTTGTTTCGTTTCGTTTTGTTTTGTTTTTCTTTCTGTTTTGCTCGAGGACTAGCAAAAGATAAGTGTGGGGGTATTTGATAGGAGCATATTCATGCGACTTAAATGGCTTGTTCTCGTGCATTTACGTTATGTTTCTTTAGTTATTTTAGTCCTTTATGCTTCTTTTGTGTGTTTTCAGGTTCTAAGGGCAAAGTATGCAAAATGGTGCATTTTGGTGTAGTTTGGGGCGTTAAATGGATTGCATATACTTGAAGCCAAGTAGATGGACGAAATTGAAGACCAAATGAGGCCCTTTGTACCAGAAATTCACACCAACACATCCCATTTCAGATTGCATTCCAATCATTCCAGCCAAGCCACATGCACTCCCTTTAATTTATTCAACCTAGCTGTCAAAGCACATGCACATTCACCCTAATCATTCACATACACAATATGCCATCAGATAAGAGGGCCTAAACGTTCATACAATTCAAGTTTGAGTTGTTGGAATGTTTAGGCGTTTCTTTGATTCTCTTTGTTTTGTATCATGAGGAACTAAACCCCCCCTGGTTAGGGGGGGATTCGAAATATATGTTTATGCTTGCATTTTGATTTGATTACTTCTAATTGCGTTTCATAAGTTGTGGATTCAATTTGTTTAACTGTTTGATTGATAACTTATTTATGTATGTTTATTGAGAGTACACGCTTAATTTTCATGCATGAATATGACGCTAGAATATAAGTGAGTTTCACCTAATAGTTACGAACTTATATTCACAAGTAGTGGAGGTTGCTTATAAACAATCGCGTTAAACGAATTCTTGGCATAAGTTTCATGCAATCATAGTAACGAATGCCTCGTCAACACTTATAATTTTCATAGTGCGTAATGATTCTTGCTTGTATCTCTATTATGCAATCATGTAGGGGACTTGTGGGGAATGTTTTGGGTTGTCGTATGCAATCATCCAATTCAATAACGTTAGGAAGATTTGAAGGTTAATTAGTGCATCACGGTTAACTTGGGGTGTAGAGAATTCATGGTTTATTGAAATGCAATTGGAAATCTTTTTATTATGCAAGTGTAACATGTGTGGAGATGAACCCCTTAGCTAGTCATCCCATCCATTCAAATCCATCACATTCATATTTACATTCTGTTTTTAATTAGAATCTGTGCAATTAGTTTAATTTCGTCCAAAACTCAATCCCCCCTTACTTTAATGTCCAAATTAGTTAGAAATCAATTTAGTTTGTGTTTTTAAGAGTCTTGAGTCAAGTTACAACTTAATTTCGTCCAAATTTGGGTTTAAGGTCAGAAACTGCCTAGTTAGTGTTTTTAGGCAGTTTTGAGTCTTTTGAACTTGTTTTGAGTCCTTTGAGTCTTTGTATTGTTCAAATTAGTTAGAAAGTGTTTTGGTTTGTGTTTATAAGTGTTTTGATTCAATTTGTTACCCAAATTCGTCCAAAGTACTCAAAGTGCTCAAAACTGCCCAGAAAGTGTTTTTAAGGCAGTTTTGAGTGTTTTGGTGCTGTTTTGAGTCTTTTGGTTTGTTTTAGTGTTTTAAAGTTTAGTTTTGCATTCTTTGAGTCTAGTAGAGTGTTTTATATTGTGTTTTTACGTTTTTGAGTGAAATCCAAGTGATTAACAATCCCTCCTAATCCCCGGTCCTGAACGATCCCTACTTACATCTTTACTACAATTTGACAAAAAGAGGGTTTAATTTGTGTGCGTATAATTCTCGCATCAACGACGTGTTTTCCAATACTTACAATTCGGATTGGAGTGATCATTCAAACTCTATGTGGTGGGAACCTCAACATATTCAACAAGAAGGATATTGGCAGCCTTATGAGGAGTTCTATTCAACGTCTATGCATCCACCACAACCCCATATACAATATGCCCAAACGAACCAAGGTTTGTCAATAGATTATAATCAAGCTCTTAATGACTTAATTTCTTCGGTGCAGGGCTCACAAAACCAAGACGAGGAGGCTCAACAAGGAGAATATTGGCAACCATACGAGGAGTTCTATACAGCACCTATGTAGCCACCACAACCTGCCCAAAGCAATGTAAGTAATTCAAGCGATAATGATACGATTTTTCAATTACTTACTGCTTTGACGCAGGAAGTCCAAACTCAAAACAAGGATGAACAAAATCAAGACAAGAAGTTGGGTAAATTGGAGTAGCAAATTGAGCAGATTATGGGGTTCTGATGCGAGAATTATACGCGCACAAATTAAACCCTCTTTTTGACAATTGTAGTATATAATGTAAGTAGGGATCGTTCAGGACCGGGGATTAGGAGGGATTGTTAATCTCTTGGATTTGACTCAAAAACGTAAAAACACAATGTAAAACACTATACTAGACTCAAAGAATGCAAAACTAAACTTTAAAACACCAAAACAAACCAAAAGACTCAAAACAGCACCAAAACACTCAAAACTGCCTTAAAAACACTTTCTGGGCAGTTTTGAGCACTTTGAGTACTTTGGACGAATTTGGGTAATAACTTGAATCAAAACACTTAGAAACACAAACTAAGACACTTTAACACTAAACTAGACTCAAAGAATGCAAAACTAAACTTTAAAACACTAAAACAAACCAAAAGACTCAAACATCACCCAAAACACTCAAAACAGCCTTAAAAACACTTTCTGGGCAGTTTTGAGCACTTTGGTGAATTTGGACGAATTTGCATAACAAATTGAATCAAAACACTTATAAACACAACCTAAAACAGTTTCTAACTAATTTGGACATTAAAGTAAAGGGGGATTGAGTTTTTGACGAAATTAACTAAAATGCACAGATTGTATTTAAAAACAGATTGTAAAGATGAATGTGATGGAATTGAATGAATGAATGCTAGCCAAGGGGTTCATCTCCATACATGTTATACTTGCATATAAAACGAATCTAATTGCTTCTCAATAAACCATGAATTCTCAACGCCCCGGGTTAATTAGGTCCGCTTAAATTAACCGTCAAATTTTCCTTAAGTTAATGAATTGGATGATTGCATACGACAACCCAAAGCATTCCTCACAAGTTCCCTACATGAATTGCATAATAGAGATACAAGCAAGAATCATTAAGCATCATGAAAACTATAAGTGTTGACGAGGCGTTCGTTACTATGATTGCATGAAACTTATGCCAAGAATTCGTTTAACGCGATTGTTTATAAGCAACCTCCACTACTTGTGAATATAAGTTCGTAACTATTAGGTGAAACTCACTTATATTCTAGCGTCATATTCATGCATGAAAATTAAGCGTATACTCTCAATAAACATACATAAATAAGTTATCAATCAAACAGTTAAACAAATTGAATCCACAACTTATGAAACGCAATTAGAAGTAATCAAATCAAAATGCAAGCATAAACATATATTTCGAATCCCCCCCTAGCCAAGGGGGGGTTTAGTTCCTCATACGTACAAAACAAAGAGAATTGAAATTAAACATTGGAATCGAGGAAAAGAAACACCTAAACATTCCAACAACTCAAACTTGAATTGTATGAACGTTTCGGCACTCTTCTCCTCCTCTTCGTTGTAGCACAAGGTCTAAGGATAGGTTTGGAGGGATGGGGAGTTATGGATGGTGTAGAATGATGTGTTTAGGATAGGGATGGATGTAGGGGACCTCAAGGCTTCTTTTTGGGCAGAAAATATGAAGAATGGTGAAGTATGGATGTGTTATAGAGAGGGGATGAATTTCTGGCGTGAATGGTGAATGAATTGTGTATGAATGGGAATGAATCCATTGTGGCTGCAATGGATGCTTATTTATAGGTGAAAAGGAGGGAATATGACAGCTAGGAACTTGGTGGAAATCTGGAATGGTGATGGGAGATGCATGTGGCTGATTTGTGAAGGGAATGCATGTGGATTAAAGTGGAATGACAGCTAGGTTATGATGATGAATGCATGTGCAAAGTTGGTTGAATGATTATGGGTGCATGTGGCTGATTTATATGAAGGGAATGCATGTGGAATGAATGTGTGAATGATGGCAGATTGTGTATGTGAATGATTAGGGTGAATGTGCATGTGCTTTGACAGCTAGGTTGAATAAATTAAAGGGAGTGCATGTGGCTTGGCTGGAATGATTGGAATGCAATCTGAAATGGGATGTGTTGGTGTGAATTTCTGGTACAAAGGGCCTCCTTTGGTCTTCAATTTCGTCCATCTACTTGGCTTCAAGTATATGCAATCCATTTAACGCCCCAAACTACTCCAAAATGCACCAAAATGCACCATTTTGCATACTTTGCCCTTAGAACCTACAAACACACGAAAATAGCTTAAAGTACTAAAATAACTAAAGAAACATAACGTAAATGCATGAGAACAAGCCATTTAAGTCGCATGAATATGCTCCTATCAAATACCCCCACACTTAGCTTTTGCTAGTCCTCGAGCAAAACAGAATAAAAACAAATAAACAAAACGACACTAAACACGTAAAACACAACCTAAACCTTCCAACAACTGTCTTAGGGATTTCCAATGCACATGACATGTTAAAAATCATCATTCTCACAGATTTTAGTCATCTTCACACTTAAGTACATTCTTAATCATAGTCACTACTTACTAGTTCACAATTAACCAATTAAAACAACATTTTGAATGTAGTAACATGCCTTAGAGAATTCCCTCAATTCCTTACTAGAATGCACTCAATTTTCACACAGATTTTCTAACTCCACATCCTACACTAGGTATATGTGAGGAGATTGATGTAAATATGAATTCTAACACTCACATATGTTATATCAAAGAAAGCATTTTCTGGATTTACGACAATGACATGAATATGATCTCTTGAATGGAATGCTACTACTTAGAATGAGAACCAGTGATTCCATATGCTCATACCAAATTCAAACTCCACAATTGAAATGCACAACACATCAAGATAGAAGTCAAGGGTTGTAACGGGGCTTGGGTATTGGCTAACAATGAAAGGTGAAGGATAAACAAACATTCTTAAAGCAATAGTGAGCAAAGTATTGAATCAGGCACTTAGAATTCCCTTAAGAACGCAGAAGTCAACTTTGAACACCCAAGGGAAAGTCACACAAAACTTAGGGCCATATTCACTTTTTGGAACCTTTCTTCAATCACTCATTCTTTCATTTTTTTCAAGCTCTTTTTTTTTTTTTTTTCTTTCTTTCTTTCTTTTCTTTTCTGTTTTTCTTTTCTTTACTGTCTCAAAACATACTTAAGAACAAGCATTCCTTCCCCCACACTCATTTTCTTGCATAATGTAAAAAGGAATTCATTTAAGTCATGCTCACTATCTTTTAAGAACAAGGGTATGGATTGTCCTAAACTAGGCTAGGTGAGGAAAATGTGGGTAAACAAAGAATACAGGCTAAACAAAACTCAACGGGGTTAAAACGTACAACAAATACGAAATATGGGAAGTAAGGCTATTTGGCTATGGTGGTGGTCACTACGCAACTTCTTCTTGAATATGTGTTATGCAAATCAATAACATGCTTTGAATGAAATGGGCATGAGTTCTAGCATTTGGAACTATATGATGAAACGCCTTCTAAGTAGTAACCAAGCAAAGAATAATGAGATCATGCAACGACTTTAGAAAACAAGAAATCACAGATTATACTCTCTAAAGAACGTTATAGGCTCAAGTCTTTCAGGGTTGTAGTGTTTGTTTGAGTTCCTTCCTTCAAGCATGTTACAAAAACGAATTTTTCTTTTATGATTGCATGTGAAGTCATACATTATAACCATAACCAAGCATATACCAAGAGTAAATCAACTTTTTCTCTATGTTTATAACTCTTTTTAACAGTCATGCACTTACAAACCAAATCCTTATCATTGTGTTGGAAGGTATCCTAAGACATAAACACACACACAAAAACAACTTTAAAACAACTCTTTTTGGGTTTTTCAAAACAGTTTTTCAAATTTTTATGGGATTTTCGAATTTTTAAGTCAAAACACACTAAAACAGTTTAAAACAGTGAGAAACAACATGTGAAGTGATAGGTGATAAAATCCAACGAATTTGCATCAAATATACTTAGTTACCTGATAGGAGCATATTCATGCGACTTAAAAGGCTTGTTCTCGTGCATTTACGTTATGTTTCTCTAGTTATTTTAGTCCTTTATGCTTCTTTTGTGTGTTTTCAGGTTCTAAGGGCAAGGTATGCAAAAGGATGCCTTTTGGAGCATTTTGGAGCAAAATCGGACTTGGATTGGATAGCTTATATTTGGAGCAAAAGGAATGGACGAAATTAAAGACCAAACTATCATAACCACCTATCATTACTTATCATCACTTAACATATCATTCATTTATCACCACATATCATTCATTTATCACTTATCATAGCCATACACTTATCACTTATCATACTCATAATCATCTACACATTTCAACCATTTAAAACATTCCACATGCTTTCACAACTTAATTCACATGCACATTCATCCACCTTTCTCCAAAGAACATCTCACATGCATTTCCACCTTCCTACTTCATCATTTCACCACCTTCTCCATCTTTATTCCACATGCATTTATCATAATTCACCCTAGCTACCACCATTCACACACACATGCACTTATTCTTTCATCATTGAACCACCAATTCAACACATGCATTCACACATCAACAACATCACCCTTGTGCCATGTTTCCCCCTTTGTTCCCACCCATCACATGCATTTCCACCTTGGTCATGCTTTCCCATTTCATTATTCATTCACTTTGCATTCATTCAATTCCACCCCACATGCACCCTTTATTCTTTCATCATTCACAACACCACAAACACCTTAAACAAATAGCCATATACATCTCCACTCCTCCTATAAATACCCTTGCATTCATTCATTCAAAAATCATCTCATTCACAACACAACAACACACCACAAACACATTCCTTTCTCCCTTAGAATCCAAAAACCATCTTCCATTTCCACCAATCCTCATCCATTTCCATAATTCCCCAACACTTCCATCCCCCCAACCAACCTATCCTTAAACCTTGTGCTACAACAACGAGGAAGAGAAGAGTGCCTAAACGTTCATACAATTCAAGTTTTGAGTTGTTGGAATGTTTAGGTGTTTCTTTGATTTCAAAGTTTCATTTTAATTCTCTTTGTTTTGTACGTATGAGAAATGGAAGAAAAGAATGCTTAAACGTTCATACAATTCAAAGTTTTGAGTTGTTGGAATGTTTAGGTGTTTCTTTGATTTCAAAGTTATGAGGAACTAAACCCCCTTTAGCTAGGGGGTGATTCGAAATATATGTTTATGCTTGCATTATGATTTGAGTACTTCTAATTACGTTTCATAAGTTGTGAATTCAATTTGTTTAACTATTTGATTGATAACCTATTTATGTATGTTTATTGAGAGTCGACGCTTAATTTTCATGCATGAATTTGACGGTAGAATATAAGTGAGTTTCACGTAATAGTTATGAACTTATATTCACAAGTAGTGGAGGTTGCTTATAAACAATCGCGTTAAACAAATTCTTGGCATAAGTTTCATGCAATCATAGTAACAAATGCCTCGTCAACACTTATAGTTTTCATGATGCTTAATGATTCTTGCTTGTATCTCTATTATGCAATTCATGTAGGGAACTTGTGAGGAATGCTTTGGGTTGTCGTATGCAACCATCCAATTCATTAACTTAAGGAAAACTTGACGGTTAATTTAAGCGGACCTAATTAACCCGGAGCGTTGAGAATTCATGGTTTATTGAAAAGCAATTAGATTCGTTTTATATGCAAGTATAACATGTATGGAGATGAACCCCTTAGCTAGCCATCCCATCCATTCATTTCTGTCACATTCATTTTTATAATTTGTTTTTATTTCCAAGTTTCCATTTTACTTTAAATTCGTCCAAATCCAATCCCCCTTTATTTTGTTTAAGTTTTAGTCTTAATGTTTCTTACTTTTAAGTTTTACATTTTTCGAGTTTAGTATAGTGTTTTAAACTTGTTTTTACGTTTTTGAAGTCAAATCCAAGTGGTTAACAATCCCTCCTAATCCCCGGTCCAGAACGATCCCTACTTATACTTAAACTACAATTGTCAAAAAGAGGGTTTAATTTGTGTGCGTGTAAAACTCGCATCATTACCCTCCCACACTTAAATCAAACATTGTCCTCAATGTTTTAAGCTTAAAAGCACACCAAACGAACGTAAACACATAAACAGCAACTAAACATACTAAACATAGCAGAATGTATCTAACAAAGAGAAGAGTTTAGAGACGCAAATCTGGTTATAGAGTGTAAATTCCATCTTCTCCTTGGTAATTGCATTGAGGCTTGGATCTTTGTGATTCCACAGGCTTACTCTTGAACTGCGCTGCTCCATCGTTGATTTTCCTTTGTGCTACTCTTGAACTGGGCAGTAGGCTTCTTTTGGTCTCCCCCGAAGGTCTGAGCTTTATTCTCTTATCTGTTTCTTTGTTCAATCTCTCCAATTCGTATTGAAGAGGGTTAGAGGATAGCTCAGCAAAGCTAGGTAAACAACCAGGGAATAGAGTCTAGATAGACTCCAAGTGCCGGCTGATTGCTTCTTTCACTTTGCCATGCAAGTAATAACAAAGACAAAGGAAAAGACAGGGAAAGAGCATGATATGAGATACCTTTGCTTTTGACCTTGATGATATGAGATACCTTTGCTTTTGAAGAAGCGGTGAATGAATCAGCACATGTATTTGTTGTGCTGCTTCCTCCTGGGTCATCTATACTCCAGGCATCTGGTATCATCTTTGGGGAAGCAGAAAGAATTGAGTGTTTCAAAAGGCTTTGCTGGGAGTGCGCCCTCAGAGGTGAGGAAGAGTCGGGCATTTTCTTCAGGTTTGCCTTGCCATAAAAGATGAAAGTCGACAAATATAGGGATTTCCCAATAGCAAGTGGTGGTACTGTTCTTTTACCCTTGTCGACAAACGTTTTGATCCCGCAAATCCAGCTTTTTGAAATAGTGACGACTCTTCGATCTTTGAAGACGCCTCTTCGATTTCTGAGCAGGCGCTTTCTGAAAAGCAGAGAAAGCGTCGCCGAACTTTGCGCTTGTCGGCTAAAGACGTGTAGTTGTGATGGTGGCCTCCACGTGTCGAACGCGTTTTCTAAAAAAGCCGAGGGAGCGTCGCCGAACTTTACGCCTCAAATTCCGGCTTTTTGAATCGGTGGACGCGTTGCCTTGGCTTTTTATAGAGCTATCGATCACTGCCAACTTACACACTCTGAAGATTTCCCATTCTTGATACTCGTCTCTGGCCCTTTTGAAAATTTACTCCGTCCACCCCTTCTCTTTGAACACTTTTGAAAAATGGCAAACCCATCGAACCTTAGCTTAGAATTGAGTCTCCGCAGTGATACGGGCGTGCCGCGTCAAGGTAACGTATGGCGCCCTTCTTTCTTATCTTCTAACGGTCCTCTTACAGGAGAAGACTCCGTGATGCAGGACGCCACAACAGCTACGATAGTAGCTCGGAACCTCCTCACTCCCAGAGATAGTCAGCTGCTTTCAGGACGGTCCGATGAGTTGGCCGTTCAAGAGTCCCTGGCTCTTAGCGTTCAGTGCGCAGGCTCTGTGTCCAACATGGGCCAACGCCTCCTTGCTCGCTCCCGTCAGGTTGAATCTTTGATGGCGGAGGTGGAGAACCTGAAACAAGAGATCAAACAACTTAAGTACGAGAATAGAACTTTGCATGTGCTTGCCAATAACTATTCGTCGGGCATGAAGAGGAAGCTTGATGAGATGCAAGAATCTCAAGGTCGGATGCAAAGTGACCGTCAACGGCTTGCGTCTTTCTTCCAGGGGCACCTTTTTCCTGGGTCATCCAGCGTTCCGCCAAGTATTGGGGTCTGGAATGCTCTATATCCGATGCCTCCCGCTCCTATGCCTCTCGCTCCGATGCCTCTTGCTCCGATGCCTCTTGCTCCAATGCCTCCTACTTCGATGCCTCCTGCTTCGATGACTTCCGCTTCTAGAGTTTTGCCTCGTGGTGGGTCTTCACGCAAACAAAAACAAAAACAACCTTTGTGAAGCTCCATTTGTTAGATACATTTGTAATTTCTCGAAAATTAATGAAAAAGCTTTGTTTTATTCACTGTATTGGGTTGCCTCCCAAGTAGCGCTTTCTTTAACGTCTTGCAGCCGGACGAAGAACACAATCATGCCTTAATGAAACCCACGGCATGGAGTTGATCATTGAATGGATGATGATACTTGAAATGTTCCGGCAATGGTTGAATTTCAAGAGTGGGTGCCCTAATCATTGACATCAACAACATATTAGTCAAAAACGACTTTGGATTTTGAGTTGCTGGCTTACCTACATGCTCCAATAAGAACTTAAGTACATCCTCCACGAAATGCTTCTCAAAACATTCAAGAATTGGATCTTTGTATGGAGTGGAATAGAGATCTGTCCTAAGATCCATGTAAACTCTTTCACCAAATTGGATTTGAGTAGGTGCCTGCAATGAAGAATGTAACACACGATTAATTGAAGTGGGAATTGGAATTTGAGTTGGTGGCTTACCTATGGGCTGCAATATTGGCTCTAAAGTCGCAGCACATTCAACAAATGCACAAGGGATGTTTTCATTCAGATTGGACATTCTGAAGGTTGTGGCTGTGTGATCCACTCCAATTTCCTCCTTGATGAATTCAAGATGCTCCTCAACCACTTTTTCCTCGTGAATTGTTGGAAAGGTGTCCAAGATGTCTTTCTTCCCCTCATCTTTCATGGATTGCATGAACCTGCCAAGGAAGGGTGCATTTGGGGGAACAAAGTTAGAAATAATTAAATTTGGAACAACCTTACTTGAATGGGGTGGTGTAGGAATATTGGGAGGTTGCGGCAAGGGTTGTTCTTCCCTTGCCGTGCCTTGTGCATCCTCCTCCTCTTCGAGCAGTAGCAATTCATCCATGGGCTCATCTTCAACCATTTGTTCTTGAATTTGTTCCATGCATTCTGCATTCTGCCTAAATTGACTGTTCCACTCAGCCAACTTTTTTGCTTGATAGAAATCCTCAATTGGTCGCCAAAATGCGTCTTGTTGAAATGGTTGAGCTTCCCTGCCCTGCTCCACAGAATTCAGTTGTTGAATAACTTCCTTATAATAATTTGATATACCTGAATTTGGATGTGAAGATTGAGGGGAAGGCTGTGGTGGTGCATATGAATCCTCATATGGTTGCCAATATGTTTCTTGGTGAGTCTCCTTAGCTTGATTTTGTGAACCCTGCACCAAAGAGTTTAATTCATTCAGAATTTGATTATAATCTATTGACGAATTTGAGTTTGGTTGGGCATATTGAATATGAGGTGGCTCCCAATATCTTTCTTGTTGAACATTTTGAGGTTCCCACCACATAGAAGTTGAATGATCACTCCAATCTGAATTGTAAGTATTGGAAAACACGTTATTCCTCGATTGAAGATCAACTATATCAACGTTTTGCATTTGGGACCTTTCCATGAGCTGTGACAAAAGATAAGCATTATCAAGTGCCATGTTGTGCTTCTAAAATCAACAAAATAAAACTAAAAATATATACACACAAACGAAAATAAAACAATCCAAGAGATTAGCAAAGTTGCTAATCCCCGGCAACGGCGCCAAAATTTGATGCGAGAATTATACGCGCACAAATTAAACCCTCTTTTTGACAATTGTAGTATAGAATGTAAGTAGGGATCGTTCAGGACCGGGGATTAGGAGGGATTGTTAATCTCTTGGATTTGACTCAAAAACGTAAAAACACAATATAAAACACTATACTAGACTCAAAGAATGCAAAACTAAACTTTAAAACACCAAAACAAACCAAAAGACTCAAAACAGCACCAAAACACTCAAAACTGCCTTAAAAACACTTTCTGGGCAGTTTTGAGCACTTTGAGTACTTTGGACGAATTTGGGTAATAACTTGAATCAAAACACTTAGAAACACAAACTAAGACACTTTAACACTAAACTAGACTCAAAGAATGCAAAACTAAACTTTAAAACACTAAAACAAACCAAAAGACTCAAACATCACCCAAAACACTCAAAACAGCCTTAAAAACACTTTCTGGGCAGTTTTGAGCACTTTGGTGAATTTGGACGAATTTGCATAACAAATTGAATCAAAACACTTATAAACACAACCTAAAACAGTTTCTAACTAATTTGGACATTAAAGTAAAGGGGGATTGAGTTTTTGACGAAATTAACTAAAATGCACAGATTGTATTTAAAAACAGATTGTAAAGATGAATGTGATGGAATTGAATGAATGAATGCTAGCCAAGGGGTTCATCTCCATACATGTTATACTTGCATATAAAACGAATCTAATTGCTTCTCAATAAACCATGAATTCTCAACGCCCCGGGTTAATTAGGTCCGCTTAAATTAACCGTCAAATTTTCCTTAAGTTAATGAATTGGATGATTGCATACGACAACCCAAAGCATTCCTCACAAGTTCCCTACATGAATTGCATAATAGAGATACAAGCAAGAATCATTAAGCATCATGAAAACTATAAGTGTTGACGAGGCATTCGTTACTATGATTGCATGAAACTTATGCCAAGAATTCGTTTAACGCGATTGTTTATAAGCAACCTCCACTACTTGTGAATATAAGTTCGTAACTATTAGGTGAAACTCACTTATATTCTAGCGTCATATTCATGCATGAAAATTAAGCGTATACTCTCAATAAACATACATAAATAAGTTATCAATCAAACAGTTAAACAAATTGAATCCACAACTTATGAAACGCAATTAGAAGTAATCAAATCAAAATGCAAGCATAAACATATATTTCGAATCCCCCCCTAGCCAAGGGGGGGTTTAGTTCCTCATACGTACAAAACAAAGAGAATTGAAATTAAACATTGGAATCGAGGAAAAGAAACACCTAAACATTCCAACAACTCAAACTTGAATTGTATGAACGTTTAGGCACTCTTCTCCTCCTCTTCGTTGTAGCACAAGGTCTAAGGATAGGTTTGGAGGGATGGGGAGTTATGGATGGTGTAGAATGATGTGTTTAGGATAGGGATGGATGTAGGGGACCTCAAGGCTTCTTTTTGGGCAGAAAATATGAAGAATGGTGAAGTATGGATGTGTTATAGAGAGGGGATGAATTTCTGGCGTGAATGGTGAATGAATTGTGTATGAATGGGAATGAATCCATTGTGGCTGCAATGGATGCTTATTTATAGGTGAAAAGGAGGGAATATGACAGCTAGGAACTTGGTGGAAATCTGGAATGGTGATGGGAGATGCATGTGGCTGATTTATATGAAGGGAATGCATGTGGAATGAATGTGTGAATGATGGCAGATTGTGTATGTGAATGATTAGGGTGAATGTCCATGTGCTTTGACAGCTAGGTTGAATAAATTAAAGGGAGTGCATGTGGCTTGGCTGGAATGATTGGAATGCAATCTGAAATGGGATGTGTTGGTGTGAATTTCTGGTACAAAGGGCCTCCTTTGGTCTTCAATTTCGTCCATCTACTTGGCTTCAAGTATATGCAATCCATTTAACGCCCCAAACTACTCCAAAATGCACCAAAATGCACCATTTTGCATACTTTGCCCTTAGAACCTACAAACACACGAAAATAGCTTAAAGTACTAAAATAACTAAAGAAACATAACGTAAATGCATGAGAACAAGCCATTTAAGTCGCATGAATATGCTCCTATCAGGTTCATGAAACAAATTCAAGAGCAAAGTGAACTCTCCAACTCAACTATTGAAAACTCGAAGGAAGGATATGAAACTGCCAAGGAAATCATCTTGGGAAGTAGCAAGGAGGTTGGAACAGACTCTAAACCATCCAAATCAAATTACAAGGAAGATGAAAGGTTGCAATTTGAGGAAGAGGAACACACGCAACCTATGGCAAGGGTGGAAACACCTTTGCCGCAGGCACCTATTGCTCCTACGCCATCTAATTCAGGTAAGGTTGTTCCAAAGTTAATTATTTCTAACCCCGTTCCACTGAATGTCCCTATTCCTTGCAGGTTCATGAATTCCAAGGAAGAAGAAGGTGAAAAAGACATCTTGGAAGCCCTTCCAAAGGTGCATGATAGGAGCATATTCATGCGACTTAAATGGCTTGTTCTCGTACGTTTACGTTATGTTTCTCTAGTTATTTTAGTCCTTTATGCTTCTTTTGTGTGTTTTCAGGTTCTAAGGGCTTAGGGAGCAAGAAAGTGCATTTTGAGGCTATTTGGAGCATTTTTGGGCATGGATTGGATAGCTTAATCATGGAGCAAAGAGGATGGACGAAATTGAAGCCTTGTATGCTCTTTGGGGACATCAAACAAAGGGCCTAGCCCAATCAAACATATTATGCCATGCAAACCAACCTATTTTAGGCCCATTCTATTATGATTTATTTCACTTCCATACTCCTCTTAATTCCACATGCATTCACACACATGCACATCATTCACTCACATTTCCACCATTCATTCTTTATTCCACAAACAAGTCACATGCATTCACACACACTTCACACAAACAACAAGTCTTATCCGTGCATTTCCCTTGCCATTTCCAAGTTGTCCAATTCATCATTTTCAGCCACATATCCACCCACATGCACCCTTTAATCATTCAACCATAAAGCCACATGCAATCTCATTCATCCACCACACATTGCACATGCTTTCACAAGTTTTAACCAACAAAAAAACCATCATACGACCTGCCATCATCAACAAAACAACTCCTTTGCCGTGCATTCCCATTTCCTTTCCAACATCTCACATGCATTTCCACCTTCCTACTTCATCATTTCACCACATTCTCCCTCTTTAACTCACATGCATTCATCATAATTCACAACACAAAACAGCCAACACATGCACCAAAACCTTCAATGCCGTGGGTTCCCTTTGAAATTCCAGCATCTTCACATGTCTTTCTAGCTTTCCCTTTCATTTCCACCACTCATTCTTCATCATTTCAGCCACCTACATGCATTAATTATTAAACTCTTCATCATTGCATCCAGAAAATGAGCAAGAAAGCTTCCCAAACACATGCATACACACACTATTTTCAGCACACACATGCAATTCCAACATCAAAAACTGTCAATGCCGTGCACTCCATTTGCTTTCCAGCTTTTCACATGTGTCCTAGCTGTTTTCTCATCATTCCTCCACACAAACACATTAAACAAACAGCCATATACACCTCCAATCCTCCTATAAATACCCTTGCATTCATTCATTCAAGCATCATCTCATTCACAACACAACACACCACAAACACTTCCATTTTCTTCCTTAGCCGTGAGTGTCTCTCCATTTTCTGCACCATTTTCTCCACCACTCCTCATCCATTTCCATAATCCCCCAATCCATTCAACACACCAACAACATCCTTTAGTCCTTGTGCCACAATAAAGAGGAAGATAAGAGGGCCTAAACGTTCATACAATTCACGTTTGAGTTGTGGAATGTTTACGTGTTTCTTTGATTTCAATGTTTAAATTCAATTCTCTTTGTTTTGTAATATGAGGAATGGAAGAGAAGAGTGCCTAAACGTTCATACAATTCAAGTTTGAGTTGTTGGAATGTTTAGGTGTTTCTTTGATTTCAAAGTTATGAGGAACTAAACCCTTTTTGGCTAGGGGTGATTTCAATACCATGATTATTTATGTGATATGAATTGATGAATTCCGGTTATGAACTCTTGATTCGTGAATGCAATTGGCTTAACTATTTGATGATTAACTTATTTGTGTTTGTTGATTGAGGGTCGACACTTAATTAGCATGCATGAATATGTGGCTAAAGTTTAAGAAGGTTTCACATAATCGTTACTAACTTATACTTGAAAGTAGTGAAGGTCGCTTGTCACAATCGCGTTAAGTTTAATTCTTAGCATGAGTAACATGATGTCATAGTTGCAAATGCTTTGTCAATGCTTATGGTTTTCATTATTCTTAATGATCTTCGATTGTATCTCTATTATGATGACATGTAGGGAACTTTTGAGAATGTTTTGGGTTGTCGAATGATGCCATCCAATCCAATAATATAAGGAAAATCTGAGGGTTAACTAGTGATGTCACGGTTAATTTGGGGCATTGTCGTTCATAATTCAATGAAGGAATAACTGGAAATTGATTCATATGCATAAATATCATGTGTGGAGAAAGAACCTCTAGCTAATTCACCAACCATCTTGTTTCACAACACTTGTTTACAATCTGTCCATTTTTGCATTTTGTTTGTTTATTTCAACTTCGTCAAAACTAAAACCCCCCTTTTTTTTATTTCCTTGTTCCCAAGTGTCTTAAATCTGTTTTAATTTAGTCTTTATGTTTTTAAGTCAATTTAGAAGGTTTTAGCAAGCCCTCCTAATCCCCGGTCTAGAACGATCCCTCACTTATCCATTCTACTACAATTGTCAAACGAGGGTTTAATTTGAGTGTCAAGTAATTCTCACATCAAATTTTGGCGCCGTTGCCGGGGATTAGCAACTTTGCTAATCCCTTATCTTTATTTTTATTTTTTTGTTTTTCGTGCATTCTTATTTCAGATTCTTAGTTTGTTTTCTTGTTTTTCAGGTACTGTGTATGACTCGTAGCTCTCGGCCTATTATAGAGAACATCTCCGACTTTGACGGTGATTTTGAACGCACTTTGAGGAGAACGAGGAGTCAACAAGAGCCACCACAACCTCCACCACAACCTGGGCTTGAAGAAGACGAAGTAGGTGTAGAAGAAAAGCCCACGGATTAGATTTTTGAAGAAGAACAAGCCATGGCAGGAGATAATAGAACCATCAAGGAGCTTTCGGCCTCGGGTTTGGATAATGCATTGCCTCTTTGTATCCAATACCCCACGGCTGCAGAGGGGAAGACTGAGGTGTTTGAACTCAAATCCAGTTTGTTACACCATATTCCGAAGTTCCATGGCTTGTCTATGGAAGACCCCAACAAACACTTGAAGGAGTTCGAGGTGGTTTGTTCGAGCATGACCCCCGTCACTGTGGATGGGAGTATATTGAAGATGAAGGCCTTTCCATTTTCACTTATGGACAAGGCCAAAGATTGGCTCTACGAACTAGCCCCGGAAACTGTGACTTCGTGGGAGAGTATGAAGCGTGCTTTCTTGGAGAAATTCTTCCCTACTTCGAGAGTGATTCTCCTACGGAAGAAAATTAGTGGTATTCAACAGAATCATGGTGAGACATTCCCGGCTTATTATGAGCGCTTCAAGGGCCTTGTAGCTTCATGTCCTCAACATCAAATGAAGGAGGGAACTTCTCCTTCAATATTTCTATGAGGGCCTCCTTCCTATCGATCGTCAAATGCTTGATGCATCAGCGGGAGGAGCATTGGTAGACAAAACACCAAGGGATGCCAAGATTCTCATAGCCAACCGAGCGCTTAACGCTCAACAATATGAAGGAGTGGGCCAAAGGGAAGCCCCACGGCAACAAAGTGTAAATGAGGTGAGTGCTATTTCTGAAATTCAATCACAACTTGCTAATCTTACTTCTCTTGTTTCTCAGGTTGTGATTGGTCCAAAAGCACAAGAACACGAAGTTTGTGGCGTGTGCTCAATTCAAGGGCATCCATCCGACAAGTGCCCTCAACTAATCGAGAATGGTGGGTGGGAATCTGCCAATGCAATTGGTTTCCAAGGACAAAAACAAAACAACCCATACTCGAACACTTACAATGCCGGATGGAGGGACCATCCAAACTTCAAATGGAGGGAGCCACAACAAGCTGCCCAACAAGGAGGATTTAGGCCAAACCCCCCTGGTTTTTATTCCAAGCCGTATGCACCCCAACAACCCCAACAACCTTCGGCATCATCTCATTCAGGTACGTCCTTGGAAAGTGATCAAGCTATGCAATTACTAACCTCTATTTCGTAGGGGTTGCAAAATCAAAACAACCGGATAGCAAATAACGAGAAGGAGATGATGGATATGAAGAAACAAATAGGGCAGATTTCTGAGTTCCTTGGACAGATTAGAGAGCAAGGAAAGCTTCCTAGCTCAACCACAGTCAATCCAAAGGGAGGATTCGAATCCGCCAAGGCCATCACCCTAAGGGGTGGAAAAGAAGTTGGGACCGAGCCAAACAATCCCAAATCTGCCCAGAAAGTAGATGAAGAGACGACACAACCTGAGGAAGTGTCTAGCTCACCCACGGCAAGGGTGAAAAACCCAATACCGCAGGCCCCCAATCACCCTAACTCGGCCAAATCAGGTAATTTAAGTTCAAATTCATGTACTTCACGTCCTAATCTGCCCAATGTACCTTTTCCTCGCAGGTTCATACAAGAAAAAAAGGAAGAAAGCGAGAAGGACATTCTTGAAACGTTCCGGAAGGTGCAAGTGAACATACCGCTTCTCGATGCAATCAAACAGGTTCCAAAGTATGCTAAATTCCTCAAGGACCTATGCAATACAAAGAGAAGAAGGGCAAACAAAGAGGTAGTGAAGGTAAGCGAGAATGTGTCCGCTGTTTTGCAACGTAAACTGCCTACCAAGTGCAAAGACCCCGGTAGTTTCACGATTCCTTGTGTGATTAGACATAATCGTTTTGAACATGCCATGCTTGATTTAGGTGCATCCATAAATTTCATGCCTTATTCTATTTATGCATCTATGAATTTGGGTGAATTAAAACAAGATGGTGTAATTATACAATTGGCCGATCGTTCTAACGCGTATCCAAAAGGAGTTTTGGAAGATGTGCTTGTGCAGGTGAACCATTTAATTTTTCCAGCTGATTTCTGCGTCCTAGACATGGAGGATTCAGCCCATTCTACATCTTTGCCGATTCTCCTTGGTAGGCCATTCATGAAGACGGCCCGAACGAAGATTGATGTATACAAAGGCACCTTGACAATGGAATTCGATGGGGAAGTGATTGATTTTAATATTTCTGAAACTATGAGATATCCCGTTGATGACCATTCTTGTTTTTCCATTGATGTTATTGATTCTTTGGCGCAGGTATACCTTGAAGAATTGAACGAGGACGCCCTGGAAACAACCATCACTAAGGCCATAGAGTGCAAAAATGAAGGATTTGGGCCAATGCAAGGCCACGGCAAGGAGGAGGAATTCTTTGCCATAGGTTCTAGTGAAGAAATAATTGAGGTTGTGGCAGCCCTTGAGTCATTGCCACAACAATATGGTAAGGTTCCACTCTCACTTTCAAATTCAGTTTCCACTAAGATGCTACCTTCTGTTGTTCAGGCACCATCGCTTGAACTTAAGCCGTTGTTGGACCATTTGAAGTATGTGTTTTTGGGAGAAGGCGAAACATTGCCCGTCATCATTTCATCAAGTCTCACGGCAATGGAGGAGGAGAAGCTTGTGAGGGTGCTGCGAGAACACAAAACGGCCATAGGGTGGACTTTGGCCGACATTAAAGGAATAAGCCCTACCACATGCATGCACCGTATACTTCTTGAGGAGGGGACTAAGCCATCCCGAGAGGCTCAACGCCGTCTCAACCCTCTGATGATGGAAGTGGTGAAGAAGGAAATAATCAAGCTTTTGGATTGCGGAGTGATCTACCCTATCTCTGATAGCCGTTGGGTCTCTCCAGTTCAAGTTGTTCCCAAGAAGTCCGGAGTAACTGTTATCAAGAATGATGAGAATGAGCTCGTGCCTACACGCATTCAGACTGGATGGTGAGTATGTATCGATTACCGGAAGCTAAATGCCATGACTAGGAAAGATCACTTTCCTTTGCCATTCATCGACCAGATGCTCGAAAGGTTAGCCGGTCATGCTTTTTACTGTTTTCTTGATGGATACTCTGGATATAACCAAATTGTGATAGCCCCGGATGATCAAGAGAAGACCACATTCACATGTCCCTTCGGAACATTTGCTTATCGTCGCATGCCATTTGGCTTATGCAACGCAACGGCCACTTTCCAAAGGTGTATGGTAAGTATATTTTCCGATTTTGTTGAAAAGATCATTGAAGTTTTCATGGATGATTTCAGTGTGTTTGGGAGTTCATTTGATAATTGCTTGGATAATCTGACCTTAATTTTGAAACGATGTGTTGAAACTAACCTTGTCTTGAATTGGGAGAAATGTCACTTTATGGTGAAACAAGGTATAGTTTTAGGACATATTGTTTCAGAAAAAGGAATCGAAGTAGATAAATCGAAAATAGACCTTGTACGTCACTTACATGAATTGCATAATAGAGATACAAGCAAGAATCATTAAGCATCATGAAAACTATAAGGTTGACGAGGCATTCGTTACTATGATTGCATGAAACTTATGCCAAGAATTTGTTTAACGCGATTGTTTATAAGCAACCTCCACTACTTGTGAATATAAGTTCATAACGATTAGGTGAAATTCACTTATATTCTAGCGTCAAATTCATGCATGAAAATTAAGCGCGCATTCTTAATAAACATACATAAATAAGTTATCAATCAAACAGTTAAACAAATTGAATCCACAACTTATGAAATTCCAACGAAAGTTAATCAATTCATATTGCAAATATAAACATAGTTTCGAATCACCCCCTAGCTAAAGGGGGTTTAGTTCTTCATAACCTTGAAATCAAAGAAACACCTAAACATTCCAACAACTCAAACTTGAATTGTATGAACGTTTAGGCACTCTTCTCTTCCATTCCTCATACGTACAAAACAAAGAGAATTGAATTTAAACTTTGAAATCAAAGAAACACCTAAACATTCCAACAACTCAAACTTGAATTGTATGAACGTTTAGGCCCTCTTATCTTCCTCTTTATTGTAGCATAAGGTCTAGGGATATTTGGTTGGGGGGATGGAAGTGTGGAATGGAGTGGGGAGTGATGGAAATGAAAGATGGTTTTTGGATTCTAAGGGGAAGTGTTTATTTGTGGTGTGAGAATGGAGAGATGGAATTGAATGAAATGGAAGTGTGGGATGAATTGAATGATGCAAAGTGAATGAATAATGAAATGAGTTAAAGAGGGAGAATGTGGTGAAATGATGAAGTAGGAAGGTGGAAATGCATGTGACTTGTTTGTGGAATAAAGAATGAATGGTGGAATGATGAAGAGTTGCATAAAGAATGCATGTAGGGTTAGCTAGGTTGGCTTTGTTTGGGTGCATGTGTGTTAATGGTGGTTTTGCATGTGAATTGATGGATTGTTTTTGATGGAATGGATGGTTCTTTGCATGGCTTTTGAAGTGATTGTGGGCTTTGGAATTGGAAGGAAATGCATGGCCTTGGGGTTGGTTTAAGAGAGAATGGGCTAGGCCCTTTGTTTTATGTCCAAAATGAATACAAGGCCTTCAAATTCGTCCAACACTTTGGCTCCAATCATATGCTATCCATTCCAAGCCCAATTTTGCTCCAAAATGCTCCAAAATGCATCTTTTTGCTTCCTTAGCCATATGAACCTAAAAACACACGAAAATGGCTTAAACTACTAAAACAACTATGAATTAACAACATAGATGCACGAAAACAAGCTAAGTAAGTCGCCTAAATATGCTCCTATCAGTAATTCGGCATTTAACCAACTCAAGGAGAAGCTAGTCTCGGCCCCCATTATTGTACCTCCAAATTGGAGCCTTCCGTTCGAGCTCATGTGCGATGCATCCGACTATGCATTAGGAGCTGTTCTAGGACAAAGAAGAGACAAGCGGCCGCATGTCATATACTATGCCTCTCGGACTCTCAATGATGCCCAATTGAACTACTCCACGACAGAAAAAGAACTTCTAGCTGTGGTTTTTGCTTTAGATAAATTCCGTTCATATTTAATTGGTACTAAAGTAATCGTTTATTCTGATCATGCAGCTTTGAGGTACTTGCTCACGAAAAAGGAAGCAAAGCCGAGGCTTATCCGTTGGATTCTTCTTCTTCAAGAATTTGATATTGAAATCCGGGATAAGAAAGGAAACGAGAATGTAGTGGCTGACCATTTAAGCCGAATGATCCACGAGGAGCATGAACATGCGGTACCTATCCCTGAAACTTTTCCCGATGAGCAGCTGCTATCCATTGAGGTAAGTGAACCATGGTATGCAGATTTAGTGAATTACTTGGTGGCTAAACAATTTCCAAATGAACTAAACAAGCACCAACGTGATAAGCTTAAAAATGATGCACGTTTCTATGTTTGGGATGACCCTTATTTGTGGAAGTATTGCTCAGATCAAATTGTACGTAGATGTGTGCATGATTCTGAATTTCACTCAATTCTAAGCTTTTGTCACACATATGCATGTGGTGGTCATTTTGGCACACAACGCACTGCCCTCAAGGTTCTAGAGTGTGGTTTTTATTGGCCGACTATATTTAGGGATGCTAGAACCTTTTGTATGTCTTGTGATCGTTGCCAACGAATGGGTAACATAGGTACCAAGGACCAAATGCCACAAACCCCTGTCTTTAATGTTGAAATTTTTGATGTTTGGGGCATTGATTTCATGGGCCCTTTCCCTCCATCTTATGGTTTCACTTATATCTTGCTAGCCGTTGATTATGTTTCTAAATGGGTGGAAGCAAAAGCCACCCGTACTAACGATTCTAAGGTGGTTGCAGATTTCGTGAAAACTAACATTTTTGCTAGGTTTGGAATGCCGAGAGTAATCATAAGTGATGGAGGGTCTCACTTTTGCAATCGGACCATTGAGGCGTTGCTAAGAAAGTACCATGTCAACCATAAGGTCTCCACACCTTACCATCCTCAAACAAATGGCCAAGCCGAGGTGTCTAACCGAGAAATCAAACAAATTTTGGAGAAGACCGTTGGACCAACAAGGAGGGATTGGAGCTTACGTTTAGATGATGAACTGTGGGCATATCGTACGGCGTACAAAACACCCATTGGGATGTCACCTTTTCGGCTCGTCTATGGTAAGCCATGTCATTTGCCCGTAGAGTTAGAGCACAAGGCACATTGGGCCGTGAAGACTTTCAACATGGACATAGATGCAGCGGGAGTTCATAAGAAGCTCCAATTGAATGAACTTGAGGAGATTCGGAATGAAGCCTATGAGAATGCCCAGACGTACAAAGCCAAGACCAAAGCATTCCATGATAAAATGATTCGAACCAAGACCTTCACAGTTGGGCAGAAAGTGTTACTTTTCAACTCTCGCCTACGTTTGTTTCCTGGTAAGTTGTGTTCTAAATGGATTGGCCCGTTTGTTGTTACTAACGTTTTACCTTATGGTGCAGTCCACATAAAAAGCTTAAGGAATGGCGTAGAATTCAAGGTGAATGGGCATCGGTTGAAGCCATATTACGAGCATGGTGTGGGGCAAGTGGTGGAAGACATTCCTTTCCATTCCGTGGGCTCAAATGAAGATTGAAGAGAGTACTCGTCCGGCTGCAAGACGTAAAAGAAAGCGCTACTTGGGAGGCAACCCAATACAGTAAATAAAACAAAGCTTGTTCATTGATTTTTCGATAAATTACAATTGTATCTAAACATGGCAGAAAGATAGAGTCTTCACAAAGGTTGTGTACGTGAGGCCCCACTATGTGGCAACACTCTCGGAGCAGAAGGCATCGGAACAGGAGGTCTCGAAGCAGAAGGCATTGGAGCAAGAGGCATCGGAGCGGGAGGCACCGAAGATAGATCATTCAAGGCCCCAAACCTTGGTGGAACGCTGGATGACCCAGGAAAGAGGTGCCTCTGGAAGAAAGCTGTAAGCCTTTGACGGTCATCAAGCTCATCAAGTTTCCTCTTCATGCCTATAGAATAATTGTTGGCAAGCACGTGCAAACTTCGGTTCTCGTACTTAAGCTGTTTGATCTCCTGCTTAAGACTCTCCACCTCCGCCATCAAGGATTCAACCTGACGGGAGCAAGCAAGAAGGCGTTGGCCCATGTTGGACACAGAGCCAGCACACTGAACACTCAGAGCCAGGGATTCTTGAACGGCCAACTCATCGGACCGTCCTGATAGCAGCTGACTGTCTTTGGGAGTGAGGAGGTTCCGAGCCACTATCGTAGCCGTTGTGGGATCCGTCATTACAGAGTCCTCATCTGTAAGAGGGCCATGGGAAGATAAGAAAGACGGGCACCATACCTTACCCTGACGAGGCGCGACCAGGTCACTGCTTAGACTCAAATCTAAGCAAATGTTCAATGGGTTGGATGAGCTAGCCATTGTTCAAGAAGTTAAAAGAAAAGGGTTGGATGGAGGAAAATCTCGACGGGCCGAAGATGATTTTTGGGAAGTC
Organism: Pyrus betulifolia; assembly: GCA_007844245.1. Taxonomy (NCBI): domain Eukaryota; kingdom Viridiplantae; phylum Streptophyta; class Magnoliopsida; order Rosales; family Rosaceae; genus Pyrus; species Pyrus betulifolia. Next base: position 10,276,928 of record CM017596.1, read on the forward strand.
TTCAAAGTGTGCAGATAGAGGTGATCGATCACCTCTATTAAAGGAGATGCGTTCACCGATTCAGAAATGAAGAGACACCATTCTTCAAAACCGGATTTCCCGGCGTAAAGATCGCCAGCTCTTCAGACGCAATCCAGGCTTTTCAGAAAGCGTGTGCAAATTTGTCAAAAGCTCCCAGCTTTTCAGAAGACGCGTGGAAGGCGAGAAATCAGCTGCACACTTTAGCCGACAAACGTGGGTGACAAAGCTGAAAGCTCCCGGCTTTCCAGAAAGCGAGTGCAACTTTGTCAAAAGCTCCCGGCTTTTCAGAAGACGCGTGCCACTTTATCAAAAGCTCCCGGCTTTTCAGAAAACGCGTGGAAGACATTGCCGCATCCGCACTGCCATTTGCCATTACAATTCCTATATACATCAACATTCATGGCAAGGCATACACCCAGAAGCGCATAACTTTCCTTCTCGGCCGAAAATGTAAGCTGCAACCAACCCTCTCAAACATGCTCAGATTTCTCCTTCTCTTGAGAACATACTTTCAAACATGGATGTATCCCCCAAAGAAGATACCAAATGCCTGCAGTACGAATGAGGAATAGGAAACGGTGGATCGAAACATGTGGATTCATTCGCTGCCTCTTCGAAAGCAAAGGTATCTCATATCATCAAGGGCGAAAGCAAAGGTATCTCATATCATGCTCTTTCCCTGTCTTTTCCTTTGTCCTTGATATTACTTGCATGGCAAAGTGAAAGAAGCAATCAACCGGCACTTGGAGTCTATCTGGACTCTATTCCCTGGTTGCTTACCTAGCTTTGCTGAGCTATCCTCTAACCCTCTTCAATATGAATTGGAGAGATTGAACAAAGAAACAGATAAGAGGAGGAAGCTCAGACCTTTGGGGGAAACCAAAAGAATCCTGCTGCCCAGTTCAAGAGTAGCACAAAGGAAAATCAACGATCGGAGGAAACCAAAAGAATCTCCAGCTCAGTTCAAAAGTAGCCTGTGGAAAAACTCAAGATGAAGCCTCACTGCAATCACCAAGGAGAAGATGGAACGAACACTCCATAACCAGATTTACATCTCTAAACTCTTCTCTTTGTTAGATACAGTATGCCATGTTTAGTATGTTTAATTGCTGTTTATATGTTTGCTTGTGTTTAGTGTGGTTTTTAACATTGAGGACAATGTTTGATTTAAGTGTGGGGGAGTTACTAAAGTGTTTTGATGCAAATTTGTAGGATTTTATCACCTATCACTTCACATGTTGTTTCTCACTGTTTTAAACTGTTTTAGTGTGTTTTGTTTTATAACTCCGAAAATCACATAAAAATTTAAAAAAAAAAAAAAAACATGTTTTGAAAAGCCTAAAAAGAGTGTTTTGAGTCGTGTTTGTGTCGTAGGTACCTTCCAACACTTGCCTCAGGATTTGGTTTTTAATTGCATGACTGTTAAAAAGAGTTATAAACATGGAGAAAAGTTTGATTTACTCTTGGTATATGCTTGGTTATGGTTATAATGTATGACTTCACATGCAATCATAAAAGAAAAAATTAGTTATGTAACATGCGTGAAGGAAGGAACTCAAACAAACGCTACAACCCTGAGAGACTTGAGCCTATAACGTTCTTTGGAGAGTATAATCTTGCATGATCTCATTATTCTTTGCTTGGTTACTACTTAGAAGGCGTTTCATCATATAGTTCCAAATGCTAGAACTCATGCCCATTTCATTCAAAGCATGTTATTGATTTGCATAACATATATCAAGATGAAGTTGTGTAGTTGCCACCATATCCAAATAGCCTCACTTCCCATATTTCGTATATGTTGTAAGTTTTACCCCCGTTGAGCCATGTTAGCCCATGTTCTTTGTTAACCCACTTTATCTTCACCTAACCTAGAATATGACCGTCCTTACCCTTGTTCTTAAAAGATAGTGAGCATGACTTAAATGAATTCCTTTTGAGTTACATTATGCAAGAAAAGGAGTGTGGGGGAAGGAATGCTTGTTCTTAAGTATGTTTTGAGTTTCAAAAAAAAAAAAAAAAAAAAAAAAAAAGAAAAGAAAAGAAAGAAAGAAAGAAAAAAGAGCTTGAAAAAAAAATGAAAGAATGAGTGATTGAAGAAAGGGCTCAAAACACCAATTCTGGCCCAAAATTGCCTAAATTCTCCCTTTTGTTCCAAAGTTGAGTTTTCATTCAGAAGTGAATTCTAAGTTGATTCAATTGCCTTGCTCACTATTTCTTTAAGAACCTTTGTTTTCCATATCCCTTCTTTGTTATCCACACGCCCCAAGCCCCATTACAACCCATGACTTCAATCTTGAGTGTTATGTGTTTCAATTTGTGGAGTTTGAACTTGGTATGAGCATATGGTGTCACTGGTTCTGATAGGAGCATATTCATGCGACTTAAATGGCTTGTTCTCGTGCATTTACGTTATATTTCTCTCGTTATTTTAGTCCTTTATGCTTCTTTTGTGTGTTTTCAGGTTCTAAGGGCTTAGGGAGCAAGAAAGTGCATTTTGAGGCTATTTGGGGCACTTTTGGGCATGGATTGGATAGCTTAATCATGGAGCAAAGAGGATGGACAAAATTGAAGCCTTGTATGCTCTTTGGGGACATCAAACAAAGGGCCTAGCCCAATCAAACAAATCCTTTGAGCCATGGAAAACCTCTAGCCCAATCAAACACATTATGCCATGCAAACCAACCTATTTTAGGCCCATTCTATGTACTTAAACCCTAGCCCTTTAAACTAGTCCATTGATCACTTATCACTCACCACATATCATTCACTTATCACTTAACATATCATTCACTTATCACTTAACATATCATTCATTTATCACTTATCATACTCATAATCATCTACACATTTCAACCATTTAAACATATGCATTTCAACTCACATGCACACCCACCTCTTTCCAACCTAATTCACATGCATACCTATTCTTTAAATCAACACATGCATTCACACACATGCACATCATTCACTCACATTTCCACCATTCATTCTTTATTCCACAAACAAGTCACATGCATCACAACCTCAAAACCATCAAGAAACACCCATTCACACACACATGCACTCACATGCATTCACATGCATTTCCACCTTCCTACTTCATCATTTCACCACATTCTCCCTCTTTAACTCACATGCACCCAAACAAAGCCAACCTAACTAACCCTACATGCATTATTTATTAACTCTTCATCATGCATCCACATTCATTCCAACACAAAACACACACATGCACTTATTCTTTCATCATTGCACCACCAATTCACCCACATGCATTTCCAACCATTCACACCCCTTTAATCATTCTCCTAGCTATCATTCACATGCTCTCCCATCCATTCTCTCCCTACATAAACCACACACACTTCATTCATTTGCATCATTGAATTCATCCCACACTTCCATTTCATTCAATTCCATCTCTCCATTCTCACACCACAAATAAACACTTCCCCTTAGAATCCAAAACCATTCTTCCATTTCCACCACTCCTCATCCACTTCCATAATTCCACACTTCCATCCCCCCAACCAACTATCCCTAGACCTTATGCTACAACGAAGAGGAAGAGAAGAGGGCCTAAACGTTCATACAATTCAAGTTTGAGTTGTTGGAATGTTTAGGCGTTTCTTTGATTTCAATGTTTAATTTCAATTCTCTTTGTTTTGTACGTATGAGGAACTAAACCCCCCTTAGCTAGGGGGTGATTCGAAATATATGTTTATGCTTGCAATATGATTTGATTACTTTTAATTACGTTTCATAAGTTGTGAATTCAATTTGTTTAACTATTTGATTGATATCCTATTTATGTATGTTTATTAAGAATGAACGCTTAATTTCTATGCATGAATTTGACGCTAGAATATAAGTGAGTTTCACATAATAGTTATGAACTTATATTCCCAAGTAGTGGAGGTTGCTTATAAACAATCGCGTTAAACAAATTCTTGGCATAAGTTTCATGCAATCATAGTAACGAATGCCTCGTCAACACTTATAGTTTTCATGTTACTTAATGATTCTTGCTTGTATCTCTATTATGCAATTCATGTAGGGAACTTGTGAGGAATGCTTTGGGTTGTCGTATGCAATCATCCAATTCATTAACTTAAGGAAAACTTGACGGTTAATTTAAGCGGACCTAATTAACCCGGAGCGTTGAGAATTCATGGTTTATTGAAAAGCAATTAGAAATCTTTTTATTATGCAAGTGTAACATGTGTGGAGATGAACCCCTTGGCTAGCATCCATTCATTCCATTTCATCAATTTCATATTTACATTCTGTTTTAATTGCAATTTGTTCATTTAGTTTAATTCCGTCCAAAACTCAATCCCCCTTTACTTTATTGTTCAATTTAGTTAGAAATCAATTTAGTTTGTGTTTTTAAAGTATTTTGAGTCTTTTGGTTTGTCTTAGTGTTTTAACGTTTAGTTTCACATTCTTTGAGTCTAGTTTAGTATTTTATATTGTTTTTACGTTTTTGAGTCAGTTTCCAAGAGATTAACAATCCCTCCTAATCCCCGGTCCAGAACGATCCCTACTTACGTACTTGCTACAATTGACAAAAAGAGGGTTTAATTTATGCGCGTATAATTCTCGCATCAGGTTCTCGCGTCTAAGTAGTAGCATTCCATTCATGAGATCATATCTAAACATGCTTATTAACTCCAAAAATTGCGTTCTTTGTGATACATATATGTGAGTGTTCGTTTTCATGTTTACATCAATCTTCTCACATATGACTAGATTAGGGTGTGTAGTTAGAAAATCTGAGTGAAAATTGAGTGCATATCTTGTAAGGAATAGAGCAAATTCTCTAAGGCATGTTACTACATTCAAAACATGGTTTTAAATGCTTAATTGCGAACTAGTATGTGGTGACTATGATTAAGAATGTACTTAAGGGTAAAGATGGCTAAATTCTGTGAGAATAATGATTTTTAACTTGTCATGTGCATTGGAAATCCCTGAAACGATTGTTGGAAGGTGTAGGTTGTGTTTTACGTGTTTAGTGTCGTTTTGTTTATTTGTTTTTATTCTGTTTTGCTCGAGGACTAGCAAAAGATAAGTGTGGGGGAGTTTGATAGGAGCATATTCATGCGACTTAAATGGCTTGTTCTCGTACGTTTACGTTATGTTTCTCTAGTTATTTTAGTCCTTTATGCTTCTTTTGTGTGTTTTCAGGTTCTAAGGGCTTAGGGAGCAAGAAAGTGCATTTTGAGGCTATTTGGAGCATTTTTGGGCATGGATTGGATAGCTTAATCATGGAGCAAAGAGGATGGACGAAATTGAAGCCTTGTATGCTCTTTGGGGACATCAAACAAAGGGCCTAGCCCAATCAAACATATTATGCCATGCAAACCAACCTATTTTAGGCCCATTCTATGTACTTAAACCCTAGCCCTTTAAACTAGCCCTATTATGATTTATTTCACTTCCATACTCCTCTTAATTCCACATGCATTCACACACATGCACATCATTCACTCACATTTCCACCATTCATTCTTTATTCCACAAACAAGTCACATGCATTCACACACACTTCACACAAACAACAAGTCTAATCCGTGCATTTCCCTTGCCATTTCCAAGTTGTCCAATTCATCATTTTCAGCCACATATCCACCCACATGCACCCTTTAATCATTCAACCATAAAGCCACATGCAATCTCATTCATCCACCACACATTGCACATGCTTTCACAAGCTTTAACCAACAACAAAACCATCATACAACCTGCCATCATCAACAAAACAACTCCTTTGCCGTGCATTCCCATTTCCTTTCCAACATCTCACATGCATTTCCACCTTCCTACTTCATCATTTCACCACATTCTCCCTCTTTAACTCACATGCATTCATCATAATTCACAACACAAAACAGCCAACACATGCACCAAAACCTTCAATGCCGTGGGTTCCCTTTGAAATTCCAGCATCTTCACATGTCTTTCTAGCTTTCCCTTTCATTTCCACCACTCATTCTTCATCATTTCAGCCACCTACATGCATTAATTATTAAACTCTTCATCATTGCATCCAGAAAATGAGCAAGAAAGCTTCCCAAACACATGCATACACACACTATTTTCAGCACACACATGCAATTCCAACATCAAAAACTGTCAATGCCGTGCACTCCATTTGCTTTCCATCTTTTCACATGTGTCCTAGCTGTTTTCTCATCATTCCTCCACACAAACACATTAAACAAACAGCCATATACACCTCCACTCCTCCTATAAATACCCTTGCATTCATTCATTCAAGCATCATCTCATTCACAACACAACACACCATAAACACTTCCATTTTCTTCCTTAGCCGTGAGTGTCTCTCCATTTTCTGCACCATTTTCTCCACCACTCCTCATCCATTTCCATAATCCCCCAATCCATTCAACACACCAACAACATCCTTTAGTCCTTGTGCCACATTAAAGAGGAAGATAAGAGGGCCTAAACGTTCATACAATTCACGTTTGAGTTGTTGGAATGTTTACGCGTTTCTTTGATTTCAATGTTTAAATTCAATTCTCTTTGTTTTGTAATATGAGGAATGGAAGAGAAGAGTGCCTAAACGTTCATACAATTCAAGTTTGAGTTGTTGGAATGTTTAGGTGTTTCTTTGATTTCAAAGTTATGAGGAACTAAACCCTTTTTGGCTAGGGGTGATTTCAATACCATGATTATTTATGTGATATGAATTGATGAATTCCGGTTATGAACTCTTGATTCGTGAATGCAATTGGCTTAACTATTTGATGATTAACTTATTTGTGTTTGTTGATTGAGGGTCGACACTTAATTAGCATGCATGAATATGTGGCTAAAGTTTAAGAAGGTTTCACATAATCGTTACTAACTTATACTTGAAAGTAGTGAAGGTCGCTTGTCACGATCGCGTTAAGTTTAATTCTTAGCATGAGTAACATGATGTCATAGTTGCAAATGCTTTGTCAATGCTTATGGTTTTCATTATTCTTAATGATCTTCGATTGTATCTCTATTATGATGACATGTAGGGAACTTTTGAGAATGTTTTGGGTTGTCGAATGATGCCGTCCAATCCAATAATATAAAGAAAATCTGAGGGTTAACTAGTAATGTCACGGTTAATTTGGGGCATTGTCGTTCATAATTCAATGAAGGAATAACTGGAAATTGATTCATATGCATAAATATCATGTGTGGAGAAAGAACCTCTAGCTAATTCACCAACCATCTTGTTTCACAACACTTGTTTACAATCTGTCCATTTTTGCATTTTGTTTGTTTATTTCAACTTCGTCAAAACTAAAACCCCCTTTTTTTTTATTTCCTTGTTCCCAAGTGTCTTAAATCTGTTTTAATTTAGTCTTTATGTTTTTAAGTCAATTTAGAAGGTTTTAGCAAGCCCTCCTAATCCCCGATCTAGAACGATCCCTCACTTATCCATTCTCCTACAATTGTCAAACGAGGGTTTAATTTGAGTGTCAAGTAATTCTCACATTAGTGCAAAGTATGGAATATCAAGAATTCGTCAAAGAGGATGTTCTTGAGGCAAACAACCCCAAAGAAATTGAATTTTATGACACAGGACAAGGACCAATCCTCACACCACATCTGGCCGAGTGCAAAGTCCCTGAAACGTTCAAAGAAGATGTGTTTATACTTGAGTTCTTATCGGAGCACACAGGTAAGCCGCCTCCCCGAATTTCAATTTTCTTTTATACTAATATGTTGTTAATGATCCGGGCACCCACTTTAGAATTTGAACCATTACCGGATCATCTCAAGTATCACCCCCCCCATTCAAAGATAAATTCCATGCCGTGGGTTCCAATTGAGCCTAAGAAAGCTTCGTCCGGCTGCAAGACGTAAAAGAAAGCGCTACTTGGGAGGCAACCCAATACAGTGAATAAAACAAAGCTTGTTCATTAATTTGTTTTGTACGTATGAGGAACTAAACCCCCCTTAGCTAGGGGGTGATTCGAAATATATGTTTATGCTTGCAATATGATTTGAGTACTTCTAATTACGTTTCATAAGTCGTGAATTCAATTTGTTTAACTATTTGATTGATAACCTATTTATGTATGTTTATTGAGAATGAACGCTTAATTTTCTTGCATGAATATGACACTAGAATATAAATGAGTTTCACGTAATAGTTATGAACTTATATTCACAAGTAGTGAAGGTTGCTTATAAACAATCGCGTTAAACAAATTCTTGGCATAAGTTTCATGCAATCATAGTAACGAATGCCTCGTCAACACTTATAGTTTTCATGTTGCTTAATGATTCTTGCTTGTATCTCTATTATGCAATTCATGTAGGGAACTTGTGAGGAATGCTTTGGGTTGTCGTATGCAATCATCCAATTCATTAACTTAAGGAAAATTTGACGGTTAATTTAAGCGGACCTAATTAACCCGGGGTGTTGAGAATTCATGGTTTATTCAAAAGAAATTGGAAATCGTTTTATTATGCAAGTGTAACATGTGTGGAGATGAACCCCTTGGCTAGCATCCATTCATTCCATTTCATCAATTTCATATTTACATTCTGTTTAGTTTATTAACTTGTTTCGTTATTTCAATTTTCGTCAAACCTCAATCCCCCTTTTGCTTTAATGTTCAATTTAGTTAGAAATCAATTTAGTTTGTGTTTTAAAGCATTTTGAGTCTTTTGGTTTGTCTTAGTGTTTTAACGTTTAGTTTCACATTCTTTGAGTCTAGTTTAGTGTTTTATATTGTTTTTACGTTTTTGAGTCAGTTTCCAAGAGATTAACAATCCCTCCTAATCCCCGGTCCAGAACGATCCCTACTTATACTTATACTACAATTGTCAAAAAGAGGGTTTAATTTGTGTGCGTATAAAACTCGCATCAATTTTGCAATCCCTCCTAATCCCCGGTTAAGAATGATCCCTACTTATACTTATACTACAATTGATAAAAAGAGGGTTTAATTTGTGTGTGTATAATTCTCGCATCAATTCTAGCGTCATATTCATGCATGAAAATTAAGTGTGCACTCTCAATAAACATACATAAATAAGTTATCAATCAAACAGTTAAACAAATTGAATTCACAACTTATAAAACGCAATTAGAAGTAATCAAATCATATTGCAAGCATAAACATATATTTCGAATCCCCCCTAGCCAAGGGGGGGGGGTTTAGTTCCTCATACGTACAAAACAAAGAGAATTGAAATTAAACATTGAATTCAAAGGAAAAGAAACACCTAAACATTCCAACAACTCAAACTTGAATTGTATGAACGTTTAGGCCCGCTTCTCTTCCTCTTTGTTGTAGTACAAGGTCTAAGGATAGTTTGATGGTGTGAATGGTTTGGGGAGTGGTGAAAATAGAAGGGGAAAGCCACGGCACAAGGAATGATTTCTGGTGGTGTTTGGATTAATAGGGAGTACACGGCAACAAGGAAATGGTTGGTGTTTGTGGATGATTTTCTGAAATGGAAGAGTCAATCCCTGTTGTGTGAAGTGTGTATGGTCTTTATAGGGAGATGAATGGATGGGAGAGGGAACATGACAGCTAGGTTAAGTGAATGCATGTGCAAAGTGATGCGAGAATTACTTGACACTCAAATTAAACCCTCGTTTGACAATTGTAGTAGAATGGATAAGTGAGGGATCGTTCTAAACCGGGGATTAGGAGGGCTTGCTAAAACCTTCTAAATTGACTTAAAAACATAAAAACACAATATAAAACACTATTTAATGCTCGAAGAAAGCAAAACTAAAAATAAGAAAGATTAAGACTAAAACTTCAACGAAATAGGGGGGAATTGGATTTGGACGAATTTAAACTAAAATGGATACTTGGAAACAAAACAAATTGTAAATATGGATTTGACGGAAATGAATGGATGGGAAGCTAGCTAAGGGTTCTTTCTCCACACATGATATTTATGCATATGAATTAATTTCCAGTTATTCCTTCATTGAATTATGAACGACAATGCCCCAAATTAACCGTGACATCACTAGTTAACCCTCAGATTTTCCTTATATTATTGGATTGGATGGCATCATTCGACAACCCAAAACATTCTCAAAAGTTCCCTACATGTCATCATAATAGAGATACAATCGAAGATCATTAAGAATAATGAAAACCATAAGCATTGACAAAGCATTTGCAACTATGACATCATGTTACTCATGCTAAGAATTAAACTTAACGCGATCGTGACAAGCAACCTTCACTACTTTCAAGTATAAGTTAGTAACGATTATGTGAAACCTTCTTAAACTTTAGCCACATATTCATGCATGCTAATTAAGTGTCGACCCTCAATCAACAAACACAAATAAGTTAATCATCAAATAGTTAAGCCAATTGCATTCACGAATCAAGAGTTCATAACCGGAATTCATCAATTCATATTACATAAATAATCATGGTATTGAAATCACCCCTAGCCAAGGGGGGGTTTAGTTCCTCATAACTTTGAAATCAAAGAAACACCTAAACATTCCAACAACTCAAACATGAATTGTATGAACGTTTAGGCCCTCTTATCTTCCTTCCTTATATTACAAAACAAAGAGAATTGAATTTAAACATTGAAATCAAAGAAACGCGTAAACATTCCAACAAATCAAACGTGAATTGTATGAACGTTTAGGCCCTCTTATCTTCCTCTTTATTGTGGCACAAGGACTAAGGGATGTTGTTGGTGTGTTGAATGGATTGGGGGATTATGGAAATGGATGAAATGGAGGAGAAATGGAAGGGAATGGTGCAGAAAATGGAGAGAAACTTACGGCTAGGGAGAAGATGGAAGTGTTTGTGGTGTGTTGTGTATGAAATGAGATGATTTTTGAATGAATGAATGCAAGGGTATTTATAGGAGGAGTGGAGATGTATATGGCTATTTGTTTAAGGTGTTTGTGGTTGCAATGATGAAGAATTGCATGTGGAAATAAAAGGGAAAATGTGGTGAAATGATGAAGTAGGAAGGTGGAAATGCATGTGAGATGTTGGAAAGGAAATGGGAATATGAGTAGGCCATGGCATGGGAGTTGTTTTGTTGGTGTAAATGTGCCATGGTTGCAATGATGAAGAATAAAGGGTGCATGTGGGGTGGAATTGAATGAATGCAAAGTGAATGAATAATGAAATGAGTTAAAGAGGGAGAATGTGGTGAAATGATGAAGTAGGAAGGTGGAAATGCATGTGACTTGTTTGTGGAATAAAGAATGAATGGTGGAATGATGAAGAGTTGCATAAAGAATGCATGTAGGGTTAGCTAGGTTGGCTTTGTTTGGGTGCATGTGTGTTAATGATGGTTTTGCATGTGAATTGATGGATTGTTTTTGATGGAATGGATGGTTCTTTGCATGGCTTTTGAAGTGATTGTGGGCTTTGGAATTGGAAGGAAATGCATGGCCTTGGGGTTGATTTAAGAGAGAATGGGCTAGGCCCTTTGTTTTATGTCCAAAATGAATACAAGGCCTTCAAATTCGTCCAACACTTTGGCTCCAATCATATGCTATTGATAGGAGCATATTTAGGCGACTTAACTAGCTTATTCTTGTGCATTTATGCTATTATTTCTTAGTTAATGTCGCATTACAACTCAATTTCGTGTGTTTGTAGGACCTATGGGGTAAAGTATCAAGAAAGGGCATTTTGGTGCATTTTGGAGCAATTTTGGACACTATGTGGATAGCTTACATTTGGGCTAACATGGATGGACGAATTTTGACTTCAAGAGGCTAGAAATGTGATAAGAAGAGGAAGGAATAACCTTGTCACTAGCCGTCCTAGCTTGTCACTAGCCGTCCTACCTTGTCTCCTAGCCGTCCTAGCTTGTCACTAGCCGTCCTACCTTGTCTCCTAGCCGTCCTACCTTGTCTCCTAGCCGTCCTAGCTTGTCACTAGCCGTCCTAGCTTGTCACTAGCCATCCTACCTTGTCTCCTAGCCGTCCTACCTTGTCTCCTACCTTGTCCAAGCTACACACTTGTATCCCTTAAGTGTTTCATGTATATATATCCTTGTAATCCTGAAAGGGGGATCACTCATTCACTCAATTTTCGCCCATTCATCTAGCCACACCATTCTACACATCCTAAAATCCTAGAAACACAATTCCAGCCAACACTACACCTTGCCGTGCCTATCCTCCATCCAATTCCATAATCCCTGATCCTAAAACACATCCCAACCATCCCATCCACCTTTGTGCCGTAGCAAGGAGAAAGAAGGAAGGACTCTTGGATGCTCAAGCTTCGTCGTTGGTGCATTCTAGGTGTAATTCGTTTTATGATTTCAATGTTTAATTTATTTTCCTTTCATTTTGCTATGAACATGAGTGGCTAAACCCCTATTGGTTAGGGGTGATTTCGAAGCCATAACTATGTGTGCAAGTTGATTTGATAAATTCCAGTTATGAGTTCTTGAATCGTGAATGCAATTGGCTTAACTGTGCGAGTAATAACGTATTTGTGTTTGTTAATTAGGGGTCGACACTTAATTGGCTTGCATGAATATGATGCTAGAATATAAGTTTGTTTCACATAATTGTCACACACTTATATTCACAAGTAGTGAAGGTTGCTAGTCACAATCGCGTTAAGTTCAATTCCTAGCATAAGTGTCATGATGTCATAGTCACAAGTGCTTTGTCAATGCTTATAGTTTTCATTGAACGTAATGATCTTTGATTGTATCTTTATTATGATGTCATGTAAGGAACTTTTGAAGAATGCTTTGGGTTGTCGTATGATGTCATCCAATTCAATAACACAAGGAAAACTTGAGAATTAACTAGTGATGTCACGGTTAATTTGGGGCATTGTCATTCATAATTCTATGAAGGAATAACTGGAAATCGAGTCATTTGCATACTTGTCATGTGTGGAGAAAGAACCCCTAACTAGTCCATCATCCATTAAAAACCCCAAAAACGTTTCAAAATCAGTTTTACTTTGCAATCTGTTTTCTCAACTTTAATTTCGTCCAAATCAAATCCCCCTTTACTTTGAAGTCTCAATTTAGTTAGAAATTGTTTTGGTTCATGTTTTTAAGTGTTTTGAGTCAAGTTTTCAACCAATTTCGTCCAAATTAGTGTAGGTGCTCAAAACTGCCCAGAAAGTGGTTTTTAGGCAGTTTTGAGTCTTCTAGTTGCTGTTTTGAGTTTTTGTTTTGTTTTAGTGTTTTAACTTTGGTTTTTCATTCTTTGAGTCCAAATTAGTGTTTTTAACTTTGTTTTGGAGTTCTTAGGTCAGTTTTCAAGAGTTTAGCAATCCCTCCTAATCCCCGGTTTTGAACGATCCCTACTTACATACTTTGCTACAATTGTCAGAAGAGGGTTTAATTTGTGTGCTTAATATATTTCGCATCAAATTTTTGGCGCCGTTGCCGGGGATTAGCAACTTTGCTAATCCCTTGGATTATTTTATTTTCGTTTGTTTTATTTTATTCCAGATTCTTAATCTTGTTTTGTTTCTTGTTTTAGGTAGTAGTTTATGACTCGGAGTTCTCATCCGATTCGTGAACATATCTTGGACTTTGTTTATTTTTCTTTTGATATTTGATTTAGTTTTATTTCTTTGATTTTAGGTACTAGAAAAGCAAGACATGGCAATTGCTAACCTTCAAGCTCAAATAGCAAATTTTACGTGTCAGTTATCACAGTATGCTGAAGGGTCCACAATGCAAACTGTCCCTACATTTGGTGCTCCTTATAGGCAAGAATATCAAGCAAATCTATGTCCACAAAGAAGTTGGGAGAATTTCAATACCTGGGGTTATCAAGATCATAAACAATCAAGGAACAATTTGTTTTCCAACATGTACAATTCAGATTGGAGTGATCATTCAAACTCTATGTGGTGGGAATCTCAAAAAGTCCAACAAGAAGGATATTGGCAGCCATATGAGGAGTTCTATTCAAGCCCTATGCAGCCACCACAACCTCATATACAACCTGCCCAAACAAATTCAGGTGCGTCTTTGTATAATGATATGCTTATTAAGTTACTCACCAATTTGTCTCAGGGGCAAGAAAATCAAGAAAAAGCAATGCAAAATCGAGACAAAAGGTTGAACCACTTGGAAAAGCAAATTGGGCAGATAGCGGAGTTTGTAGGACAATTTCATGACCAAGGCAAACTCCCTAGTTCAACCATTGTAAATCCGAAGGGAAGATTTGAAACCACCGATGCTATCACGTTAAGAAGTGCCAAAGAGGTTGGAACGGACCCTCAACCATCAAAATCAAATCACAAGGAAGATGAAAGATTGCAATTTGAGGGAAAGGAGTTGGGCAAAGCCACGGCAAGGGTGGAAACACCTTTGCCGCAGCCACCTCAAGACCCCAATTCGCCCACCATAGGTAAGGTTATTCCAAATTTAATTCTTTCTAACCCCATTCCACCCAATGTCCCTATTTCTAGCAGGTTTTTGATTCCCAACCAAGAAGAGAGTAAAAAGGACATCGTGGAAGCCTTCCCAAAGGTGCAAAATGCTATTCCAATTCTTGGTGCAACACAGCAAGTTTTAGATGGTGTTGAATTCTTCAAAGGACTTTGTACACCAAGAAGAATGATTCAAGAGAAGGTAGTGGTTGGAGAAGATGTAGAAGGCATCAAAGAGGACATATTTGAAACCACAAAACCCAAAGAAGTTGAATTTGATGACATTGGACAAGTCATAACCATCACATGCAATCTGGCCAAGTCCAATATCCCTGAAACTTTCAAAGGAGTGGTGTTTGTCATTGAGTTCTTGTCGGACAAAACAAGTAAGTCATCTTCTCCAAATTCCATTACATTTTATACTAACTGGCTGATTTTGATGAATCAGGCACCTACACTAGAATTCAAACCAATGCCGGTTCACTTCAAGTATCACCTTCCATTCAAGGATCAATTCCATGCCGTGGGACCTAGGGAAGTTTGAATGGAAGTTTCGTCCGGCTGGAAGACGTTAAAGCAAGCGCTACTTGGGAGGCAACCCATGCAATCAACAAAAGAAGAACTTAGGAATCGCTCCACACTCAGATTTGCGTCCCTAAACCCTTTCCTTTGTTGTTTACTTTATATTATGAGTAATGTGTTCAATTGTGTCTAAAACATTGAGGACAATGTTTAGTTTAAGTGTGGGGGGGGGGGGTAACATTCTGTTTTGAGATATTTTTGCATGAAATTCGTAGGGTATTACCACCTAACATGTTTAAACTTGTTCCTTGCTGTTTTTAAGTGTTTTTAAGCAGTTTTGGTGTGTTTTAGTATGTTTTGAAGTAAAAATCCGAAAATCAAAGAAAAATTTGAAAAATTTGTTTTAAAAAAAAACCCAAAAAAGAGTTGTTTTTGTGTGTTTGTTTGTGTCTTAGGGTACCTTCCAACACAATGATGAGGATTTGGTTTTTAAATACATGGCTGTTAAAGAGAGTGATTAACATGGATGAAAGTTTGATTTACTCTATGTTTATGCTTGGTTGTGGTTATAACTTATGAATTCACATGCAATCATAAAAGAAAAAAAATCAGTTTTTGTAACATGCTTGAAGGAAGGAACTCAAATTAACGCTACAACCTTGTGAGACTTGAGCCTAAACGTTTATTTGGAGAGTTAAAATCTGTGCATTCTTTGTTTTCTAAAATCGTTGCATGATCTCATTATTCTTTGCTTGGTTGCTACTTAGAAGGCGTTTCATCATTTAGTTCCAAACACTAGAAGTCATGCCCATTTCATTCAAAGCATGGTATTGATTAGCATAACACATATTCAAGATGAAGTTGTGTAGTGACCACCACTTTAGCCAAAAAGCCGTGTGCCCTACTCCATTATATGTTTAGGTGTTAACCCCATTGAGCCTTGTTTAGCCTTTTCTTTGTTAACCCACATTACCCTCACCTAGCCTAGATTAGGACTATCCATACTCTCGTTCTTAAAGTATAGTAAGCATGATTCAAATGGAATTCCTTTATGGCAGAAACCAAGTGTGGGGGAAGTTTTTATTTTGAGAATTATGTGCCATAAGCACGGGTAGAAAGAAAAGAAAAGAAAAATTCGTGAAAAAAAAAAAGAAAAAAAAAAGAAAAAAAAAAGTATGAAAAGAGTTGAACAACATGAGAAAAAGAGTTCCAAGGTTTTGTTTGTTGAATAAAGGGTCCAAAAAGTTGAATTCGGCCCCAAGAAGTTGTTTAAAGTCTTCCCCTTGTGTTTTTAAGTTAATTTCTGCAAACTAAGTGAATTCTAAGTCTTAATTTCATTACTTTGCTTACTAATGCTTGAAGAACGTTTGTTTTCCCTATCCTTTCTTTGTTAACCAATACCCCAAGCCCCGTTGCAACCCTTAAACTTCTATCTTGAGTGTTATGTGTTTAAATTTGTTGAGTTTGAATTTGGTATGAGCATATGGTGTCACTGGTTCTCGCGACTAAGTAGTAGCATTCCATTCATGAGATCATATACATGTCATTGACATAATTCCAGAAAATGCTTTCCTTGTTATAACATATGTGAGTGTTCGTCTACATGTTTACATCAATCTTCTCACATATACCTAGTGTAGGGAGTGTAGTTAGAAAATCTGAGTGAAAACAGAGAGTATATCCGGTAAGGAATTGAGGGAATTCTCTAAGGCATGCTACTGCATTCAAAATGTGGTTTTAATTGATTAAATGCGAGCTAGTGAATTGTGACTATGATTAAGTATGCTCGAGGGTAAGGATTGCTTAAATCTATGTGAGTGGTGATCTTTGACATGTCATGTTTCATTGGAAATCCCTGAGACGAATGGTGGAAGGTTTAGATTATATGTTTTGTTTCTTTTGTTTGTTTGTTTTGCTCGAGGACTAGCAAAAGATAAGTGTGGGGGAATTTGATAGGAGCATATTTAGGCGACTTAACTAGCTTATTCTTGTGCATTTATGCTATTATTTCTTAGTTAATGTCGCATTACAACTCAATTTCGTGTGTTTGTAGGACCTATGGGGTAAAGTATCAAGAAAGGGCATTTTGGTGCATTTTGGAGCAATTTTGGACACTATGTGGATAGCTTACATTTGGGCTAACATGGATGGACGAATTTTGACTTCAAGAGGCTAGAAATGTGATAAGAAGAGGAAGGAATAACCTTGTCACTAGCCGTCCTAGCTTGTCACTAGCCGTCCTACCTTGTCTCCTAGCCGTCCTAGCTTGTCACTAGCCGTCCTACCTTGTCTCCTAGCCGTCCTACCTTGTCTCCTAGCCGTCCTAGCTTGTCACTAGCCGTCCTAGCTTGTCACTAGCCATCCTACCTTGTCTCCTAGCCGTCCTACCTTGTCTCCTAGCCGTCCTACCTTGTCTCCTACCTTGTCCAAGCTACACACTTGTATCCCTTAAGTGTTTCATGTATATATATCCTTGTAATCCTGAAAGGGGGATCACTCATTCACTCAATTTTCGCCCATTCATCTAGCCACACCATTCTACACATCCTAAAATCCTAGAAACACAATTCCAGCCAACACTACACCTTGCCGTGCCTATCCTCCATCCAATTCCATAATCCCTGATCCTAAAACACATCCCAACCATCCCATCCACCTTTGTGCCGTAGCAAGGAGAAAGAAGGAAGGACTCTTGGATGCTCAAGCTTCGTCGTTGGTGCATTCTAGGTGTAATTCGTTTTATGATTTCAATGTTTAATTTATTTTCCTTTCATTTTGCTATGAACATGAGTGGCTAAACCCCTATTGGTTAGGGGTGATTTCGAAGCCATAACTATGTGTGCAAGTTGATTTGATAAATTCCAGTTATGAGTTCTTGAATCGTGAATGCAATTGGCTTAACTGTGCGAGTAATAACGTATTTGTGTTTGTTAATTAGGGGTCGACACTTAATTGGCTTGCATGAATATGATGCTAGAATATAAGTTTGTTTCACATAATTGTCACACACTTATATTCACAAGTAGTGAAGGTTGCTAGTCACAATCGCGTTAAGTTCAATTCCTAGCATAAGTGTCATGATGTCATAGTCACAAGTGCTTTGTCAATGCTTATAGTTTTCATTGAACGTAATGATCTTTGATTGTATCTTTATTATGATGTCATGTAAGGAACTTTTGAAGAATGCTTTGGGTTGTCGTATGATGTCATCCAATTCAATAACACAAGGAAAACTTGAGAATTAACTAGTGATGTCACGGTTAATTTGGGGCATTGTCATTCATAATTCTATGAAGGAATAACTGGAAATCGAGTCATTTGCATACTTGTCATGTGTGGAGAAAGAACCCCTAACTAGTCCATCATCCATTAAAAACCCCAAAAACGTTTCAAAATCAGTTTTACTTTGCAATCTGTTTTCTCAACTTTAATTTCGTCCAAATCAAATCCCCCTTTACTTTGAAGTCTCAATTTAGTTAGAAATTGTTTTGGTTCATGTTTTTAAGTGTTTTGAGTCAAGTTTTCAACCAATTTCGTCCAAATTAGTGTAGGTGCTCAAAACTGCCCAGAAAGTGGTTTTTAGGCAGTTTTGAGTCTTCTAGTTGCTGTTTTGAGTTTTTGTTTTGTTTTAGTGTTTTAACTTTGGTTTTTCATTCTTTGAGTCCAAATTAGTGTTTTTAACTTTGTTTTGGAGTTCTTAGGTCAGTTTTCAAGAGTTTAGCAATCCCTCCTAATCCCCGGTTTTGAACGATCCCTACTTACATACTTTGCTACAATTGTCAGAAGAGGGTTTAATTTGTGTGCTTAATATATTTCGCATCAGCTATCCATTCCAAGCCCAATTTTGCTCCAAAATGCTCCAAAATGCATCTTTTTGCTTCCTTAGCCATATGAACCTAAAAACACACGAAAATGGCTTAAACTACTAAAACAACTATGAATTAACAACATAGATGCACGAAAACAAGCTAAGTAAGTCGCCTAAATATGCTCCTATCACAAAGCTGGAAATGGGATGCTGGAAAGTGGAGGGGGAGCCACGGCAATGGTTGTGTTTGTGTGAATGATGATGGGATGGGTGGATTTCTGGGATGGTGGATGCACGGCACAAGGGGAATATGAATGCATGTGGCTAATTTAATTGAAGATGCATGTGGAATGGCTGCAAGGATGAAGTGGACAACCTGGAATTGGTTGTAAAAAGCTGGAAAAGGATATGAAAGTGCACGGCATGGGCTTGTTGTTGGTGTAAATGTGGCTGAATGGTTTAATTAATGGGAGTGCATGTTTGAATGATTAAAGGGACATGTGGGGTGGCTGGAACAAAGGGGGAAGCACGGCATGGGTTGTTGTTGAATGATTATGGGTGCATGTTCGAATTAAAGCTAGAGTGATGATGATGAATGCATGTACAATGACTGGAAATGAAGGAGTAATGCATGGCTTTGATGGTGTTTTTCTGCAATGGTTGCAATGATGAAATGGATGGGAGTGCATGTGGATTAAAGGGGGAAGGTATGGTTATGGTTATGATAAGTGATAAGTGAATGGTTTGATAAGTGATAAATGAATGGTTTGATAAGTGATAAGTGAATGGTTATGATAAGTGATAAGTGAATGGTTTGATAAGTGATGCGAGAATTATACGCACACAAATTAAACCCTCTTTTTGACAATTGTAGTAAGTATGTAAGTAGGGATCGTTCTTAACTGGGGATTAGGAGGGATTGCAAATCTCTTGCAAACTGACTTAAAAACGTAAAATAAAGTTTAAAACACTAAACTAAACTCAAAGAATGCGAAACTAAACGCTTAAAACACTAAAACAAACCAAAAGACTCAAACATCACCCAAAACACTCAAATCCGCCTAAAAACCACTTTCTGGGTAGTTTTGAGCACAAACCCAAATTTGGACGAAATTAAGTTGTAACTTGACTTAAGACTCTTAAAAACACAAACTAAATTGATTTCTAACTAATTTGACCATAAAGTAAAGGGGGATTTAGGGTTTGACGAAATTAAACAAATAGCACAGATTGCAATTAAAAACAGAATGTAAACATGAATGTGATGGATTTGATGTTGGAAATGTGCCCTAAAACCAATCATATGATGATACTTTACGGACATTTCAAACTAATGTAGTTCATTTCAAACTAATGTAGTTTAAATGTAAAGGGCAAAGATTATTGTTTGAGCCGTCTAATATAAATGTTATATGCTTAAACGATAAGTCCAAGGAATATGTGATTGGAAGAATGCAATCTAAAGAAGTTAGATTCATGAGACCATTCTTTCGTTGACACATCCTAAACGTTCCTGATCATAGGATTGTCAATTGGGCATTGACAGTCCGTTAAGATCAGTACGTGCTATGTCTTCTCTCAGGGAGAGTGACTAGTCTCGAGTCATTGGTGTGTGTGACATCAAGACAAGTACGTAGGTGCTTAATAGAGAATGAGTTCACTGAACACGATCAACGAAAAGTTCTCATATTCATGTCACATGAGAACTCATGGTTGGGATAATGCAAATTAGTCTTTTGACCTGAGGCATCACAGTTGTCTTGTGGTTAGGTCCTTAATCTTTGATTATGTCAAAGTCACTCTATCAGGGTGTCCACGGCATCGTTGGGGTTAAGCCACTTGGCCATCGAGGCAAGTGAATGCGCAACAAGGGATCTCTAACCTTCAAACTGTTTGAGGGAGAATACTCTATGATATGATTTAGAATCTCTGGCCAGAGTATGAATGAGATGTTGGAATGCGTTCCAGATCACATTCAAGGTAATCATATAAGTACAAGATTCACATTGGATAGTAGACATGAATAAACTATCAAACCAAACAATGTGGTCAAGAGTATTGTATTAGAGAAAGACCGTATTGCATTTGTAATCCTAAACTGAATAGGTTCTCCACCTCTTCTGATTAGCTTGGGTAACCATGATATGCTGCTAGGTGTCACTCATGGTTTGTGGAAGCCCTAAAAGTGTATTATCACTAACGGGAGAATTGAAAGTAAGTTTCAATTCACAATCGATTTGAAAGAGTTTGAATCGCCCACTGCCTCGCTAAAAGGAACCTAATGGATCGTACACCGTGTAAGGTAGAGTTTGAAGATTCAACGGAGATGAGTAAGAATAATTAAATGGTTTAATTATTTATGGCAAGGATTAATTAATATGTTAATTAATCAAACGAATAAGTTCGTTAAAAACCTCGGGTTAGTTTTGGGCCGCAAGGCCCAATGGGATTTGAATGTCAAGCCCATTAACTCAAGTTGTATGACAACTTGAATAAAACAAAGGGCTTGAAAGCCCAATAAACCTATAGGCTAGCCATGTGTAAAAGAATAGGGCTTTTGGTCCATTAGGTCACTTATTTGAAGGGACTATATAAAGGACTTTATAGCCTAAAATTTACTAAGGGTTATTTTTGGGGGAAAGGATGAGAACACAAGCTCTCCTTTCTCTCTAAAATTTCGGCCAATCTAGAGGGGAATAGCTAGCAATCTTACTTCCTCTAGGTCACTCATTTCTTCTTCAATATACCTTGGTGTGGAGACTTAGAGGTTCTCAATTTTGGGAACTTGGAGAAACCTTTTCATCCAACCAAATCCATGGATCCAAGATGCAAGGAATGAAGGCCCTCTCTTTGGGTGATTAGCCTTTGCTTATGCAAAGAGGAATCTACAAAGGTATTGATTTCTCAACTCACTTTGTTTTGAGTTGAGTCTTGATTCACCTATCTACTAGGCTTTGAATTTCATGGGTAAATGTTTTGTTTTAAGTGCATACAAGCATGATTCCGCCTTTAATTGTTAATTGCATGCTATTGATGTTGCTTAAATGAACATGTTTTTCACAAATTTTCTTTCATTTGAATGGATGGGATGACTAGCTAAGGGGTTCATCTCCACACATGTTACACTTGCATAATAAAAAGATTTCCAATTGCATTTCAATAAACCATGAATTCTCTACACCCCAAGTTAACCGTGATGCACTAATTAACCTTCAAATCTTCCTAACGTTATTGAATTGGATGATTGCATACGACAACCCAAAACATTCCCCACAAGTCCCCTACATGATTGCATAATAGAGATACAAGCAAGAATCATTACGCTCTATGAAAATTATAAGTGTTGACGAGGCATTCGTTACTATGATTGCATGAAACTTATGCCAAGAATTCGTTTAACGCGATTGTTTATAAGCAACCTCCACTACTTGTGAATATAAGTTCGTAACTATTAGGTGAAACTCACTTATATTCTAGCGTCATATTCATGCATGAAAATTAAGCGTGTACTCTCAATAAACATACATAAATAAGTTATCAATCAAACAGTTAAACAAATTGAATCCACAACTTATGAAACGCAATTAGAAGTAATCAAATCAAAATGCAAGCATAAACATATATTTCGAATCCCCCCCTAACCGGGGGGGTTTAGTTCCTCATGATACAAAACAAAGAGAATCAAAGAAACGCCTAAACATTCCAACAACTCAAACTTGAATTGTATGAACGTTTACGCCCTCTTCTCTTCCATTCCTCATTCGTACAAAACAAAGGGTATTGAAATTAAACATTGAAATCAAAGAAACACCTAAACATTCCAAAAACTCAAAGTTGAATTGTATGAACGTTTAGGCCCTCTTACGTTCCTCTTCGTTGTAGCACAAGGTCTAAGGATAGTTTGATGGTGTGAATGGTTTGGGGAGTGGTGAAAATGGAAGGAGGAGGCCACTGCAATGGGATGATTTCTGGTGTGGTGTTTGGATGATAAGGGAGACTCGGCACAAGGGGATTTTCTGAAATGGAAGAGTGAATTGTGTATGAATGGGAATGAATGAATTGTGGCTGCAATGGATGCTTATTTATAGGTGAAAAGGAGGGAATATGACAGCTAGGAACTTGGTGGAAATCTGGAATGGTGATGGGAGATGCATGTGGCTGATTTATGCATGTGATTAAAGGGTAATGACAGCTAGGTTATGATGATGAATGCATGTGCAAAGTTGGTTGAATGATTATGGGTGCATGTGGCTGATTTATGGTGCAATGATGAAAGGCAAAGCGCATGTGGCTGATTTGTGAAGGGAATGCATGTGATGGATTTGAACAACATTAAACTAATTGCACAGATTCTAATTAAAAACAGAATGTAAATATGAATGTGATGGATTTGAATGGTTGGGATGACTAGCTAAGGGGTTCATCTCCACACATGTTACACTTGCATAATAAAAAGATTTCCAATTGCATTTCAACAAACCATGAATTCTCTATACCCCAAGCTAACCGTGATGCACTAATTAACCTTCAAATCTTCCTAACGTTATTGAATTGGATGATTGCATACGACAACCCAAAACATTCCCCACAAGTCCCCTACATGATTGCATAATAGAGATACAAGCAAGAATCATTACGCTCTATGAAAATTATAAGTGTTGACGAGGCATTCGTTACTATGATTGCATGAAACTTATGCCAAGAATTCGTTTAACGCGATTGTTTATAAGCAACCTCCACTACTTGTGAATATAAGTTCGTAACTATTAGGTGAAACTCACTTATATTCTAGCGTCATATTCATGCATGAAAATTAAGCGTGTACTCTCAATAAACATACATAAATAAGTTATCAATCAAACAGTTATGAATCCACAACTTATGAAACGCAATTAGAAGTAATCAAATCAAAATGCAAGCATAAACATACATTTCGAATCCCCCCCTAACCAGGGGGGGTTTAGTTCCTCATGATACAAAACAAAGAGAATCAAAGAAACGCCTAAACATTCCAACAACTCAAACTTGAATTGTATGAACGTTTAGGCCCTCTTCTCTTCCATTCCTCATTCGTACAAAACAAAGGGTATTGAAATTAAACATTGAAATCAAAGAAACACCTAAACATTCCAACAACTCAAACTTGAATTGTATGAACGTTTAGGCCCTCTTATCTTCGTCTTCGTTGTAGCACAAGGTCTAAGGATAGTTTGATGGTGTGAATGGTTTGGGGAGTGGTGAAAATGGAAGGATGGTGTTTGGATTGTAAGGGAGACACGGCACAAGGGGATTTTCTGAAATGGAAGAGTGAATTGTGTATGAATGGGAATGAATGAATTGTGGCTGCAATGGATGCTTATTTATAGGTGAAAAGAAGGGAATATGACAGCTAGGAACTTGGTGGAAATATGGAATGGTGATGGGAGATGCATGTGGCTGATTTATGCATGTGATTAAAGGGTAATGACAGCTAGGTTATGATGATGAATGCATGTGCAAAGTTGGTTGAATGATTATGGGTGCATGTGGCTGATTTATTGTGCAATGATGAAAAGCAAAGTGCATGTGGCTGATTTGTGAAGGGAATGCATGTGGAATGAATGTGTGAATGATGGCAGATTGTGTATGTGAATGATTAGGGTGAATGTGCATGTGCTTTGACAGCTAGGTTGAATAAATTAAAGGGAGTGCATGTGGCTTGGCTGGAATGATTGGAATGCAATCTGAAATGGGATGTGTTGGTGTGAATTTCTGGTACGAAGGGCCTCCTTTGGTCTTCAATTTCGTCCATCTACTTGGCTTCAAGTATATGCAATCCATTTAACGCCCCAAACTACTCCAAAATGCACCAAAATGCACCATTTTGCATACTTTGCCCTTAGAACCTGAAAACACACAAAAGAAGCATAAAGGACTAAAATAACTAAAGAAACATAACGTAAATGCACGAGAACAAGCCATTTAAGTCGCATGAATATGCTCCTATCAAATACCCCCACACTTATCTTTTGCTAGTCCTCAAGCAAAACAAAACAAAAGAAACCAAAAACAAAACGACACTGAACAAGAAAAAACACAACCTAAACCTTCCAACAATCGTCTCAGGGATTTCCAATGCACATGACAAGTTAAAAATCATTATTCCCACATATTTTTGCCATCTTTACACTTAAGTACATTCTTAATCATAGTCACCACATACTAGTTCACAATTAAGCATTTAAAACCATGATTTGAATGTAGTAACATGCCTTAGAGAATTTCCTCAATTCCTTACTAGAATGCACTCTATTTTCACATAGATTTTCTGACTACACACCCTAAACTAGTTATATGTGAGAGATTGATGTAAACATGAAAGACTAGTATCTCACATATGTTATAACAAAGAACGCAATTTCTGGAGTTAATAAGCATGTTTAGATATGATCTCATGAATGGAATGCTACTACTTAGACGCGAGAACCAGTGACACCATATGCTCATACCAAGTTCAAACTCCACAAATTGAAACACATAACACTCAAGATTGAAGTCACGGGTTGTAATGGGGTTCGGGGCGTGTGGATAACAAAGAAGAGATATGGAAAACAAAGGTTCTTAAAGAAACAGTGAGCAAAGCACTTGAATCAACTTAGAATTCACTTTTGAATGAAAACTCAACTTTTGAACAAAAAGGGAGAATTTAGACAATTTACGGCCAGAATTGGTGTTTTGGACCCTTTCTTCAATCACTCATTCTTTCATTTTTTTCAAGCTCTTTTTTTCTTTCTTTCTTTCTTTTCTTTTTTTTTTTCTTTTCTTTTGAATCTCAAAACATACATAAACACTTAAACATTCTCTCCCCCACCCTTATTTTCTTTCATAATGTAACTCAAAAGGAATTCAATTAAGTCATGCTCACTATCTTTTAAGAACAAGGGTGGAGATTGTCCTAAACTAGGCTAGGTGAGGAAAATGTGGGTAAACAAAGAATAAAGGCTAAACAAGGCTCAACGGGGTTAAAACTTACAACATATACGAAATATGGGAAGTAAGACTATTTGGCTATGGTGGTGGTCACTACACAACTTCTTCTTGAATATGTGTTATGCAAATCAATAACATGCTTTGAATGAAATGGGCATGAGTTCTAGCATTTGGAACTATATGATGAAACGCCTTCTAAGTAGTAACCAAGCAACGAATAATGAAATCATGCAACGACTTTAGAAAACAAGAAATCACAGATTATACTCTCCAAAGAACGTTATAGGCTCAAGTCTCTCAGGGTTGTAGCGTTTGTTTGAGTTCCTTCCTTCAGGCATGTTACAAAAACTAATTTTTCTTTTATGATTGCATGTGAAGTCATACATTATAACCATAACCAAGCATATACCAAGAGTAAATCAAACTTTTCTCTATGTTTATAACTCTTCTTAACAGTCATGCAATTAAAAACCAAATCCTGAGGCAAGTGTTGGAAGGTACCTACGACACAAAAACGACTCAAAACACTCTTTTTAGGCTTTTCAAAACATGTTTTTCAAATTTTTATGTGATTTTCGGAGTTATAACACAAAACACACTAAAACACTCCAAATCAGTTTAAAAACATTTTAAAACAGCAAGGAACAACACTAGAAGTTATGGGTGATAAAATCCCGCGAATTTGCATCAAATATACTTAGTTACCCCCCCACAGTTAAATCAAACATTGTCCTCAATGTTTTAAGCTTAAAACACACCAAACAAAAGTAAACACATAAACAGCAACTAAACATACTAAACATGGCAGAATGTATCTAACAAAGAGAAGAGTTTAGGAATGCAAATCTGGTTATGGAGTGTAAATCCCATCTTCTCCTTGGTGATTGCGATGAGGCTTCATCGTGAGTTTTTCCACAGGCTACTCTTGAACTGAGCTGGAGATTCTTTTGGTTTCCTCCGATCGTTGATTTTCCTTTGTGCTACTCTTGAACTGGGCAGCAGGATTCTTTTGGTCTCCCCCGAAGGTCTGAGCTTACTCCTTTTATCTGTTTCTTTGTTCAATTTCTCCAATTCGTATTGAAGAGGGTTAGAGGATAGCTCAGCATATGCTTGTCTCCTCATGCTTCAATGTATCTTTTTCCTTTGCCTTACTTGCTCCCCTTTGAAGAAGTGGTCCCTTCTCTGGAAGTGTATCAACCGTTGAAGATGACTACTCGAGAGCAACGCTAGGTAAGCAACCAGGGAAAAGAGTCCAGATAGACTCCAAGTGCCGGCTGATTGCTTCTTTCACTTTACCATGCAAGTAATATCAAGGACAAATGAAAAGACAGGGAAAGAGCATGATATGAGATACCTTTGCTTTCGCCCTTGATGATATGAGATACCTTTGCTTTCGAAGAGGCAGCAAATGAATCCACATGCTTCAAACGCATGACTTCCCTTCTCGGCCGAGAATGTAACTGCAACCAACCCTCTCAAACATGCTCAGTTTTCTTCTTCTCTTGAGAACACATTTTCAACCATTGATGTATCCCCCAAAGAAAATACCAGATGCCTGGAGTACAGATGAGGCAAGAGGAAACGGTGGATCGAAGCATGTGGAGACAAGCGCAACAAATATATGTGCTGATTCATTCGCTACTTCTGCAAAAGCAAAAGTATCTCATATCATCAAGGGCGAAAGCAAACGTATCTCATATCATGATCTTTCCCTGTCCTTTCCGTTGTCCTTGTTATTACTCGCATGGCAAAGTAAAGTGAGCAATCAGCCGGCACTTGGAGTCAGTCTTCCGATCTGGAACCAACTACCTGGAATCTATTCCCTGGTTGCTGATGCATGATTTACTTGACACTCAAATTAAACCCTCGTTTGACAATTGTAGTAAAATGGATAAGTGAGGGATCGTTCTAGACCGGGGATTAGGAGGGCTTGCTAAAACCTTCTAAATTGACTTAAAAACGTAAAAACAATATAAAACACTAAACTAGACTCAAAGAATGCAAAACTAAAATTTAAAACATTAAGACAAACCAAAAGATTCAAAACTAATTTTGGACGAATTTAAGATTATGGCTTGATTCAAAATACTTTAGAACATAAACTAAACAGATTCTAAGTACTAAAGAACAAGAAAGTAAAGGGGGGAGGAAAAGTTTTGATTTGACGAAAATTGAAATAACAAAACAAGTTAATAAACTAAGCGGAATGTAAATATGAATTTGTGATGGAATGAATGGAATGAAGGCTAGCTAAGGGGTTCTTCTCCACACATGTTATACTTGCATACAAGATTGATTCTCAGTTGGTCTTTCGATAAATTATGAAACTCAAAACTCCGGATTAATTAGGTCCGCTTAAATTAACCGTCAAGTTTTCCTTAAGTTAATGAATTGGATGGGTTTGCGCAACGCAATTCACAACATTCTCCAAAAGTTCTTTACGTGAACAGCACAATAAAGATACAATCAAAGATCATTAAGCATTATGAAAACTATAAGTGTTGACGAGGCATTCGTTACTATGATGAGCATGAAACTCGTGCCAAGAATTCATTTAACGCGATTGTTTATAAGCAACCTCCACTACTTGTGAATATAAGTTCATAACGATTAGGTGAAATTCACTTATATTCTAGCGTCATATTTATGCATGAAAATTAAGCGCGCATTCTTAATAAACATTCATAAATAAGTTATCAATCAAACGGTTAAACAAATTGAATCCACAACTTATGAAATTCCAACGAAAGTTAATCAATTCATATTGCAAATATAAACATAGTTTCGAATCACCCCCTAGCTAAAGGGGGTTTAGTTCCTCATAACTTTGAAATCAAAGAAACACCTAAACATTCCAACAACTCAAAACTTGAATTGTATGAACGTTTAAGCACTCTTTTCTTCCATTTCTCATACGTACAAAACAAAGAGAACTAAAATGAAACTTTGAAATCAAAGAAACACCTAAACATTCCAACAACTCAAAACTTGAATTGTATGAACGTTTAGGCACTCTTCTCTTCCTCGTTGTTGTAGCACAAGGTTTAAGGATAGGTGATGGCTACTAAGTAAGCACACAAATTAAAACCCTCTTGTGACAATTGTAGTATATAAATAAGTAGGGATCGTTCTTAACCAGGGATTAGGAGGGATTGCAAAATCACTTGGAAACTGACTCAAAAACGTAAAATAAAGTTTGAAATACTAACTAGACTCACAGAATGCAAAATTAACAATAAAAACACTCAAACAAATCAAAAGACTCAAAGAATACAAAACACTTATAAACACAAATTAAGACACTTTCTAACTAAATTAGACACTAAGGTAAAGGGGGATTGTGGTTTTTACGAAAATAAACTAAATGCAACGATTGTAATTTAAAGGCAGAATGTAAATATGAATGTGATGAAAATATGGAATGAATGCTAGCTAGAAGGTTCTTCTCCACACATGTTACACTTGCATACAAAATGATTTTCAGTTGGTCTTTCGATAAATTATGAAACTCAACACCCCAGGTTAATTAGGTCCGCTTAAATTAACCGTCAAGTTCTCCTTAAGTTAATGAATTGGATGGGTTAGCGCAACGCAATTCAAAACATTCTCCAAAAGTCCTTTACGTGAAAAGCACAATAAAGATACAATCAAAGATCATTAAGCAACATGAAAACTATAAGTGTTGACGAGACATTCGTTACTATGATGAGCATGAAACTAGTGCCAAGAATTCATTTAACGCGATTGTTTATAAGCAACCTCCACTACTTGTGAATATAAGTTCATAACTATTAGGTGAAACTCACTTATATTCTAGCGTCAAATTCATGCATGAAAATTAAGCGTGCACTCTCAATCAACATACATAAATAAGTTATCGATCAAGCAGTTAAACAAATTGAATCCACAACTTATGAAATTCCAACCAAATATAATCAATTCATATTGCAAGCATAAACATGGTTTCGAATTACCCCCTAGCTAACTAGGGGGATTTAGCCTCTCATGTTAACAAAAAGAGAATTACAAATGAATTTAAACATAAGCACAAAGGATTGATTACACCTAGAACGCCCAACGAATCCACGTGAATTGGTGCGCGTCGAAGCTCCTCTTTCCTCTTCTCTTTTCTGCGGCAGATTGGTTGTGGGTGGTTTTGGGATGTGTTTCTGGTTTTTGGGATGGTTTAATGGTGCGACAAGGTTATGTATGGAGGGGGGAATGCACGGGCAGGTTGGGAATGGAAGGGAGATTGTTGCGGCTGATGGAGAATTTGATAATGGTTGCTGCTGCGCTATTTTGAATCCTGGGAGAATGGATTGCGGCTGTTGGATGAAAGGCCTATGGTGCGGCTGTTAGTGGCTGAATAAAATAAATGCATGAATCAATAGGGGGGTGACGGCTTAAGGACCCAAAAATGGGATTTGCGGCTAGTTTGTGAAAAAATGGGATAATGGCTCGGCAAAATGGAGAGAAAAGTGTGGAATTTTTGGGAGGTTAATCACGGCTGTTATGGAATAAAAAATGAGAGCCTTAGGGTTATGGTGGCTGATTAATATTTGTAGAATGGATGCACGGGATGTATGGTAGGAAAAATGGGAAAAAGTGGCTGATTAGAATAATAGGAATATGGTGGCTATGGATGGATTAGAATCTAGGGTTTGAAAAATGTTTTTGTTCCAGAAATTAATCCCTAGCTTATTTTTATTAACTAAAATAAATTCAAAGGCTTCTAGAATTTAGGAAAAATCAGAAATTAAAGGGGGAAAGATTAAAGGGTGTGGCTAAGGCCTTGGTTTTGTGTCCTAAAGTGCATACAAGGCCTTCAAAGTAGCTAGAAAATACGGACGTTTAAGTTTAGGAAAGGTTACCAAAACGGGAAACTTAGGGTTAACTTTCCTACTTCAAGTAGGAAACTTTGTTTGAGTAGGATTCCTCGTTTTGGTAAGAATTCATCGTTGGCGTAGGAATTCGTCGTTTCTTCAAATCTTCAACTCATTCATTCCTCTTTCGCTCCAAAAGACTCCAATTTGCATCTTCTTGCACATTTTGGCCTTATACTCTGAAAATACACAAAAGTGGCCTTAAACACTAAAACAACTAAGTAAACACAACATAAATGCACGAGAACAAGCTAATTAAGTCGCATGAATATGCTCCTATCAAATTCCCCCACACTTAACTTTTGCTAGTCCTCGAGCAAAACAAAACAACTAAAGTAAACAAAACGAAACAAAACAAAGAAAACAACATAAACCTTCCAACGTTTGCCTCAGGGATTTCCAATGAAACATGACATGTCAAAAATCATTACTCCCATAGCTTTTAGTCTTCCTTCCCCTCGAGCACATACTTAATTATAGTCACCATTCACTAGTTCGCATTTAATCAATTAAAACACATTTTGAATGTAGTAACATGCCTTAGAGAATTCCCTCAATTCCTCACTAGTTATGCTCTCTATTTTCACTCAGATTTTCTGACTACACACCCTACACTAGTTATATGTGAGAAGATTGATGTAAACATGAAAAACTAGTACTCACATACGTTATACAAAGAACGCCATTTCTGGAGTAATTAAACGTGTTTGGATATGATCTCATGAATGGAATGCTACTACTTAGATGCGAGAACCAGTGACACCATATGCTCATACCAAATTCAAACTCCACAATTGAAATGCACAACACTCAAGATAGAAGTCAAGGGTTGTAACGGGGCTTGAGGTTTTGGCTAACAAGGGAAGGTAAGGATAAACAAATGTTCTTTAAGCAATAATAAGTAAAGTAATGAAATTAAGACCTAGAATTCCCTTAGAATGCAGAAATCAACTTTTAAACAAATAGGGGAGATTCAAACAACTCTTAGGGCCTAATTCATTGTTTTGGGCCCTTACTTCAACAACCAATACTTTTCAACTTTTTTTTTTTTTTTTTTTAACCGTGCCTATGGCACATAAACTCACATCAATAATCTTTCCCCCACACTTATTTCCTGCAACACATTAATCAAAAGGAATTCATTGCTTACTATGCTTCAAGAACAAGGGTAAGGATGGTCCTAATCTAGGCTAGGTGAGGATAATGCGGGTTAACAAAGAATATGGGCTAACACGGCTCAATGGGGTTAAACTTAAACACAAAATGAGTGAAGGGCACATGGCTGTTTGGCTTTGATGGTGGTCACTACACAACTTCATCTTGAATACGTGTTATGCAAATCAATGACATGCTTTGAATCAAATGGGCATGAGTTCTAGCATTTGGAACTAAGTGATGAAACGCCTTCTAAGTAGTAACCAAGCAAAGAATAATGAGATCATACAACGACTTAGAAAACAATGATGCATAGATTTTAACTCTCCAAATAACGTTTAGGCTCAAGTCTCACAGGGATGTAGCGCTTGTTTAAGTTCCTTCCTTCAAGCATGTTACAAAAACTGATTTTTATCATTTGTGATTACATGTGAATTCGTAAACTATAACTACAACCAAGCATAAACCAAAGAGTATATCAAACGTCCATCCATGTTTGTAACTTTCTTTAACCGTCATGCAATTAAAAACCAAATCCTCATCATTGCGTTGGAAGGTGACCTACGACACAAACAAACACACAAAAACAACTCTTTTTGGGTTTTTCAAAACAATTTTTCAAATTTTTATGGGATTTTCGGATTTTTCAATCAACACACACTAAAACACTCTAAAATAGCTTAAAAACACATAAAAACAGTGGGAAACAAGTTTAGACATGTTAGGTGGTAATACCCTACGAATTTCATGCACAAATATCTCAAAACAGAATGTTACCCCCCCCCACACTTAAACTAAACATTGTCCTCAATGTTTTAAACACAATTAAAAACATTACACAAAGCATAAGGTAAGCAACAAAGGGAAGGGTTTAGGGACGCAAATCTGAGTGTGGAGCGATTCCCAAGTTCTTCCTTTGTTGTTTGCATGGGTTGCCTCCCACGAAGCGCTTGCTTTAATGTCTTCCAGCCGGACGAAACCTTCTTTTACTCTTCACTCTGGCTCACGGAATGGAGGGTTATGTCCTCCACGGTATACTCCTTGAAATTTCTCGTAGTACGGCTCGATGAATGGGAGGGGATAGTGATCCTCCCTGATTTTGGTGCTTGGGTTCCGACACTCCATGTACATGCTCCCACCACCTTTAAATTGGTTGTTCACCTGCACCATAGAAGGTAACAACCTATTACTTGAAATGGGAATCGGAATTGGGATTGGAGACTTACTAGGATGTTGTGGCAATGTCCCTAAAGCAGCCACCATCTCGCCAATTTTAGCACAAGGCACGGCCATATTGGATGTTTTTATGGTAATGGCGTGCTCGTTGTGCTCCAATCCAACTCCTTCCTCAATGGTGATTCTAGATGCATCCTTCTTGATTGGTGCGGATCCTTTCGGCTCTATGTCCTTATGCACATCTATAACACAACAAGAATGAACATCATTAGTATTCTTAATGGATTCAGAAACTTTAAAGTTAATTGTATCACCACCAAACTCCATAGTTAAGGCTCATTTGGCCACATCAATCTTGGTGTGAGCTGTTTTCATGAAAGGTCGTCCAAGTAAGAGCGGTGATGGTGGAGAGTAGGTTGAATCATCCATGTCAAGCACATAGAAATCTGCAGGAAAAATCAAATGTTCTACCTGCACCAAAACATCTTCCAAGACTCCTCTCGGGTATGCATTAGATCGATCAGCTAATTGTATAACAACACCATCATTTTTAAGCTCTCCTAGATTCATAGATGCATAAACAGAGTATGGCATGACATTAATTGATGCACCTAAATCTAGCATAGCATGTTCGAACTTTGTATTTCCAATTACACACGGGATAGTGAAACTACCTGGATCTTTGCATTTGGGTGGTAGTTTGCGTTGCAAGATGGCAGAGACATTCTCACTTACATGAACCACCTCTTTTTCTTGAATCCGTTTCCTTGTTGTACAAAGCTTTTTCAAGAACTTCGCATACTTCGGGATTTGCTTGATTGCATCCAAAAGGGGTATGTTGACTTGAACTTTTCTAAAGGTCTCTAGAACTTCTTTTTCCTCCTCTTCTTTCGTGGATTGCAAAAATCTGCTAGGAAAAGGAACATCGGGTGGAACAAAGTTAGAATTAATCAATTTTGACCCCAACTTACCTTTGGTGGCCGAATGAGATGAGTTGGGTGCATTACTGTCCCTTGATAGTTGCGGCAAGGGTGCTTGTACCCTTGCCGTGGGCTTGTTTGCTTCCTCCTCTTCATGTTGCAGCTTTTCATCCTCGTTATGACCTGTTTTTGATGTAGGACCTGCCCCAACTTCCTTACCACTTCTTAGGGTGATTGCTTTAGCTGATTCGAAACCTCCCTTCGGATTTGGAATGGTGGAACTAGGGAGTTGTCCAGGATCTCGAAACTTACCTACAAACTCGGCAATCTGCCCAATTTGTTTCTCAAGTTGATCCACCCTCTTATCTTGGTTTTGCATAGCCTTCGCTTGATCTTCCTGCCCATTAGACAACTTAGTTAGTATCTTAATAAGTGTATCATTGTCTAAAGAGTTACCTGAACTTGTTTGGGCAGATTGTGGAGGTGCTTGTGTGGGTGCGAATGGCTTGGTGAAGAAACCCGGAGGTTGTTGCCTAAAGCCCCCTTGTTGTGGTGGTTGTTGGGGCTCTCTCCATTTGAAGTTTGGGTGGTCTCTCCAACCCGGATTGTAAGTGTTCGAGTACGGGTCGTTCCTTGGTTGGTTTTGACCCTGAAATCCAATCGCGTTGGCGCTTTCCCATCCACCATTTTCTATGAGTTGCGGGCACTTATCAGAAGCATGTCCTTGGATCGAACACACCCCGCATACAACCGGTCCTTGCATCCTCATGCCTTCGGCCATCTGAGACACAATGGACGTAAGATTAGCTAACTGGGAATGAATATCGGGGGTGGAACTTACCTCATGCACTTGCTGCCGTGGGGGTCCTCTTTGGCCTACTCCCTCATATTGTTGAGCGTTCAACGCTCGGTTCGCGATCAAGACCTTGGCCGCCATGGGTGTCTTGTCCACCAATGCTCCACCCGCCGATGCGTCAAGCATTTGTCGTTCAATTGGCAGGAGCCCCTCGTAGAAGTATTGCAGAAGCAACTCCTCCTTCATCTGGTGCTGTGGACAAGAAGCAACAAGAGATTTAAAACGTTCGTAATACGTAGGAAAAGACTCACCATCTTCTTGCTGTATACCACTTATCCTTTTTCGTAAAAGGATGATTCGAGAAGTTGGGAAAAACTTCTCCAGAAAGGCCCTCTTCATGCTCTCCCACGATGTGACGGTTCCGGGAGCTAAATCGTACAACCAATCCTTGGCTTTGTCCATCAAAGAAAATGGAAAAGCCTTCATCTTCAATATGCTTCCATCGACGTTGACGGGAGTCATACTAGAGCAAACTACTTCAAATTCTTTCAAATGTTTGTTAGGATCTTCCATGGACAAGCCATGGTATTTAGGAATATGATGAAGTAAACTTGACTTTAATTCAAACTCATCCGTCTTACCTTGGGCAGGTGGGGGGTATTGAATGCACAAGGGTGTGGCATTATCTAAACCTGAGGCGGAAAGCTCCTTAAGTGTCCGGGTGTCTACCGCCATACCTTGGACTTCTTCAAATATCCCTGCCGTGGGTTCCTCAAAGATCCCTGCCGTGGGTTCTTCTTCCTCTTCTAGGCCTTGTTCGTCAAGCTCAGGTTCCGGGCTTGGCGGATTTGATTCGTGATGCTTCTTCCTTCGTCTCAAAGTCCTCTCAAAGTCACTGTCAAAGTCCGAGATACGCTCACAAATCGGTTGAGAACTCCGAGTCATGCACTAGTACTTAAAACAAGGAAAACAAAACAAAATCAGAAACTTTAACAAAATAAATAAATAAACAAAAATTAAACAATCCAAGGGATTAGCAAAGTTGCTAATCCCCGGCAACGGCGCCAAAAATTTGATGGCTACTAAGTAAGCACACAAATTAAAACCCTCTTGTGACAATTGTAGTATATAAATAAGTAGGGATCGTTCTTAACCGGGGATTAGGAGGGATTGCAAAATCACTTGGAAACTGACTCAAAAACGTAAAATAAAGTTTGAAATACTAACTAGACTCACAGAATGCAAAATTAACAATAAAAACACTCAAACAAATCAAAAGACTCAAAGAATACAAAACACTTATAAACACAAATTAAGACACTTTCTAACTAAATTAGACACTAAGGTAAAGGGGGATTGTGGTTTTTACGAAAATAAACTAAATGCAACGATTGTAATTTAAAGGCAGAATGTAAATATGAATGTGATGAAAATATGGAATGAATGCTAGCTAGAAGGTTCTTCTCCACACATGTTACACTTGCATACAAAATGATTTTCAGTTGGTCTTTCGATAAATTATGAAACTCAACACCCCAGGTTAATTAGGTCCGCTTAAATTAACCGTCAAGTTCTCCTTAAGTTAATGAATTGGATGGGTTAGCGCAACGCAATTCAAAACATTCTCCAAAAGTCCTTTACGTGAAAAGCACAATAAAGATACAATCAAAGATCATTAAGCAACATGAAAACTATAAGTGTTGACGAGACATTCGTTACTATGATGAGCATGAAACTAGTGCCAAGAATTCATTTAACGCGATTGTTTATAAGCAACCTCCACTACTTGTGAATATAAGTTCATAACTATTAGGTGAAACTCACTTATATTCTAGCGTCAAATTCATGCATGAAAATTAAGCGTGCACTCTCAATCAACATACATAAATAAGTTATCGATCAAGCAGTTAAACAAATTGAATCCACAACTTATGAAATTCCAACCAAATATAATCAATTCATATTGCAAGCATAAACATGGTTTCGAATTACCCCCTAGCTAACTAGGGGGATTTAGCCTCTCATGTTAACAAAAAGAGAATTACAAATGAATTTAAACATAAGCACAAAGGATTGATTACACCTAGAACGCCCAACGAATCCACGTGAATTGGTGCGCGTCGAAGCTCCTCTTTCCTCTTCTCTTTTCTGCGGCAGATTGGTTGTGGGTGGTTTTGGGATGTGTTTCTGGTTTTTGGGATGGTTTAATGGTGCGACAAGGTTATGTATGGAGGGGGGAATGCACGGGCAGGTTGGGAATGGAAGGGAGATTGTTGCGGCTGATGGAGAATTTGATAATGGTTGCTGCTGCGCTATTTTGAATCCTGGGAGAATGGATTGCGGCTGTTGGATGAAAGGCCTATGGTGCGGCTGTTAGTGGCTGAATAAAATAAATGCATGAATCAATAGGGGGGTGACGGCTTAAGGACCCAAAAATGGGATTTGCGGCTAGTTTGTGAAAAAATGGGATAATGGCTCGGCAAAATGGAGAGAAAAGTGTGGAATTTTTGGGAGGTTAATCACGGCTGTTATGGAATAAAAAATGAGAGCCTTAGGGTTATGGTGGCTGATTAATATTTGTAGAATGGATGCACGGGATGTATGGTAGGAAAAATGGGAAAAAGTGGCTGATTAGAATAATAGGAATATGGTGGCTATGGATGGATTAGAATCTAGGGTTTGAAAAATGTTTTTGTTCCAGAAATTAATCCCTAGCTTATTTTTATTAACTAAAATAAATTCAAAGGCTTCTAGAATTTAGGAAAAATCAGAAATTAAAGGGGGAAAGATTAAAGGGTGTGGCTAAGGCCTTGGTTTTGTGTCCTAAAGTGCATACAAGGCCTTCAAAGTAGCTAGAAAATACGGACGTTTAAGTTTAGGAAAGGTTACCAAAACGGGAAACTTAGGGTTAACTTTCCTACTTCAAGTAGGAAACTTTGTTTGAGTAGGATTCCTCGTTTTGGTAAGAATTCATCATTGGCGTAGGAATTCGTCGTTTCTTCAAATCTTCAACTCATTCATTCCTCTTTCGCTCCAAAAGACTCCAATTTGCATCTTCTTGCACATTTTGGCCTTATACTCTGAAAATACACAAAAGTGGCCTTAAACACTAAAACAACTAAGTAAACACAACATAAATGCACGAGAACAAGCTAATTAAGTCGCATGAATATGCTCCTATCAAATTCCCCCACACTTAACTTTTGCTAGTCCTCGAGCAAAACAAAACAACTAAAGTAAACAAAACGAAACAAAACAAAGAAAACAACATAAACCTTCCAACGTTTGCCTCAGGGATTTCCAATGAAACATGACATGTCAAAAATCATTACTCCCATAGCTTTTAGTCTTCCTTCCCCTCGAGCACATACTTAATTATAGTCACCATTCACTAGTTCGCATTTAATCAATTAAAACACATTTTGAATGTAGTAACATGCCTTAGAGAATTCCCTCAATTCCTCACTAGTTATGCTCTCTATTTTCACTCAGATTTTCTGACTACACACCCTACACTAGTTATATGTGAGAAGATTGATGTAAACATGAAAAACTAGTACTCACATACGTTATACAAAGAACGCCATTTCTGGAGTAATTAAACGTGTTTGGATATGATCTCATGAATGGAATGCTACTACTTAGATGCGAGAACCAGTGACACCATATGCTCATACCAAATTCAAACTCCACAATTGAAATGCACAACACTCAAGATAGAAGTCAAGGGTTGTAACGGGGCTTGAGGTTTTGGCTAACAAGGGAAGGTAAGGATAAACAAATGTTCTTTAAGCAATAATAAGTAAAGTAATGAAATTAAGACCTAGAATTCCCTTAGAATGCAGAAATCAACTTTTAAACAAATAGGGGAGATTCAAACAACTCTTAGGGCCTAATTCATTGTTTTGGGCCCTTACTTCAACAACCAATACTTTTCAACTTTTTTTTTTTTTTTTTTTAACCGTGCCTATGGCACATAAACTCACATCAATAATCTTTCCCCCACACTTATTTCCTGCAACACATTAATCAAAAGGAATTCATTGCTTACTATGCTTCAAGAACAAGGGTAAGGATGGTCCTAATCTAGGCTAGGTGAGGATAATGCGGGTTAACAAAGAATATGGGCTAACACGGCTCAATGGGGTTAAACTTAAACACAAAATGAGTGAAGGGCACATGGCTGTTTGGCTTTGATGGTGGTCACTACACAACTTCATCTTGAATACGTGTTATGCAAATCAATGACATGCTTTGAATCAAATGGGCATGAGTTCTAGCATTTGGAACTAAGTGATGAAACGCCTTCTAAGTAGTAACCAAGCAAAGAATAATGAGATCATACAACGACTTAGAAAACAATGATGCATAGATTTTAACTCTCCAAATAACGTTTAGGCTCAAGTCTCACAGGGATGTAGCGCTTGTTTAAGTTCCTTCCTTCAAGCATGTTACAAAAACTGATTTTTATCATTTGTGATTACATGTGAATTCGTAAACTATAACTACAACCAAGCATAAACCAAAGAGTATATCAAACGTCCATCCATGTTTGTAACTTTCTTTAACCGTCATGCAATTAAAAACCAAATCCTCATCATTGCGTTGGAAGGTGACCTACGACACAAACAAACACACAAAAACAACTCTTTTTGGGTTTTTCAAAACAATTTTTCAAATTTTTATGGGATTTTCGGATTTTTCAATCAACACACACTAAAACACTCTAAAATAGCTTAAAAACACATAAAAACAGTGGGAAACAAGTTTAGACATGTTAGGTGGTAATACCCTACGAATTTCATGCACAAATATCTCAAAACAGAATGTTACCCCCCCCCCCCCCCACACTTAAACTAAACATTGTCCTCAATGTTTTAAACACAATTAAAAACATTACACAAAGCATAAGGTAAGCAACAAAGGGAAGGGTTTAGGGACGCAAATCTGAGTGTGGAGCGATTCCCAAGTTCTTCCTTTGTTGTTTGCATGGGTTGCCTCCCACGAAGCGCTTGCTTTAATGTCTTCCAGCCGGACGAAACCTTCTTTTACTCTTCACTCTGGCTCACGGAATGGAGGGTTATGTCCTCCACGGTATACTCCTTGAAATTTCTCGTAGTACGGCTCGATGAATGGGAGGGGATAGTGATCCTCCCTGATTTTGGTGCTTGGGTTCCGACACTCCATGTACATGCTCCCACCACCTTTAAATTGGTTGTTCACCTGCACCATAGAAGGTAACAACCTATTACTTGAAATGGGAATCGGAATTGGGATTGGAGACTTACTAGGATGTTGTGGCAATGTCCCTAAAGCAGCCACCATCTCGCCAATTTTAGCACAAGGCACGGCCATATTGGATGTTTTTATGGTAATGGCGTGCTCGTTGTGCTCCAATCCAACTCCTTCCTCAATGGTGATTCTAGATGCATCCTTCTTGATTGGTGCGGATCCTTTCGGCTCTATGTCCTTATGCACATCTATAACACAACAAGAATGAACATCATTAGTATTCTTAATGGATTCAGAAACTTTAAAGT
The DNA here is from genome assembly GCA_007844245.1 of Pyrus betulifolia. NCBI lineage: Eukaryota > Viridiplantae > Streptophyta > Magnoliopsida > Rosales > Rosaceae > Pyrus > Pyrus betulifolia. Next base: position 10,317,111 of record CM017596.1, read on the forward strand.
TAATTGTATCACCACCAAACTCCATAGTTAAGGCTCCTTTGGCCACATCAATCTTGGTGTGAGCTGTTTTCATGAAAGGTCGTCCAAGTAAGAGCGGTGATGGTGGAGAGTAGGTTGAATCATCCATGTCAAGCACATAGAAATCTGCAGGAAAAATCAAATGTTCTACCTGCACCAAAACATCTTCCAAGACTCCTCTCGGGTATGCATTAGATCGATCAGCTAATTGTATAACAACACCATCATTTTTAAGCTCTCCTAGATTCATAGATGCATAAACAGAGTATGGCATGACATTAATTGATGCACCTAAATCTAGCATAGCATGTTCGAACTTTGTATTTCCAATTACACACGGGATAGTGAAACTACCTGGATCTTTGCATTTGGGTGGTAGTTTGCGTTGCAAGATGGCAGAGACATTCTCACTTACATGAACCACCTCTTTTTCTTGAATCCGTTTCCTTGTTGTACAAAGCTTTTTCAAGAACTTCGCATACTTCGGGATTTGCTTGATTGCATCCAAAAGGGGTATGTTGACTTGAACTTTTCTAAAGGTCTCTAGAACATCTTTTTCCTCCTCTTCTTTCGTGGATTGCAAAAATCTGCTAGGAAAAGGAACATCGGGTGGAACAAAGTTAGAATTAATCAATTTTGACCCCAACTTACCTTTGGTGGCCGAATGAGATGAGTTGGGTGCATTACTGTCCCTTGATAGTTGCGGCAAGGGTGCTTGTACCCTTGCCGTGGGCTTGTTTGCTTCCTCCTCTTCATGTTGCAGCTTTTCATCCTCGTTATGACCTGTTTTTGATGTAGGACCTGCCCCAACTTCCTTACCACTTCTTAGGGTGATTGCTTTAGCTGATTCGAAACCTCCCTTCGGATTTGGAATGGTGGAACTAGGGAGTTGTCCAGGATCTCGAAACTTACCTACAAACTCGGCAATCTGCCCAATTTGTTTCTCAAGTTGATCCACCCTCTTATCTTGGTTTTGCATAGCCTTCGCTTGATCTTCCTGCCCATTAGACAACTTAGTTAGTATCTTAATAAGTGTATCATTGTCTAAAGAGTTACCTGAACTTGTTTGGGCAGATTGTGGAGGTGCTTGTGTGGGTGCGAATGGCTTGGTGAAGAAACCCGGAGGTTGTTGCCTAAAGCCCCCTTGTTGTGGTGGTTGTTGGGGCTCTCTCCATTTGAAGTTTGGGTGGTCTCTCCAACCCGGATTGTAAGTGTTCGAGTACGGGTCGTTCCTTGGTTGGTTTTGACCCTGAAATCCAATCGCGTTGGCGCTTTCCCATCCACCATTTTCTATGAGTTGCGGGCACTTATCAGAAGCATGTCCTTGGATCGAACACACCCCGCATACAACCGGTCCTTGCATCCTCATGCCTTCGGCCATCTGAGACACAATGGACGTAAGATTAGCTAACTGGGAATGAATATCGGGGGTGGAACTTACCTCATGCACTTGCTGCCGTGGGGGTCCTCTTTGGCCTACTCCCTCATATTGTTGAGCGTTCAACGCTCGGTTCGCGATCAAGACCTTGGCCGCCATGGGTGTCTTGTCCACCAATGCTCCACCCGCCGATGCGTCAAGCATTTGTCGTTCAATTGGCAGGAGCCCCTCGTAGAAGTATTGCAGAAGCAACTCCTCCTTCATCTGGTGCTGTGGACAAGAAGCAACAAGAGATTTAAAACGTTCGTAATACGTAGGAAAAGACTCACCATCTTCTTGCTGTATACCACTTATCCTTTTTCGTAAAAGGATGATTCGAGAAGTTGGGAAAAACTTCTCCAGAAAGGCCCTCTTCATGCTCTCCCACGATGTGACGGTTCCGGGAGCTAAATCGTACAACCAATCCTTGGCTTTGTCCATCAAAGAAAATGGAAAAGCCTTCATCTTCAATATGCTTCCATCGACGTTGACGGGAGTCATACTAGAGCAAACTACTTCAAATTCTTTCAAATGTTTGTTAGGATCTTCCATGGACAAGCCATGGTATTTAGGAATATGATGAAGTAAACTTGACTTTAATTCAAACTCATCCGTCTTACCTTGGGCAGGTGGGGGGTATTGAATGCACAAGGGTGTGGCATTATCTAAACCTGAGGCGGAAAGCTCCTTAAGTGTCCGGGTGTCTACCGCCATACCTTGGACTTCTTCAAATATCCCTGCCGTGGGTTCCTCAAAGATCCCTGCCGTGGGTTCTTCTTCCTCTTCTAGGCCTTGTTCGTCAAGCTCAGGTTCCGGGCTTGGCGGATTTGATTCGTGATGCTTCTTCCTTCGTCTCAAAGTCCTCTCAAAGTCACTGTCAAAGTCCGAGATACGCTCACAAATCGGTTGAGAACTCCGAGTCATGCACTAGTACTTAAAACAAGGAAAACAAAACAAAATCAGAAACTTTAACAAAATAAATAAATAAACAAAAATTAAACAATCCAAGGGATTAGCAAAGTTGCTAATCCCCGGCAACGGCGCCAAAAATTTGATGGCTACTAAGTAAGCACACAAATTAAAACCCTCTTGTGACAATTGTAGTATATAAATAAGTAGGGATCGTTCTTAACCGGGGATTAGGAGGGATTGCAAAATCACTTGGAAACTGACTCAAAAACGTAAAATAAAGTTTGAAATACTAACTAGACTCACAGAATGCAAAATTAACAATAAAAACACTCAAACAAATCAAAAGACTCAAAGAATACAAAACACTTATAAACACAAATTAAGACACTTTCTAACTAAATTAGACACTAAGGTAAAGGGGGATTGTGGTTTTTACGAAAATAAACTAAATGCAACGATTGTAATTTAAAGGCAGAATGTAAATATGAATGTGATGAAAATATGGAATGAATGCTAGCTAGAAGGTTCTTCTCCACACATGTTACACTTGCATACAAAATGATTTTCAGTTGGTCTTTCGATAAATTATGAAACTCAACACCCCAGGTTAATTAGGTCCGCTTAAATTAACCGTCAAGTTCTCCTTAAGTTAATGAATTGGATGGGTTAGCGCAACGCAATTCAAAACATTCTCCAAAAGTCCTTTACGTGAAAAGCACAATAAAGATACAATCAAAGATCATTAAGCAACATGAAAACTATAAGTGTTGACGAGACATTCGTTACTTGATGAGCATGAAACTAGTGCCAAGAATTCATTTAACGCGATTGTTTATAAGCAACCTCCACTACTTGTGAATATAAGTTCATAACTATTAGGTGAAACTCACTTATATTCTAGCGTCAAATTCATGCATGAAAATTAAGCGTGCACTCTCAATCAACATACATAAATAAGTTATCGATCAAGCAGTTAAACAAATTGAATCCACAACTTATGAAATTCCAACCAAATATAATCAATTCATATTGCAAGCATAAACATGGTTTCGAATTACCCCCTAGCTAACTAGGGGGATTTAGCCTCTCATGTTAACAAAAAGAGAATTACAAATGAATTTAAACATAAGCACAAAGGATTGATTACACCTAGAACGCCCAACGAATCCACGTGAATTGGTGCGCGTCGAAGCTCCTCTTTCCTCTTCTCTTTTCTGCGGCAGATTGGTTGTGGGTGGTTTTGGGATGTGTTTCTGGTTTTTGGGATGGTTTAATGGTGCGACAAGGTTATGTATGGAGGGGGGAATGCACGGGCAGGTTGGGAATGGAAGGGAGATTGTTGCGGCTGATGGAGAATTTGATAATGGTTGCTGCTGCGCTATTTTGAATCCTGGGAGAATGGATTGCGGCTGTTGGATGAAAGGCCTATGGTGCGGCTGTTAGTGGCTGAATAAAATAAATGCATGAATCAATAGGGGGGTGACGGCTTAAGGACCCAAAAATGGGATTTGCGGCTAGTTTGTGAAAAAATGGGATAATGGCTCGGCAAAATGGAGAGAAAAGTGTGGAATTTTTGGGAGGTTAATCACGGCTGTTATGGAATAAAAAATGAGAGCCTTAGGGTTATGGTGGCTGATTAATATTTGTAGAATGGATGCACGGGATGTATGGTAGGAAAAATGGGAAAAAGTGGCTGATTAGAATAATAGGAATATGGTGGCTATGGATGGATTAGAATCTAGGGTTTGAAAAATGTTTTTGTTCCAGAAATTAATCCCTAGCTTATTTTTATTAACTAAAATAAATTCAAAGGCTTCTAGAATTTAGGAAAAATCAGAAATTAAAGGGGGAAAGATTAAAGGGTGTGGCTAAGGCCTTGGTTTTGTGTCCTAAAGTGCATACAAGGCCTTCAAAGTAGCTAGAAAATACGGACGTTTAAGTTTAGGAAAGGTTACCAAAACGGGAAACTTAGGGTTAACTTTCCTACTTCAAGTAGGAAACTTTGTTTGAGTAGGATTCCTCGTTTTGGTAAGAATTCATCGTTGGCGTAGGAATTCGTCGTTTCTTCAAATCTTCAACTCATTCATTCCTCTTTCGCTCCAAAAGACTCCAATTTGCATCTTCTTGCACATTTTGGCCTTATACTCTGAAAATACACAAAAGTGGCCTTAAACACTAAAACAACTAAGTAAACACAACATAAATGCACGAGAACAAGCTAATTAAGTCGCATGAATATGCTCCTATCAATAGGTTGGTTGGGGGGATGGAAGTGTGGAATGGAGTGGAAATGGAGGAAATGGAGGAAATGGAGAAGGGGAACTCACGGCAACAACAAGGTTGCTGTTTTTGTGTTTGTGTTGTGTATGAAAATATGAGATGATTTGGTGAATGGAATGAATGGGTATTTATAGGAGGATTAGAGATGTGAATGGATGTTTGTTTAAGGTATTTGGTGGAAGGGAAAAGGTGTGGCTGGTGGGAATTATGGTGCATCAAATGCACGGGTTTTGGTGGAATGAATCAATGGGATAATGGGCTGCGGCTTTTAGAGAATTAGGTTGTAAATGTGGCTGAATGTGTATGATTATGGAATGGTGTGGACGGATTGATTGGAAGAAATGGGAAAAGTGATGAATAAACAATGCAATCAATGGGCACCCACGGCTGGAATCATTTTTTAGTTTATTAGGGTTAATGGCAATGCACGGCTTGTGAATGAATAATGGGAAATGGTTATTGGTGGCTGGGACTTTTTGGAGAGAATAATGGGAAAGAATTAGGGTGTAATATTATATAATGTGGCTGATTAGAAATAATAGTCTATGGTATGATGGTGGCGGCTTATGAGAAGAATAATGGGAAAGAATGGAATGAATGGCCTAGGGTTATTAGGGTGAATGATGAATGGGGGGGCCACGGCTTATGTTATGTGAATGTGGCTGTAATGTTGGCTGATTAAGTGGGCTAAGATTAGGGTTTAGGTGCGGCATAGGCTTAGGGTCCACAAGGAGTTAAGGTTTAAGTCATCTAAAAGCCCAAAGCCAAGAATAGAAACTCACGACAATGGAAACCTCCAAGAATAGAAACTTCCAACTTTAGAAACTTTGGTTGCCAATTCCGACTTCTTTGCTCTTCACTTTCATTTCTTCATTTCTTGAACTCCTTTGACCTTCAACCACGTCCATTCCTCGTGTTCCATTTGCATACACCACATTCCAGCTCAGTTTTGCTCCAAAAGCTCCAAATTGCATCATTTCATGTAATATGTCCTTTAAACCTGAAAACACATGAAAGTAGCTTAAAAGACTACTTTAACGAAGAAAACATAACAAAAATGCATAAGAACTAGCTAACTAAGGCGCATAAATATGCTCCTATCAGTTGCTTACCTAGCGTTGCTCTCGAGTAGTCATCTTCAAAGGTTGAAACACTTCCAGAGAAGGGACCACATCGGCTTGGAGAACAGCTAAGACGAGTGACGAGGAAACATCCATCTTGTGGATAGTCAGCAAACGCAACAACTGAATATGATGAGTTATCCTCTAATCCTCTTCAATACGAATTGGAAAGATTGAACAAAGAAACCGGTCATCACCTCCACCTCGTGCTTGCTTGCCATGTGTCAGAATCCTCCAGCTCAGTTCAAGATTAGCCTGTGGAAAAACTCACGATCAAGCCTCAATGCAATCACCAAGGAGAAGATGGAATTTACACTCCATAACCAGATTTGCATCCCTAAACTCTTCTCTTTGTTAGATACATTCTGCCATGTTTAGTATGTTTAAGTGCTGTTTGTGTGTTTACTTATGTTTTGTGTGAATCTATGCTTAAAACATTGAGGACAATGTTTGATTTAAGTGTGGGGGGGGGGGGGGGGTAACTAAAGTGTTTTGATGCAAATTCGTAGGGTTCTATCACCCATAACTTCAAATGTTGTTCCTTGCTGTTTTAAGGTGTTTTTAAGATGTTTTAGAGTGTTTTAGTATGTTTTGTTTTATAACTCCGAAAATCACATAAAAATTTGAAAAACATGTTTTGAAAAGCCTAAAAAGAGTGTTTTGAGTCGTTTTTGTGGGTTTGTGTCTTAGGGTACCTTTCAACACAATGATAAGGATTTGGTTTGTAATTGCATGACTGTTAAAAAGAGTTATAAACATAGAGAAAAGTTTGATTTACTCTTGGTATATGCTTGGTTATGGTTATAATGTATGACTTCACATGCAATCATAAAAGAAAAATTCGTTTTTGTAACATGTTTGAAGGAAGGAACTCAAACAAACGCTACAACCCTGTGAGACTCGAGCCATTACCTTCTTTGGAGAGTTATAATCTGTGATTCTTTGTTTTCTAAAGTTGTTGCATGATCTCATTATTCCTTGCTTGGTTGCTACTTAGAATGCAATTGTATCATGATAGAACTAAATGCTAGAACTTATATCCGTTTCATTCAAAGCATGACATTGAATTGCATAACATATATCAAGATGAAGTTGAGTAGTTGCCACCATAGCCAAATAGCTTTACGTCCCATATTTCGTAAATGTTGTAAGTTTTAACCCCGTTGAGCTTTGTTTAGCCTTTATTCTTTGTTAACCCACATTTTCCTCACCTAGCCTAGTTTAGGACAATTCACACCCTTGTTCTTAAAAGATAGTGAGCATGACTTAAATGAATTCCTTTTGAGTTACATTATGCAAGAAAATGAGTGTGAGGGAGGGAAAGTTTGTTCTTAAGTTTATATGTATGTTTTGAGATTCAAAAGAAAAGAAAAAAAAATTTGTGAAAAACATATGAAAAAGAAAAACAGAAAAGAAAAGTAAGAAAGAAAGGAAAAGAGCTTGTTCTCCCTTTTTGTTCAAAAGTTGAGTTTTCATTCAAAAGGAAATTCTAAGTTGATTCAAGTGCTTTGCTCACTATTTCTTTAAGAACCTTTGTTTTCCATATCCCTTCTTTGTTATCCACACACCCCAAGCCCCGTTACAACCCGTGACTTCAATCTTGAGTGTTATGTGTTTCAATTTGTGGAGTTTGAACTTGGTATGAGCATATGGTGTCACTGGTTCTCGCATCTAAGTAGTAGCATTCCATTCATGAGATCATACCTAAACATGCTTATTAACTCCAGAAATTGCTTTCTTTGTGATACATATATGTGAGTGTTCGTTTTCATGTTTACATCAATCTTCTCACATGTAACTACATTAGGGTGTGTAGTTAGAAAATCTGAGTGAAAATTGAGTGCATATCTTGTAAGGAATTGAGCAAATTCTCTAAGGCATGTTACTACATTCAAAACATGGTTTTAAATGCTTAATTGTGAACTAGTATGTGGTGACTATGATTAAGAATGTATTTAAGTGTGAAGATGACTAAAATCTGTGGGAATGATGATTTTTAACATGTCATGTGCATTGGAAATCCTTGAGGCAAATGTTGGATGGTGTAGGTTGTGTGTTTGTTCATTTTGTTTTGTTTTTGGTTTCTTTTGTTTTGTTTTGCTCGAGGACTAGCAAAAGCTAAGTGTGGGGGAATTTGATAGGAGCATATTTATACGACTTAGTTAGCTTGTTTTCTTGCATTTAATTAGCTAAACTATGTTAATTATAGTGTTTAAAGTTATTTTCGTGCAATTTCAGGTTTTAGTGTCAAAGTATGCAAAAAGAAACAATTTGGAGCATTCTAGAGCATTTTTTGGGCCAAGATTGGATAGTGCAAGCATGGAGGCATGAGGATGGACGAATTTGAAAGGCTTGAATTCAGTTAGGGAGTTGCAAGGGGGCCTAAAAACCTGATTTCTAGAAGGCTACATTAGAGCCACATGCACTTCCATCCTTTAATCCATTGCAGCCACATGCACTTCCATCCTTTAATTCATTCCAACCTAATCCACATGCATTCATCATCATAACCTAGCTGTCATTCCACTTCATTGCACATGCACCTTCATAAATCAGCCACATGCACACTCAATCACTCAACCCATCATTGCCGTGCCTAATTCCATGCATTCCATCCATATTTCAGCCATTCACCAAGAAATCATGCAGCCATCTTCCACCCTCTTTAATCATTTAAGCCGCATGCACTCCCATTAATTAATTCAACCATTCAGCCACATTTTCACCAACAACAAGCCCATGCCGTGCTTCCCCCTTTGTTCCAGCCACTCCACATGCATTTCCAACCCACATGCCCCTTTAATCATTCAAACATGCACCCTTTATTCTTTCATCATTCTAGCCACTCCACATTCATCAACAAAAGACCCATTCTTACCCATGCCGTGCATCCCCTCACCAAGAAATCATTCAACACATGCACCCATAATCATTCTTTCATCCTTGCCGTGCACACTCCCATCCCATTTCCAGATTTCCACAACTTTTCCTAGCTGTTTTGCACATGCATTCCCTTAATTATTTCAACCACATGCACATTCACCCCTTTCTCTCCCTATAAAACCATGCAATGCATTCATACAAACCATTCCTATTCATACACAATTCACACTCCAGAAAATCCCCTTGTGCCGTGCCTTCTTGATAGGAGCATATTCATGCGACTTAAATGGCTTGTTCTCGTACATTTACGTTATGTTTCTTTAGTTATTTTAGTCCTTTATGCTTCTTTTGTGTGTTTTCAGGATCATAAGACGTGTTTGACGAAAGGATGCATTATGGAGTGTTTTGGGGCCTTTTGGAGCACTATTGGGCTAAGGATGGATAGCTTATGCTTGGAGCCCAAGTGTTGGATGAAATTGAAGGCCTTGTATGCACTTGAGGACACAAAACAATGGCCCTAACCCAATTACATTCACATTGCCGTGGGCTTAACACAAACACCATTCCTTGCCATGCAAGGGGGAGCAAATTGGGTCCATTTCATGCACTTAAACCCTAGCCCAATTACACACCATTGCAGCCAAATCCATTCTTTGCCATGCACATTCGCCACCAATTCAACCACATGCACTTATTCCTCCATCATTGCACAACATTGCAGCCACATGCACCAAAAACTACACTATGCCGTGCATTCCATTCATTACAACCTAGCCACATCAACATGCATTCCCTCATAATCATTCACTCACCATGTAGCCACACACCTTGCCATGCATAATCCACTACTTTCCAACCTTTCCATATGCACATTCAATCATTCACTCACACTTCCTTTGCCGTGCATTCCCAAACCCTTCACATGCATTTCCTTCATCACTTCTAACCCACATGCACCCTTTATTCTTCATCATTCCAGCCATGCACATTTAATCATTCATTCCCAAAGCCCATCCCGTGCACATTCATACACTTTCCAGCAATCTTCCACATCCCTCACCAAGAAATCATTCAACACATGCATCCATAATCATTTCTTCATCCTTGTCGTGAGTTCCCTACCTTTCCAGCATTCCCTTTCATTTCTGTCAAAGCACATGCATCTCCCATCACCATTCCAACTTTCCACCTAGCTTTCCACCTCACAACCACCAGAAATCAACCATGCCGTGCATTCCCTTTCAATTCTGTCAACATACAAACACCTTCACATGCAATTCCAGCTTTCACATGCTTTCCTAGCTGTTTTTCCACCACATTCCAGCACATGCATGTTTAAACAAACAGCCATATGCACCTCCATTCTTCCTATAAAAGCCCTTGCATTCCCATCATTCAAACACATCTCATTTTCATACACAACACCACAACACAACACAAAAACAGCATGCTTCCAAGCTTGCCGTGGGTTCCCTTCCACTTCTCCTCCATTGCTTCCATTTCCACCACTCCCCAAACCATCCACACCATCAAACTATCCTTAGACCTTATGCTACAACGAAGAGGAAGAGAAGAGGGCCTAAACGTTCATACAATTCAAGTTTGAGTTGTTGGAATGTTTAGGCTTTTCTTTGATTTCAATGTTTAATTTCAATTCTCTTTGTTTTGTACGTATGAGGAACTAAACCCCCATTGGCTAGGGGGGGATTCGAAATATATGTTTATGCTTGCAATATGATTTGATTACTTTTAATTACGTTTCATAAGTTGTGAATTCAATTTGTTTAACTGTTTGATTGATAACCTATTTATGTATGTTTATTGAGAGTTGACGCTTAATTTTCATGCATCAATTTGACGCTAGAATATAAGTAAGTTTCACGTAATAGTTATGAACTTATATTCACAAGTAGTGGAGGTTGCTTATAAACAATCGCGTTAAACAAATTCTTGGCATGAGTTTCATGCAATCATAGTAACGAATGCCTCGTCAACACTTATAGTTTTCAAAGAACTTAATGATTCTTGCTTGTATCTCTATTATGCAATTCATGTAGGGAACTTGTGGGGAATGCTTTGGGTTGTTGTATGATAGGAGCATATTTAGGCGACTTACTTAGCTTGTTTTCATGCATCTATGTTATTAATTCATAGTTGTTTTAGTAATTTAAGCCATTTTCGTGTGTTTTTAGGTTCATATGGCTAAGGAAGCAAAAAGATGCATTTTGGAGCAAAATTGGGCTTGGAATGGATAGCATATGATTGGAGCCAAAGTGTTGGACGAATTTGAAGGCCTTGTATTCATTTTGGACATAAAACAAAGGGCCTAGCCCATTCTCTCTTAAACCAACCCCAAGGCCATGCATTTCCTTCCAATTCCAAAGCCCACAATCACTTCAAAAGCCATGCAAAGAACCATCCATTCCATAAAAAACAATCCATCAATTCACATGCAAAACCACCATTAACACACATGCACCCAAACAAAGCCAACCTAGCTAACCCTACATGCATTCTTTATGCAACTCTTCATCATTCCACCATTCATTCTTTATTCCATGATAGGAGCATATTTATGCGCCTTAGTTAGCTAGTTCTTATGCATTTTTGTTATGTTTTATTCGTTAAAGTAGTCTTTTAAGCTACTTTCATGTGTTTTCAGGTTTAAAGGACATATTACATGAAATGATGCAATTGGGAGCTTTTGGAGCAAAACTGAGCTGGAATGTGGTGTATGCAAATGGAGCACGAGGAATGAACGAGGTTGAAGGTCAAAGGAGCTTAAGAAATGAAGAAATGAAAGTGAAGAGCAAGGAAGTCGGAATTGGTAACCAAAGTTTCTAAAGTTGGAAGTTTCTATTCTTGGAGGTTTCCATTGTCGTGAGTTTCTATTCTTGGCTTTGGGCTTTTAGATGACCTAAACCCTAACTCTTTGTGGACCCTAAGCCTATGCCGCACCTAAACCCTAACCTTAGCCCATTTTAGAGCCATTGCCGTGGGCTTTAGCCCAAGTCCTTTCCCTTGCCATGCAAGGGGGGGCATTTTAGGCCCAAATCCATGCATTAAGCTCTTCACCCTAATTGGCCCAAATCCATGCATTAAGCCCTTCACCCTAATTCTTCCTCCTAATTAGTGCATCCCACCATTCCATTCCATAATTTCCATTAGTGCATCCCACCATTCCATTCACACTTAAATGCCCATTATCCCATTTTTTTAGCTTTTAATTCCACACCATCCCATTATCCTTTACATCCACTAAACCATGCATCCACATTCACCTAAATAAACCCTAAATTACATCCACTAAACCATCCATCCACCATAATTACCACCATCCGCACCTTTTCCCATCCACCAAATACCTTAAACAAACATCCATTAACACCCATTCTCTTCCTATAAATACCCATTCATTCCATTCACCAAAGCATCTCATTTTCCATTGTAATACACAAACACTTCCCCTTCTCCATCTTCTCCAATTCCACTCCATTCCACACTTCCATCCCCCCAACCAACCTATCCTTAAACCTTGTGCTACAACAACGAGGAAGAGAAGAGTGCCTAAACGTTCATACAATTCAAGTTTGAGTTGTTGGAATGTTTAGGTGTTTCTTTGATTTCAAAGTTTCATTTTAATTCTCTTTGTTTTGTACGTATAAGGAATGGAAGAGAAGAGTGCTTAAACGTTCATACAATTCAAGTTTTGAGTTGTTGGAATGTTTAGGTGTTTCTTTGATTTCAAAGGTATGAGGAACTAAACCCCCTTTAGCTAGGGGGTGATTCGAAACTATGTTTATATTTGCAATATGAATTGATTAACTTTCGTTGGAATTTCATAAGTTGTGGATTCAATTTGTTTAAACCGTTTGATTGATAACTTATTTATGAATGTTTATTAAGAATGCGCGCTTAATTTTCATGCATAAATATGACGCTAGAATATAAGTGAATTTCACCTAATCGTTATGAACTTATATTCACAAGTAGTGGAGGTTGCTTATAAACAATCGCGTTAAATGAATTCTTGGCACGAGTTTCATGCTCATCATAGTAACGAATGCCTCGTCAACACTTATAGTTTTCATAATGCTTAATGATCTTTGATTGTATCTTTATTGTGCTGTTCACGTAAAGGACTTTTGGAGAATGTTGTGAATTGCGTTGCGCAAACCCATCCAATTCATTAACTTAAAGAAAACTTGACGGTTAATTTAAGCGGACCTAATTAATCCGGAGTGTTGAGTTTCATAATTTATCGAAAGACCAACTGAGAATCAATTTTGTATGCAAGTATAACATGTGTGGAGATGAACCCCTTGGCTATTCCATCATCCATATTTTCATCTCATTCATATTTACGTTTTGCCTTTAATTACAATTTGTCCATTTAATTTAATCTCGTCCAAACACAATCCCCCCTTTACTTTATTGTCAAATTAGTTAGAAATCAATTTAGTTTGTGTTTTTAAAGAATTTTGAGTCTTTTGGTTTGTCTTAATGTTTTAACGTTTAGTTTCACATTCTTTGAGTCTAGTTTAGTGTTTTATATTGTTTTTACATTTTTGAGTCAAAATCCAAGTGATTAACAATCCCTCCTAATCCCCGGTCCAGAACGATCCCTCACTTATCCATTCTACTACAATTGTCAAACGAGGGTTTAATTTGAGTGTCAAGTAATTCTCACATCAAATTTTGGCGCCGTTGCCGGGGATTAGCAACTTTGCTAATCTCTTGGATTGTTGTATTTTCTTTTGTTTTTATTTTATTCCAGATTCTTAATCTTGTTTTGTTTCTTGTTTTAGGTACTAGTTTATGACTCGGAGTTCTCATCCGATTCGTGAACCTATCTCGGTCTTTGACGCCGATTTCGAGCGAGAATTGAGACGAAAGAGAAAGAACCCAGAACCTAGCGAATCAAGTGAAAGCTCTGAGTCCGTTTCTGAATCTGAAGAAGAGAAACCCAGGACAACAGAGGGTGAAGTAGACATGGCAGCAGACAACCGAACAATCAAAGAACTTTCCGCTTCGGGATTGGACAATGTCGCACCCCTATGTATTCAATATCCTAGGGCGGCTCTAGGCAAGACCGATGAGTTCGAATTGAAGTCAAGCTTGCTGCATCATATTCCTAAGTACCATGGGCTGTCCATGGAAGATCCAAACAAGCATTTGAAGGAGTTTGAAGTTGTATGCTCAAGCATGACACCCATTAATGTTGATGGGAATATTTTGAAGATGAAAGCTTTTCCATTCTCTCTTGTGGAAAAGGCTAAGGATTGGCTTTATGAATTGGCACCCGGGACAGTGACTTCTTGGGAAAGCATGAAGAGAGCGTTCTTGGAGAAGTTTTTCCCTACTTCAAGAGTCATTCTCTTGAGGAAGAAAATTAGCGGAATCCAACAAAGTCAAGGAGAATCTTTTCTTGCATACTATGAGCGTTTTAAAGCCCTTGTTGCATCATGTCCTCAACATCAAATGAAGGAGGAGCTTCTTCTTCAATACTTCTATGAGGGCCTTCTTCCCATTGAAAGGCAAATGCTCGATGCTTCGGCGGGAGGTGCATTGGTGGATAAAACTCCTATGGCAGCCAAGACCCTAATTGCAAACCGTGCTCTAAATGCACAACAATATGAAGGACTTGGACAAAGAGACCCCCCACGGCAACACCAAGTCAATGAGGTAAGTGCCATAACCGAACTTCAAAATCAAATGGCTAACCTTACTACGTTGCTTTCTCAGGTGGTGGAAGATCCAAAAGTCAAAACCGTAGCTTCTTGTGGAGTATGCTCCATGCAAGGACACCCTACGGACACGTGCCCACAATTGATCGAGAATGGAGGGTGGGAGACACTCAATGCCGTGGGATATGGCAACCAATACCAATCACGTGGTGATCCATTTTCTAATACTTACAATCCCGGTTGGCGTGATCATCCGAATTTCAAATGGCGAGATCCCCAACAAGGTCAACAACAAAGAGGATTTAGGCAACAACCCCCGGGTTTCTATCAAAAGCCGTTGGCACCACCACAAGCCCAAGCACAACCTGCCCAAAGCAATGTAGGTAATTCAAATGATAATGATAAGATTTTTAAATTACTTACTACTTTGACGCAGGAAGTCCAAACTCAAAACAAAGAGAGGCAAATCCAAGACAAAAGGGTGGACAACTTGGAGAAGCAAGTGGGACAAATTGCCGAGTTCATGGGGCAAATTAGAGAACAAGGCAGATTGCCTAGTTCAACCGTTATGAACCCAAGGGGAGGATTTGAAACCGCTAAAGCCATCATGTTGAGAAGTGGAAAAGAGGTTGGCACCACATCTACACCACCCACAACAAGTCCTAACGAAGAAGAAAAGTTGCAACATGAAAAGGAGGCAGAAGGGACACAACCTCCTTTGCCGCAAGCACACAAGGACCCAAATTCATCCAATGCATCACATTCGGCCACCAAAGGTAAGTTGGGTTCAAATTTGATTAATTCTAACCTTGTTCCACCCAATGTTCCTTTTCCTCACAGATTTTTGCAAACAAAGAAGGAGGAGCATGAGAAGGACATTCTTGAAACGTTTAGGAAAGTTCAAGTCAATATCCCGCTCCTAGATGCCATAAAGCAAGTGCCCAAATACGCTAAGTTCTTGAAGGAATTGTGTACTACGAGGAAGAGGGTGTCACACAAAGAGGTAGTAAGGGTAAGTGAGAATGTTTCCGCTGTTTTACAAAGAAAGTTACCACCAAAGTGCAAAGATCCAGGTAGCTTTACAATCCCTTGTATTATTGGTCAAACTAAGTTCGAACATGCTATGTTAGATTTAGGAGCTTCAATTAACGTCATGCCATACTCTATTTATGCTTCAATGAACCTTGGTGAATTGAAAAATGATGGTGTGGTTATTCAGTTGGCCGATAGATCTAATGCCTATCCCAAGGGCGTATTGGAAGATGTCTTAGTGCAGGTGAATAATTTGATCTTCCCAGCGGATTTCTATGTCCTTGAAATGGAGGAAACCACCCATGCTCCATCCTTGCCGATTCTTCTTGGGAGGCCATTCATGAAGACGGCCCGAACGAAGATAGACGTGTTTAAAGGCACTTTAACAATGGAATTCGATGGGGAAGTGATTGATTTTAATATTTCTGAAACTATGAAATTTCCTAATGATGATCACTCATGTTTCTCTATTGATATTCTTGATTCTTTGGCGCAGGCACACCTTGATCAATTACATGGCGATGCACTTGAAACGATCATTACAAATGGCATCGAAATGAAGGACCACATAACACCCCACGGCACACAATTGAATACCCATGCCGTGGCCTTTGATGAAGATGTGATTGAGACCGTGGCAGCCCTAGAGTCATTGCCACGGCTCCAAGGTAAGTCCCCTAGTCCAAATTCAATTCCAATTTCGACTAATAAGTTGCTTCCTTCTATAGAACAACCACCTACACTTGAGCTCAAACCATTGCCAAATCACTTGAAGTATGTGTTTTTGGGCGAGCAAGACACATTGCCCGTCATTATAGCTTCATCACTCACGGCACAAGAGGAGGAGAAATTGGTGAGGGTTCTCAAAGAGCACAAATCTGCCATTGGATGGACTTTGGCGGATATCAAAGGCATTAGTCCCACCACGTGCATGCATCGCATCCTTTTGGAGGAGGAAGCCAAGCCATCTCGTGAAGCTCAACGTCGCCTTAATCCACCTATGATGGAAGTAGTGAAAAAGGAGGTTATAAAATTACTTGATTGTGGTGTTATATATCCTATTTCTGATAGTCGTTGGGTGTCACCTGTGCAGGTTGTTCCAAAGAAGTCTGGCGTCACAGTGGTGAAGAATGAAGAACAAGAGCTTGTCCCCACTCGTGTTGTGACTGGTTGGCGTGTTTGCATTGATTACAGGAAGTTAAATGCCATGACAAGGAAGGATCACTTTCCATTACCATTCCTCGACCAAATGTTGGAAAGGTTAGCTGGTTATGAATTTTATTGCTTTCTTGATGGATATTCCGGATATAACCAGATTGTGATCGCTCCGGAGGACCAAGAGAAGACAACATTTACGTGCCCCTTTGGCACTTTTGCATATAGACGCATGCCATTTGGCTTGTGCAATGCTCCGGCAACGTTTCAACGATGCATGGTGAGTATATTCTCTGATTATGTGGAGAAGATTATTGAGATATTCATGGATGATTTTAGCGTGTTTGGCAATTCATTTGATCATTGCTTGAATAATCTGACTTTAATCTTGAAACGTTGTGTTGAAACGAATCTTGTACTTAATTGGGAAAAATGCCACTTCATGGTTAAGCAAGGTATTGTTCTAGGCCATATCATTTCTGAAAAAGGCATTGAAGTAGATAAATCTAAGGTAGACCTTGTTCGCCACTTACCCTCTCCAACTTCGGTTAGAGAGGTTCGTTCGTTTCTTGGCCACGCAGGTTTTTATAGGCGTTTCATTAAGGATTTCTCCAAGATTGCACAGCCACTATGCCGGTTGCTTCAAAAAGAGGTGGTTTTCGAGTTTGATGAAGCATGCTCCACGGCATTCAAGCACTTGAAGGAAGCTCTCATTTCGGCTCCTATTATCACACCTCCAGATTGGAGCCTTCCATTCGAGTTAATGTGTGATGCGTCGGACTATGCCATTGGTGCTGTTTTGGGACAGCGAAAGAACAAGCAACCCCACGTTATCTATTATGCTTCTAGGACACTAAATGATGCTCAATTAAATTATTCAACCACTGAGAAAGAATTACTTGCTGTGGTTTTTGCATTAGATAAGTTCCGATCTTACTTACTTGGTACTAAAGTTGTTATTTTTACTGATCATGCAGCTCTCAAATATTTGCTCACGAAAAAGGAGGCCAAGCCTAGATTGATTCGATGGATGTTGCTTCGACAAGAGTTTGACATTGAGATTCGGGATAAGAAGGGCGTGGAGAATGTGGTGGCTGACCACCTAAGCCGAATGGTGCATGAGGAAGCAATGCCAATTTCTGAAACCTTTCCCGATGAACAATTAATGTCTATCCAGGTAAGTGAGCCTTGGTACGCAGATTTGGTGAACTTTTTGGTGTCTAAACATACCCCTAGCACACTTAATAGGAATCAATGTGATAAGCTTAGAAAGGATGCTAGGTTTTATGTTTGGGATGACCCATACCTTTGGAAATTTTGTCCCGATCAGATTGTCCGACGTTGTGTGAATGAATCTGAGTTTCAATCTATTTTAACATTTTGTCATTCATATGCATGTGGGGGACATTTTGGCACCCAACGCACTGCCCTTAAAGTCTTAGAATGTGGGTTTTATTGGCCAACCATCTTTAGGGATGCTAGGACGTTTTGCCTTACATGTGATCGGTGTCAAAGAATGGGTAATATAAATGCTAAGGATCAAATGCCACAAACCCCTATACTTTCTGTTGAAATATTTGATGTGTGGGGCATTGATTTTATGGGTCCTTTTCCTTCATCACATGGTTTTCTCTATATCTTGTTGGCGGTGGATTATGTTTCCAAATGGGTGGAAGCAAAAGCCACCCGTACTAACGATTCCAAGGTAGTTGCAGATTTTGTGAAGTCTAACATTTTTGCTAGGTTCGGAATGCCTCGAGTTCTTATAAGTGATGGAGGCTCACATTTCTGTAATCGTACAATTGAGGCCTTGCTCAAGAAGTACAACGTTACACATAGGGTGTCCACACCCTATCATCCTCAAACAAGCGGGCAAGCCGAGGTGTCGAATCGGGAGATAAAACAGATTCTTGAGAAGACAGTGGGTCCAACAAGAAAAGATTGGAGCTTAAGGCTAGAAGATGCATTGTGGGCTTATAGGACCGCCTACAAAACACCTATAGGAATGTCCCCCTTTCGGCTTGTTTATGGTAAGCCATGTCACTTACCTGTGGAGTTGGAGCACAAGGCTCATTGGGCCGTGAGGAAGTTCAACATGGATGTGGATGCAGCGGGAATTCATCGTAAGCTTCAATTGAATGAACTTGAGGAGATACGGAATGAAGCTTATGAGAATGCTCGCCTTTACAAGGAAAAGACGAAGGCCTTTCATGATAAGATGATTCGCACCAAATCCTTCTCTGTTGGACAGAAAGTGTTGTTGTTTAATTCTCGTCTTCGTCTATTTCCGGGTAAGTTACGTTCACGTTGGATTGGACCCTTTGTTATTACTAACGTTTTTCCTCATGGTGCAGTCCAAGTTCGTAGCTTCAAAACAGGTCAAGAGTTTAAGGTGAACGGGCATCGTTTGAAGGCCTATTATGAGAACTTTGTGGAGCACACCGTGGATGACACCCCCTTGGGTACCGTAGGCTCCAATTTGGAGTAAATGGATTCTTCGTCCGGCTGCAAGACGTAAAAGAAAGCGCTACTTGGGAGGCAACCCAATACAGTGAATAAAGCTTGTTTATTGATTTCCGAGTGTTCAAAAAAAAAAAAAAAAAAAAAAAAAAAAAAAAAAAAAAAAAAAACATGGCAGAAAGATGGAGTCTTCACAAAGGTTGTGTACTTGAGGCCCCACTACGTGGCAACACTCTCGGAACAGGAGGTATCGGAGCAGGAGGTATCGGAGCGGAAGGCATCGGAGCAGGAGGCACCGAAGATAGATCATTCAAGGCCTCAAACCTTGGTGGAACGCTGGATGACCCAGGAAAGAGGTGCCTCTGGAAGAAAGCTGCAAACCGTTGACGGTCATCAAGCTCATCAAGCTTCCTCTTCATGCCTGTTGAATAATTGTTGGCAAGCACGTGCAAACTTCGGTTCTCGTACTTAAGCTGTTTGATCTCCTGCTTAAGACTCTCCACCTCCGCCATCAAGGATTCAACCTGTCGGGAGCGAGCAAGAAGGCGTTGGCCCATGTTGGACACAGAGCCAGTGCACTGAACACTCAGAGCCAGGGATTCTTGAACGGCCAACTCATCGGACCGTCCTGAAAGCAGCTGACTGTCTTTGGGAGTGAGGAGGTTCCGAGCCACTATCGTAGCCGTTGTGGGATCCGTCATCACAGAGTCCTCATCTGTAAGAGGGCCATGGGAAGATAAGGAAGACGGGCACCATACCTTACCCTGACGAGACGCGACCGGATCACTGCTTAGACTCAAATCTAAGCAAAGGTTCGATGGGTTGGATGAGCTAGCCATTGTTCACAAAGTTATCGAAGAGGCGTCTTCAAAGATCGAAGAGTCGTCACTATTCCAAAAAGCCGGATTTGCGGGATCAAAATGTTTGTCGACAACGGTAAAAGAACAGTATCACCACTTGCTATTGAATTCCCTATATATGTCGACCTTCATTTTTTTTGGCAAGACAGAACTGAAGAAAATGCCCAACTCTTTCTCACCTCTGAGGGTGCACTCCCAACAAAGCCTTTCAAAATACTCCATTCTTTCTTCTTCCCCAAAGATGATACCAGATGCTTGGAGTACAGATGACCCAGGAGGAAACAGCACCACAAATACATGTGCTGATTCATTCACCGCTTCTTCAAAAGCAAAGGTATCTCATATCATCAAGGGCAAAAGCAAAGGTATCTCATATCATGCTCTTTCCCTGTCTTTTCCTTTGTCCTTGATATTACTTGCATGGCAAAGTGAAAGAAGCAATCAGCCGGCACTTGGAGTCTATCTGGACTCTATTCCCTGGTTGCTTACCTAGCTTTGCTGAGCTATCCTCTAACCCTCTTCAATACGAATTGGAGAGATTGAACAAAGAAACAGATAAAAGGAGGAAGCTCAGACCTTCGGGGGAGACCAAAGGAAGCCTGCTACCCAGTTCAAGAGTAGCACAAAGGAAAATCAACGATGGGAGCAGCGCATTTCAAGAGTAAGCCTGTGGAATCACTCAAGATGAAGCCTCACTGCAATCACCAAGGAGAAGATGGAATTTACACTCCATAACCAGATTTGCATCTCTAAAACTCTTCTCTTTGTTAGATACATTCTGCCATGTTTAGTATGTTTAGTTGCTGTTTTATATGTTTTCTTTTGTTTGGTGTGTTTTAAGCTTAAAACATTGAGGACAATGTTTGATTTAAGTGTGGGGGGGGTGACTAAGTATGTTGATGCAAATTTGTTGGATTTTATCACCCATAACTTCAAGTATTGATCCTTGCTGTTTTAAAATGTTTTTAAACTGTTTTAATGTGTTTTGACTTAAAAATTCGAAAATCCCATAAAAATTTGAAAAATTGTTTTGAAAAACCCAAAAAGAGTTGTTTTTGTGTGTTTGTGTCGTAGGTTACCTTCCAACACAATGATGAGGATTTGGTTTTTAATTGCATGACGGTTAAAGAAAGTTACAAACATGGATGGATGTTTGATATACTCTTTGGTTTATGCTTGGTTGTAGTTATAGTTCACGAATTCACATGTAATCACAAAGAAAAAAAATTAGTTTTTGTAACATGCTTGAAGGAATGAGCTCAAACTAACACTACATCCCTGTGAGACTTGAGCTTAAACGTTTATTTGGAGAGTTAAAATCTGTGCATTCTTTGTTTTCTAAAGTCGTTGCATGATCTCATTATTCTTTGCTTGGTTGCTACTTAGAAGGCGTTTCATCACTTAGTTCTAAATACTAGAACTCATGCCCATTTCATTCAAAGCATGTCATTGATTTGCATAACACGTATTCAAGATGAAGTTGTGTAGTGAACACCATAGCCAAATTGCCATATTTCCCTTTTCATTTGTTTTATAGGATTTAACCCCGTTGAGCCTTGTGTAGCCTACTTTCTTTGTTAACCCACATTATCTTCACCTAGCCTAGATTAGGAACATCCGTACCCTTGTTCTTGAAGCATAGTAAGCATGAATGAATTCCCTTTGATTAATGTGTGCAGAAAATAAGTGTGGGGGAAAGTGTATTCATGTGAGTTTTTGTGCCATAGGCACGGTGAAAAAAAAAAAAAAAGAAAAGAAAGAAAGAAAAAGAAAAGAAAAAAAAAATGGAAAAAGAGTTGAAAATAGTTGAGAAGTATTGGTTGTTGAAGTAAGGGCCCAAAACAATGAATTAGGCCCTAAGAGTTGTTTGAATCTCCCCTATTTGTTTAAAAGTTGATTTCTGCATTCTAAGGGAATTCTAGGTCTTAATTTCATTACTTTACTTATTATTGCTTAAAGAACGTTTGTTATTCCTTACCTTCCCTTGTTAGCCAAAACCCCAAGCCCCGTTACAACCCTTGACTTCTATCTTGAGTGTTGTGCATTTCAAATGTGGAGTTTGAATTTGGTATGAGCATATGGTGTCACTGGTTCTCGCATCTAAGTAGTAGCATCCCATTCATGAGATCATATCCATACACGTTTAATTACTCCCGAAATTGCTTTCTTTGTATAACGTATGTGAGTACTAGTCTTTCATGTTTACATCAATCTTCTCACATATAACTAGTGTAGGGTGTGTAGTCAGAAAATTTGAGTGAAAATTGAGTGCATAACGAGTGAGGAATTGAGGGAATTCTCTAAGGTGATATGAGCATATTTAGGCGACTTACTTAGCTTGTTTTCGTGCATCTATGTTGGTAATTCATAGTTATTTTAGTCCTTTATGCTTCTTTTGTGTGTTTTCAGGTTCTAAGGGCTTAGGGAGCAAGAAAGTGCATTTTGAGGCTATTTGGGGCACTTTTGGGCATGGATTGGATAGCTTAATCATGGAGCAAAGAGGATGGACGAAATTGAAGCCTTGTATGCTCTTTGGGGACATCAAACAAAGGGCCTAGCCCAATCAAACAAATCCTTTGAGCCATGGAAAACCTCTAGCCCAATCAAACATATTATGCCATGCAAACCAACCTATTTTAGACCCATTCTATGTACTTAAACCCTAGCCTTTTAAACTAGCCTTATTATCACTTCCATTCACTTATCACTCACCACATATCATTCATTTATCACTTAACATATCATTCACTTATCATGTCATTCACTTCCATTCACTTATCACAACAACAACCTTGCACATGCACTCCCATTCTTTAACCCAATTCCTTTCCAACATCTCACATGCATTTCCACCTTCCTACTTCATCATTTCATCACATTCTCCCTCTTTAATTCCACATGCATTCACTTCATCATTACACCACCATTCATTCTTTATTCCACATACACTCATCATCACACAACCTAGCTAACCCTACATGCATTCTTTATGCAACTCTTCATCATTCCACCATTCATTCTTTATTCCACAAACAAGTCACATGCATTTCCACCTTCCTACTTCATCATTTCACCACATTCTCCCTCTTTAACTCATTTCATTATTCATTCACTTTGCATTCATTCAATTCCACCCCACATGCACCCTTTATTCTTCATCATTGCAACCATGGCACATTTACACCAACAAAACAACTCCCATGCCATGGCCTACTCATATTCCCATTTCCTTTCCAACATCTCACATGCATTTCCACCTTCCTACTTCATCATTTCACCACATTTTCCCTTTTATTTCCACATGCAATTCTTCATCATTGTAGCCACAAACACCTTAAACAAATAGCCATATACATCTCCACTCCTCCTATAAATACCCTTGCATTCATTCATTCAAAGATCATCTCATCTCATTCACAACACAACACACCACAAACACTTCCCTAGCCGTGAGTTTCTCTCCCTTAGAATCCAAAAACCATCTTCCACTTCCATCACTCCTCACTCTTTTCCACACTTCCATTCCCCCAACCAACTATTCCTTAGTCCTTGTGCCACAATAAAGAGGAAGATAAGAGGGCCTAAACGTTCATACAATTCAAGATTGAGTTGTTGGAATGTTTAGGCGTTTCTTTGATTTCAACGTTTAATTTCAATTCTCTTTGTTTTGTAAGTATGAGGAACTAAACCCCCCTTAGCTAGGGGGTGATTCGAAATATATGTTTATGCTTGCAATATGATTTGATTACTTTTAATTACATTTCATAAGTTGTGAATTCAATTTGTTTAACTATTTGATTGATAACCTATTTATGTATGTTTATTGAGAGTCGACGCTTAATTTTCATGCATGAATTTGACGCTAGAATATAAGTGAGTTTCACGTAATAGTTATGAACTTATATTCACAAGTAGTGGAGGTTGCTTATAAACAATCGCGTTAAACAAATTCTTGGCATAAGTTTCATGCAATCATAGTAACGAATGCCTCGTCAACACTTATAGTTTTCATATTGCTTAATGATTCTTGCTTGTATCTCTATTATGCAATTCATGTAGGGAACTTGTGAGGAATGCTTTGGATTGTCGTATGCAATCATCCAATTCATTAACTTAAGGAAAACTTGACGGTTAATTTAAGCGGACCTAATTAACCCGGGGCGTTGAGAATTCATAGTTTATTGAAAAGCAATTAGAAATCGTTTTGTATGCAAGTATAACATGTGTGGAGATGAACCCCTTGGCTAGCATCCATTCATTCCATTTCATTAATTTCATATTTACATTATGTTTTAATTGCAATTTGTTCATTTAGTTTAATTCCGTCCAAAACTCAATCCCCCTTTACTTTATTGTTCAATTTAGTTAGAAATCATTTTAGTTTGTGCTTTTAAAGCATTTTGAGTCTTTTGTTTTGTCTTAGTGTTTTAACGTTTAGTTTCACATTCTTTGAGTCTAGTTTAGTGTTTTATATTGTTTTTACGTTTTTGAAGTCAAATCCAAGTGGTTAACAATCCCTCCTAATCCCCGGTCCAGAACGATCCCTACTTACATCCATACTACAATTGTCAAAAAGAGGGTTTAATTTGTGCGCGGATAATTCTCGCATCAAATTTTGGCGCCGTTGCCGGGGATTAGCAACTTTGCTAATCTCTTGGATTGTTTTATTTTCGTTTGTGTGTATATATTTTTAGTTTTATTTTGTTGATTTTAGAAGCAAGACATGGCACTTGATAGTGCTTCTCTTTTGTCACAGCTTATGGAAGAGTACCAAACGCAAAGAGTTGGTACATTTGATCATAATCAATCAAGGAACGACGTGTTTTCCAATACTTACAATTCGGATTGGAGTGATCATTCAAACTCTATATGGTGGGAACCTCAACATATTCAACAAGAAGGATATTGGCAACCTTATGAGGAGTTCTATTCAACGTCTATGCATCCACCACAACCTCATATTCAATATGCCCAACCAAACTCAAGTTCGTCAATAGATTATAATCAAAAGCTTAATGAATTACTTTGTTTGGTGCAGGGCTCACAAAACCAAGTCGATGAGGCTCAACAAAGGGAATATTGGGAACCATATGATGAGTTCTATACGACACCTATGCAGCCACCACAACCTGCCCAAAGCAATGTAAGTAATTCAAGTGATAATGATACGATTTTTCAATTACTTACTACTTTGACGCAGGAAGTCCAAACTCAAAACAAGAACGAACAAAATCAAGACAAGAAGTTGGGTAAATTGGAGGAGCAAATTGGGCAGATTATGGAGTTCATGAAACAAATTCAAGAACAAGAAGTGGATGAGGAGCTGCTAATTGAGGAAGAGGAACACACGCAACCTATGGCAAGAGTGGAAACACCTTTGCCAGAGGCACCTATTGCTCTTACGCCATCCAATTTAGGTAAGGTTGTTCCAAAGTTAATTATTTCTAACCCCGTTCCACTGAATGTCCCTATTCCTTGCAGGTTTCTGAATTCCAAGGAAGAAGAAGGTGAGAAAGACATCTTGGAAGCCTTTCCAAAAGTGCAAAGTATGGAATATCAAGAATTCGTCAAAGAGGATGTTCTGGAGGCAAACAATCCCAAAGAAGTTGAATTTGACGACATTGGACAAGTCATAACCATCACATGCAATCTGGCCAAGTCCAATATCCCTGAAACTTTCAAGGGAGTGGTGTTTGTCATTGAGTTCTTGTCGGAGCACACAGGTAAGCCGCCTCCCCGAATTTCAATTTTCTTTTATATTGATATGTTGTTAATGATCCAGGCACCCACTCTAGAATTTAAACCATTACCGGATCATCTCAAGTATCACCCGCCATTCAGAGATAAAGTCCATGTCATGGGTCCTAAATGAGCCTAAGAAGGTTTCGTCCGGCTGCAAGACATAAAAGAAAGCGCTACTTGGGAGGCAACCCAATACAGTAAATAAAACAAAGCTTGTTCATTGATTTTTTTTCAATAAATTACAATTGTATCTAAACATGGCAGAAAGATGGAGCCTTCACAAGGGTTGTGTACGTGAGGCCCCACTACGTGGCAACACTCTCGGAGCGGGAGGCATCGGAGCAGGAGGCATCGGAGCAGAAGGCATCGGAGCAAGAGGCATAGGAGCGGGAGGCACCGAAGATAGATCATTCAAAGCCCCAATCCTTGGTGGAACACTGGATGACCCAGGAAAGAGGTGCCTCTGGAAGAAAGCTGCAAACCGTTGACGGTCATCAAGCTCATCAAGCTTCCTCTTCATGCCTGTCGAATAATTGTTAGCAAGCACGTGCAAACTTCGGTTCTCGTACTTAAGCTGTTTGATCTCCTGCTTAAGACTCTCCACCTCCGCCATCAAGGATTCAACCTGACGGGAACGAGCAAGAAGGCGTTGGCCCATGTTGGACACAGAGCCAGCGCACTGAACACTCAGAGCCAGGGATTCTTGAACGGCCAACTCATCGGACCGTCCTGAAAGCTGCTGACTGTCTTTGGGAGTAAGGAGGTTCCGAGCCACTATCGTAGCCGTTGTTGGATCCGTCATCACAGAGTCTTCATCTGTAAGAGGGCCATGAGAAGATAAGAAAGACGGGCACCATACCTTACCCTGACGAGGCGCAACAGGATCACTGCTTAGACTCAAATCTAAGCAAATGTTCGATGGGTTGGATGAGCTAGCCATTGTTCAAGAAGTTAAAAGAGAAGGGTTGGATGGAGGAAAATCTCGACAGGCCGAAGATGATTTTTGGGAAGTCTTCAAAGTGTGCAGATAGAGGTGATCGATCACCTCTATTAAAGGAGAGGCGTTCACCGATTCAGAAATGAAGAGACACCGCTCTTCAAAAACCGGATTTCCTGGCGTAAAGATCGCCATCTCTTCAGACGCAATCCAAGCTTTTCAGAAAACGTGTGCAGATTTGTCAAAAGTTCCCAGCTTTTCAGAAGACGCGTGGAAGGCGAGAAATCAGCTGCACACTTTAGCCGACAAACGTGGGAGACAAAGCCGAAAGCTCCCAGCTTTCCAGAAAGCGAATGCCACTTTGTCGAAAGCTCCCGGCTTTTCAGAAAGCGTGTGCCATTTTGTCAAAAGCTCTCTGACAAAGCTGAAGACGCGTGGAGGTAATTTCCGCATCTGCATTGCCACTTGCCATTACAATCCTTATATACATCAACATTCATGGCAAGGCATACATCCAGAAGCGCATAACTTTCCTTCTCGGCCGAAAATGTAAGCTGCAACTAACCCTCTCAAACATGTTCAGTTTTCTCCTTCTCTTGAGAACGCACTTTCAAACATGGATGTATCCCCCAAAGAAGATACCAAATGCCTGTAGTACGAATGAGGAAGAGGAAACGGTGGATCGAAGCATGTGGATTCATTCGCTGCCTCTTCGAAAGCAAAGGTATCTCATATCATCAAGGGCGAAAGCAAAGGTATCTCATATCATGCTCTTTCCCTGTCTTTTCCCTTATCCTTGATATTACTTGCATGGCAAAGTGTAAGAAGCAATCAGCCGGCACTTGGAGTCTATCTGGACTTTATTCCCTGGTTGCTTACCTAGCTTTGCTGAGCTATCCTCTAACCCTCTTCAATACGAATTGGAGAGATTGAACAAAGAAACAGATAAGAGGAGGAAGCTCAGATCTTCGCGGGGAGACCAAAGGAAGCCTGCTGCCCAGTTCAAGAGTAGCACAAAGGAAAATCAACGATGGGAGCAGCGCAGTTCAAGAGTAAGCCTGTGGAAACTCAAGATGAAGCCTCACTGCAATCACCAAGGAGAAGATGGAACGAACACTCCATAACCAGATTTGCATCTCTAAACTCTTCTCTTTGTTAGATACATTCTGCCATGATTAGTATGTTTAATTGCTGTTTATATGTTTGTTTGTGTTTAGTGTGGTTTTTAACATTGAGGACAATGTTTGATTTAAGTGTGGGGGAGTTTCTAAAGTGTTTTGATGCAAATTCGTAGGGTTTTATCCACCATAACTTCAAATGTTGTTTCTTGCTGTTTTTAAGTGTGTTTAGTGTGTTTTGACTTAAAAATTCGAAAATCACATAAAAATTTGAAAAACATGTTTTGAAAAGCCTAAAAAGAGTGTTTTGAGTCATTTTTGTGTCGTAGGTCACCTTCCAACACAATGATAAGGATTTGGTTTCTAATTGCATGACTGTTAAAAAGAGTTATAAACATGGAGAAAAGTTTGATTTACTCTTGGTATATGCTTGATTATGGTTATAATGTATGACTTCACATGCAATCATAAAAGAAAAATTCGTTTTTGTTACATGCTTGAAGGAAGGAACTCAAACAAACGCTACAACCCTGAGAGACTTGAGCCTATAACGTTCTTTGGAGAGTATAATCTGTGATTTCTTGTTTTCTAAAGTCGTTGCATGATCTCATTATTCTTTGCTTGGTTACTACTTAGAAGGCGTTTCATCATATAGTTCCAAATGCTAGAACTCATGCCCATTTCATTCAAAGCATGTTATTGATTTGCATAACATATATCAAGATGAAGTTGTGTAGTTGCCACCATAGCCAAATAGCCTCACTTCCCATATTTCGTATTTGTTATAAGTTTAACCCCGTTGAGCCTTGTGTAGCATTTATTCTTTGTTTACCCACATTTTCCTCACCTAGCCTAGTTTAGGACAATCCACACCCTTGTTCTTAAAAGATAGTGAGCATAACTTAAATGAATTCCTTTTGAGTTACATTATGCAAGAAAATGAGTGTGGGGGAGTAAAAGTTTGTTCTTACGTTTATATGTATGTTTTGAGATTCAAAAGAAAAAGAAGAAGAAAAGAAAAAAAAAAAAAAAAAAAAAAAAAAAGAGAAAAAGAGAAAAAAAAAAAAAAGAGTGAAAATAAGTAAGGATGAACTCACGAGCGTTGATGGTTGAAGAAAGGGTCCAAAAAGTGAATATGGCCCTAAGTTTTGTGTGACTTTCCCTTGGGTGTTCAAAGTTGACTTCTGCGTTCTTAAGGGAATTCTAAGTGCCTGATTCAATACTTTGCTCACTATTGCTTTAAGAATGTTTGTTTATCCTTCACCTTTCATTGTTAGCCAATACCCCAAGCCCCGTTACAACCCTTGACTTCTATCTTTAGTGTTGTGTATTTCAATTGTGGAGTTTGAACTTGGTATGAGCATATGGTGTCACTGGTGCTCGCGTCTAAGTAGTAGCATTCCATTCATGAGATCATATTCATGTCATTCTCGTAAATCCAGAAAATGCTTTCTTTGTTATAAGATATGTGAGATACTAGTCTTTCATGTTTACATCAATCTCTCACATATAACTAGTGTAGGGTGTGTAGTCAGAAAATCTGTGTGAAAATAGAGTGCATTCTAGTAAGGAATTGAGGAAATTCTCTAAGGCATGTTACTACATTCGAAATGCTTAATTGTGAACGAATATGTGGTGACTATGATTAAGAATGTACTTAAGTGTAAAGATGGCTAAATTCTGTGGGAATAATGATTTTTAACTTGTCATGTGCATTGGAAATCCCTGAAACGATTGTTGGAAGGTGTAGGTTGTGTTTTACGTGTTTAGTGTTGTTTTGTTTTGTTTTTCTTTCTGTTTTGCTCGAGGACTAGCAAAAGATAAGTGTGGGGGTATTTGATATGAGCATATTTAGGCGACTTACTTAGCTTGTTTTCGTGCATCTATGTTGGTAATTCATAGTTATTTTAGTCCTTTATGCTTCTTTTGTGTGTTTTCAGGTTCTAAGGGCTTAGGGAGCAAGAAAGTGCATTTTGAGGCTATTTGGGGCACTTTTGGGCATGGATTGGATAGCTTAATCATGGAGCAAAGAGGATGGACGAAATTGAAGCCTTGTATGCTCTTTGGGGACATCAAACAAAGGGCCTAGCCCAATCAAACAAATCCTTTGAGCCATGGAAAACCTCTAGCCCAATCAAACATATTATGCCATGCAAACCAACCTATTTTAGACCCATTCTATGTACTTAAACCCTAGCCTTTTAAACTAGCCTTATTATCACTTCCATTCACTTATCACTCACCACATATCATTCATTTATCACTTAACATATCATTCACTTATCATGTCATTCACTTCCATTCACTTATCACAACAACAACCTTGCACATGCACTCCCATTCTTTAACCCAATTCCTTTCCAACATCTCACATGCATTTCCACCTTCCTACTTCATCATTTCATCACATTCTCCCTCTTTAATTCCACATGCATTCACTTCATCATTACACCACCATTCATTCTTTATTCCACATACACTCATCATCACACAACCTAGCTAACCCTACATGCATTCTTTATGCAACTCTTCATCATTCCACCATTCATTCTTTATTCCACAAACAAGTCACATGCATTTCCACCTTCCTACTTCATCATTTCACCACATTCTCCCTCTTTAACTCATTTCATTATTCATTCACTTTGCATTCATTCAATTCCACCCCACATGCACCCTTTATTCTTCATCATTGCAACCATGGCACATTTACACCAACAAAACAACTCCCATGCCATGGCCTACTCATATTCCCATTTCCTTTCCAACATCTCACATGCATTTCCACCTTCCTACTTCATCATTTCACCACATTTTCCCTTTTATTTCCACATGCAATTCTTCATCATTGTAGCCACAAACACCTTAAACAAATAGCCATATACATCTCCACTCCTCCTATAAATACCCTTGCATTCATTCATTCAAAGATCATCTCATCTCATTCACAACACAACACACCACAAACACTTCCCTAGCCGTGAGTTTCTCTCCCTTAGAATCCAAAAACCATCTTCCACTTCCATCACTCCTCACTCTTTTCCACACTTCCATTCCCCCAACCAACTATTCCTTAGTCCTTGTGCCACAATAAAGAGGAAGATAAGAGGGCCTAAACGTTCATACAATTCAAGATTGAGTTGTTGGAATGTTTAGGCGTTTCTTTGATTTCAACGTTTAATTTCAATTCTCTTTGTTTTGTAAGTATGAGAACTAAACCCCCCTTAGCTAGGGGGTGATTCGAAATATATGTTTATGCTTGCAATATGATTTGATTACTTTTAATTACATTTCATAAGTTGTGAATTCAATTTGTTTAACTATTTGATTGATAACCTATTTATGTATGTTTATTGAGAGTCGACGCTTAATTTTCATGCATGAATTTGACGCTAGAATATAAGTGAGTTTCACGTAATAGTTATGAACTTATATTCACAAGTAGTGGAGGTTGCTTATAAACAATCGCGTTAAACAAATTCTTGGCATAAGTTTCATGCAATCATAGTAACGAATGCCTCGTCAACACTTATAGTTTTCATATTGCTTAATGATTCTTGCTTGTATCTCTATTATGCAATTCATGTAGGGAACTTGTGAGGAATGCTTTGGATTGTCGTATGCAATCATCCAATTCATTAACTTAAGGAAAACTTGACGGTTAATTTAAGCGGACCTAATTAACCCGGGGCGTTGAGAATTCATAGTTTATTGAAAAGCAATTAGAAATCGTTTTGTATGCAAGTATAACATGTGTGGAGATGAACCCCTTGGCTAGCATCCATTCATTCCATTTCATTAATTTCATATTTACATTATGTTTTAATTGCAATTTGTTCATTTAGTTTAATTCCGTCCAAAACTCAATCCCCCTTTACTTTATTGTTCAATTTAGTTAGAAATCATTTTAGTTTGTGCTTTTAAAGCATTTTGAGTCTTTTGTTTTGTCTTAGTGTTTTAACGTTTAGTTTCACATTCTTTGAGTCTAGTTTAGTGTTTTATATTGTTTTTACGTTTTTGAAGTCAAATCCAAGTGGTTAACAATCCCTCCTAATCCCCGGTCCAGAACGATCCCTACTTACATCCATACTACAATTGTCAAAAAGAACGATCCCTACTTACATCCATATTTTCATCTCATTCATATTTACGATTTGCCTTTAATTACAATTTGTCCATTTAATTTAATCTCGTCCAAACACAATCCCCCCTTTACTTTATTGTCAAATTAGTTAGAAATCAATTTAGTTTGTGTTTTTAAAGAATTTTGAGTCTTTTGGTTTGTCTTAATGTTTTAACGTTTAGTTTCACATTCTTTGAGTCTAGTTTAGTGTTTTATATTGTTTTTACATTTTTGAGTCAAAATCCAAGTGATTAACAATCCCTCCTAATCCCCGGTCCAGAACGATCCCTCACTTATCCATTCTACTACAATTGTCAAACGAGGGTTTAATTTGAGTGTCAAGTAATTCTCACATCATTCCACAAACAAGTCACATGCATTTCCACCTTCCTACTTCATCATTTCACCACATTCTCCCTCTTTAACTCATTTCATTATTCATTCACTTTGCAATCATTCAATTCATCCCACACTTCCATTTCATTCAATTCCATCTCTCCATTCTCACACCACAAATAAACACTTTCCCTTAGAATCCAAAAACCATTCTTCCATTTCCACCACTCCTCATCCACTTCCATAATTCCACACTTCCATCCCCCCAACCAACTATCCCTAGACCTTATGCTACAACGAAGAGGAAGAGAAGAGGGCCTAAACGTTCATACAATTCAAGTTTGAGTTGTTGGAATGTTTAGGCGTTTCTTTGATTTCAATGTTTAATTTCAATTCTCTTTGTTTTGTACGTATGAGGAACTAAACCCCCTTAGCTAGGGGGTGATTCGAAATATATGTTTATGCTTGCAATATGATTTGAGTACTTTTAATTACGTTTCATAAGTTGTGAATTCAATTTGTTTAACTATTTGATTGATATCCTATTTATGTATGTTTATTAAGAATGAACGCTTAATTTTCATGCATGAATTTGACGCTAGAATATAAGTGAGTTTCACGTAATAGTTATGAACTTATATTCACAAGTAGTGGAGGTTGCTTATAAACAATCGCGTTAAACAAATTCTTGGCATAAGTTTCATGCAATCATAGTAACGAATGCCTCGTCAACACTTATAGTTTTCATGATGCTTAATGATTCTTGCTTGTATCTCTATTATGCAATTCATGTAGGGAACTTGTGAGGAATGCTTTGGGTTGTCGTATGCAATCATCCAATTCATTAACTTAAGGAAAACTTGACGGTTAATTTAAGCGGACCTAATTAACCCGGGGTGATGAGTTTCATAATTCATTGAAATGCAATTGGGAATATTTTTATTATGCAAGTGTAACATGTGTGGAGATGAACCCCTTGGCTAGCATCCATTCATTCCATTTCATCAATTTCATATTTACATTCTGTTTAGTTTATTAACTTGTTTCGTTATTTCAATTTTCGTCAAACTTCAATCCCCCTTTTGCTTTAATGTTCAATTTAGTTAGAAATCAATTTAGTTTGTGTTTTTAAAGTATTTTGAGTCTTTTGGTTTGTCTTAGTGTTTTAACGTTTAGTTTCACATTCTTTGAGTCTAGTTTAGTGTTTTATATTGTTTTTACGTTTTTGAGTCATTTTTCAAGAGATTAACAATCCCTCCTAATCCCCGGTCCAGAACGATCCCTACTTATACTTATACTACAATTGACAAAAAGAGGGTTTAATTTGTGTGCGTATAAAACTCGCATCAAATTTTGGCGCCGTTGCCGGGGATTAGCAACTTTGCTAATCCCTTGGATTGTTTTATTTTCGTTTGTTTTTATTTTTCTAGATTCTTAAATTTGTTTTGTTTCTTGTTTTAGGTACTAGTTCATGACTCGGAGTTCTCATCCGATTTGTGAACATATCCTGGAGTGATGGGGTTCTTCGTTCGGCTGTACGACGTTAAAGCAAGCGCTACTTGGGAGGCAACCCAATACAGTAAATAAAACTTTTGCTTGTACATTGATTTTTTTTCGATAAATTACAATTGTGTCTAAACATGGCAGAAAGATGGAGCCTTTACAAAGGTTGTGTACGTGAGGCCCCACTACGTGGCAACACTCTCGGAGCAAGAGGCATCGGAGCAGGAGGCATAGGAGCAGGAGGCACCGAAGATAGATCATTCAAGGCCCCAAACCTTGGTGGAACGCTGGATGACCCAGGAAAGAGGTGCCTCTGGAAGAAAGCTGCAAACCGTTGACGGTCATCAAGCTCATCAAGCTTCCTCTTCATGCCTGTTGAATAATTGTTGGCAAGCACGTGCAATTTAGTTAGAAATCAATTTAGTTTGTGTTTTTAAAGTATTTTGAGTCTTTTGGTTTGTCTTAGTGTTTTAACGTTTAGTTTCACATTCTTTGAGTCTAGTTTAGTGTTTTATATTGTTTTTACGTTTTTGAGTCATTTTTCAAGATATTAACAATCCCTCTTAATCCCCGGTCCAGAACGATCCCTACTTATACTTATACTACAATTGACAAAAAGAGGGTTTAATTTGTGTGCGTATAAAACTCGCATCATTGTATGCAATCATCCAATTCATTAACTTAAGGAAAACTTGACGGTTAATTTAAACGGACCTAATTAACACGGGGTGTTGAGAATTCATGGTTTATTGAAAAGCAATTAGAAATCATTTTGTATGCAAGTATAACATGTGTGGAGATGAACCCCTTAGCTAGCTTCTCATCCATTCATTTCCGTCAAATTCATATTTACAATTTGTTTTCTTTACATTCTATCCATTTTAGTTTAAATTCGTCCAAACCTCAATCCTCCCCCCCCCATACTTTGTTTAGTCTTAGTCTTAATCTATCTTATTTTGTGTTTTTATGTATTTTGAGTCTTGATAGGAGCATATTCATGTGACTTAAATGGCTTGTTCTCGTGCATTTACGTTATGTTTCTTTAGTTATTTTGGTACTTTAAGCTGTTTTCGTGGGTTTGTAGGTCCAAAGGGCTAAAGGAGCAAAAAGATGCATTTTGGAGACTTTTGGAGCACTTTTGGGCTAAGGATGGATAGCCTATGCTTGGAGCCAAAGTGTTGGACGAAATTGAAGACCTAATTGAAGACCAAAGTGTTGGAACCTTGTTCCCTTTAGTTTTAGGACATTTAAACCTTTCCTATATCCTTAGCCGTGCATAACATTCCAACATTCCACTCCTTCATTTCAGCCACACTCCCACATATCATTACTTATCATCACCACTTATCGCTTATCATAAATCATTACTTATCATCACCACTTATCACTTATCATAATCACCCATAATCATTCACATAAATCAGCCACATGCATTCACTCTTCATAATTCAACCTAGCTGTCATGTTTCCCCTTTCATCATTCCCTCACATTCTTTAATTCAGCCAACACATGCTTACACATGCATTTTCAGCACCAAAGAATCATTGCACATGCATTTCCAACCCACATGCATCATTTAATCATTCAAACATGCAGCCACATTCACTTTACCTAGCTGTCATGTTCCCTCTCCCATCCATTTCATCATTGCACCAACCAATCTAGTTGTCATTACACATGCATTCCCTTCTTTAATCATTCCTAGCTGCCATTCACATGTTCTCCCATCCCTTCTCTCCCTATAAAACCATGCATTGCATTCATTCAAAACATTCATTCCCATTCATACACAATTCATTCACCATTCACGCCAGAAATTCATCCCCTCTCTATAACACATCCATACTTCACCATTCTTCATATTTTCTGCCCAAAAATAAGCCTTGAAGTCCCCTACATCCATCCCTATCCTAAACACACCATTCACACCATCAAACTATCCTTAGACCTTGTGCTACAACGAAGAGGAAGATAAGAGGGCCTAAACGTTCATACAATTCAAGTTTGAGTTGTTGGAATGTTTAGGTGTTTCTTTGATTTCAATATTTAAGTTCAATACTCTTTGTTTTGTACGAATGAGGAATGGAAGAGAAGAGGGCCTAAACGTTCATACAATTCAAGTTTGAGTTGTTGGAATGTTTAGGTGTTTCTTTGATTCTCTTTGTTTTGTATCATGAGGAACTAAACCCCCCCTTGGCTAGGGGGGGATTTGAAATATATGTTTATGCTTGCATTTTGATTTGATTACTTCTAATTGCGTTTCATAAGTTGTGAATTCAATTTGTTTAACTATTTGATTGATAACCTATTTATGTATGTTTATTGAGAGTGCACACTTAATTTTCATGCATGAATATGACGCTAGAATATAAGGGAGTTTCACGTAATAGTTATGAACTTATATTCACAAGTAGTGGAGGTTGCTTATAAACAATCGCGTTAAACGAATTCTTGGCATAAGTTTCATGCAATCATAGTAACGAATGCCTCGTTAACACTTATAATTTTCATAGAGCGTAATGATTCTTGCTTGTATCTCTATTATGCAATCATGTTGGGGACTTGTGGGGAATGTTTTGGGTTGTCGTATGCAATCATCCAATTCAATAACGTTAGGAAGATTTGAAGGTTAATTTAAGCGGACCTAATTAACTTGGGGTGTTGAGAATTCATGGTTTATTGAAATGCAATTGGAAATCTTTTATTTATGCAAGTGTAACATATGTGGAGATGAACCCCTTGGCTAGCATCCATTCATTCCATTTCATCAATTTCATATTTACATTCTATTTTAATTGCAATTTGTTCATTTAGTTTAAGTTCGTCAAACCCTAAATCCCCCTTTACTTTATTGTCAAATTAGTTAGAAATCAATTTAGTTTGTGTTTTTAAGAGTCTTGAGTCAAGTTACAACTTAATTTCGTCCAAAATTGGGTTTAAGGTCAGAAACTGCCTAGTTAGTGTTTTTAGGCAGTTTTGAGTCTTTTGAACTTGTTTTGAGTCCTTTGAGTCTTTTGAACCTGTTTTGAGTCCTTTGAGTCTTTTGAACCTGTTTTGAGTCCTTTGAGTCTTTGTATTGTCCAAATAAGTTAGAAAGTGTCTTAGTTTGTGTTTCTAAGTGTTTTGATTCAAGTTATTACCCAAATTCGTCCAAAGTACTCAAAGTGCTCAAAACTGCCCAGAAAGTGTTTTTAAGGCAGTTTTGAGTGTTTTGGTGCTGTTTTGAGTCTTTTGGTTTGTTTTGGTGTTTTAAAGTTTAGTTTTGCATTCTTTGAGTCTAGTATAGTGTTTTATATTGTGTTTTTACGTTTTTGAGTCAAATCCAAGTGATTAACAATCCCTCCTAATCCCCGGTCCAGAACGATCCCTACTTATACTTATACTACAATTGATAAAAAGAGGGTTTAATTTGTGTGCTTATCTATTTCGCATCAAGTCTTTTGGTTTGTTTTGGTGTTTTAAAGTTTAGTTTTGCATTCTTCAAGTTTAGTTTAGTGTTTTAAACTTGTTTTTACGTTTTTGAGTCAAATCCAAGTGATTAACAATCCCTCCTAATCCCCGGTCCAGAACGATCCCTACTTACATTCTTCACTACAATTGACAAAAAGAGGGTTTAATTTGTGTGCGTATAAATCGCGCATCAAATTTTGGCGCCGTTGCCGGGGATTAGCAACTTTGCTAATCTCTTGGATTGTTTTATTTTCGTTTGTGTGTATATATTTTAGTTTTATTTTGTTGATTTTAGAAGCAAGACATGGCACTTGATAGTGCTTCTCTTTTGTCACAGCTTATGGAAGAGTACCAAACACAAAGAGTTGGTACATTTGATCATAATCAATCAAGGAACGACGTGTTTTCCAATACTTACAATTCGGATTGGAGTGATCATTCAAACTCTATGTGGTGGGAACCTCAACATATTCAACAAGAAGGATATTGGCAGCCTTATGAGGAGTTCTATTCAACGTCTATGCATCCACCACAACCTCATATACAATATGCCCAACCAAACCAAGGTTTGTCAATAGATTATAATCAAGCTCTTAATGACTTAATTTCTTCGGTGCAGGGCTCACAAAACCAAGTCGAGGAGGCTCAACAAGGAGAATATTGGCAACCATATGAGGAGTTCTATACAGCATCTATGCAGCCACCACAACCTGCCCAAAGCAATGTAAGTAATTCAAGTGATAATGATAAGATTTTTCAATTACTTACTACTTTGACGTAGGAAGTCCAAACTCAAAACAAGGATGAACAAAATCAAGACAAGAAGTTGGGTAAATTGGAGGAGCAAATTAGGCAGATTATGGAGTTCATGAAACAAATTCAAGAGCAAGAAGTGGATGAGGAGTTGCTAATTGAGGAGGAGGAAGAAGACATGCACACGGCAAGGGAAGAACAACCCTTGCTGCAGCCCCCTAAGCCCTCTAAACCACCCACCACAAGTAAGGACGTCCCAATTCCATGTTATTCTAATGTTATTCCACCCAATGTCCCTTGTCCTAGCAGGTTTTTGATTCCCAACCAAGAAAAGAGTAAAAAGGACATCGTGGAAGCCTTCCCAAAGGTGCAAAATGCTATTCCAATTCTTGGTGCAACACAGCAGGTTTTAGATGGTGTTGAATTCTTCAAGGGACTTTGTACACCAAGAAGAATGATTCAAGAGAAGGTAGTGGCTGAAGAAGATGTAAAAGGCATCAAAGAGGACATATTTGAAACCACAAAACCCAAAGAAGTTGAATTTGATGACATTGGACAAGTCATAACCATCACATGCAATCTGGCCAAGTCCAATATCCCTGAAACTTTCAAGGGAGTGGTGTTTGTCATTGAGTTCTTGTCGGAGCACACAGGTAAGCCGCCTCCCCGAATTTCAATTTTCTTTTATACTAATATGTTGTTAATGATCCAGGCACCCACTCTAGAATTTAAACCATTACCGGATCATCTCAAGTATCACCCCCCATTCAAAGATAAATTCCATCCGTGGGTTCCAATTGAGCCTAAGAAGGCTTCGTCCGGCTGCAAGACGTAAAAGAAAGCGCTACTTGGGAGGCAACCCAATACAGTGAATAAAACAAAGCTTGTTCATTAATTTTCGAGAAATTACAATTGTATCTAAACATGGCAGAAAGATGGAGCCTTCACAAGGGTTGTGTACGTGAGGCCCCACTACGTGGCAACACTCTAGGAGCGGGAGGCATCGAAGCAGGAGGCATCGGAGGGAGAGGCATAGGAGCGGGAGGCACCGAAGATAGATCATTCAAGGACCCAATCCTTGGTGGAACGCTGGATGACCCAGGAAAAAGGTGCATCTGGAAAAAAGCCGCAAGTCTTTGACGGTCATCAAGCTCATCAAGCTTCCTCTTCATGGCTGTCGAATAATTGTTGGCAAGCACTGATAGGAGCATATTCATGCGACTTAAATGGCTTGTTCCCGTGCATTTACGTTATGTTTCTCTAGTTATTTTAGTCCTTTATGCTTCTTTTGTGTGTTTTCAGGTTCTAAGGGCAAGGTATGCAAAAGGATGCCTTTTGGAGCCTTTTGGAGCAAATTAGAGATTGGAATGGATATCATATGCTTGGAGCCAAGAGGATGGACGAAATTAAAGACTTGAAGTAGGAAAGTTAAATCCTAAAAGACCTCATGTTTAAGCATCATTGAAGACTCCTACGCATTTTAGAACACAAAAACAACATTCCTTGCAACCTTAGGACATTGTCGTGTGTTTCCTTGTGTCTCCCTTCCTTGCCATGCAAGGAAGGGCTTTGTTCCCTATTTTAAACACTTATCATATCATTCACTTAACATATCATTCAATTATCATATCATACACTTATCACTTATCACTTCCATTCAATTATCATACACTTATCACTTATCACTTCCATTCACTTATCACTCACCACATATCATTCATTTATCACTTATCATAATCATACACTTATCACTTATCATATTCATAATCATCTACACATTTCAAACATATGCATTTCAACTCACATGCACACCCACCTCTTTCCAACCTAATTCACATGCATACCTATTCTTTAAATCAACACATGCATTCACACACATGCACATCATTCACTCACATTTCCACCATTCATTCTTTATTCCACAAACAAGTCACATGCATCACAACCCCAAAACCATCAAGAAACACCCATTCACACACACATGCACTCACATGCATTCACATGCATTTCCACCTTCCTACTTCATCATTTCACCACATTCTCCCTCTTTAACTCACATGCACCCAAACAAAGCCAACCTAGCTAACCCTACATGCATTATTTATTAACTCTTCATCATGCATCCACATTCATTCCAACACAAAACACACACATCCACTTATTCTTTCATCATTGCACCACCAATTCACCCACATGCATTTCCAACCATTCACACCCCTTTAATCATTCTCCTAGCTATCATTCACATGCTCTCCCATCCATTCTTGATAGGAGCATATTCATGCGACTTAAATGGCTTGTTCTCGTGCATTTACGTTATGTTTCTCTAGTTATTTTAGTCCTTTATGCTTCTTTTGTGTGTTTTCAGGTTCTAAGGGCTTAAGGAAGAAAAAAGATGCATTTTGGAGCATTTTGGAGCAAAATTGGGCTTGGAATGGATGGCATATGATTGGAGCCAAAATGTTGGACGAATTTGAAGGCCTTGTATTCACTTTGGACATAAAACAAAGGGCCTAGCCCATTCTCTCTTAAACCAAGCCCTTTGCCATGCATTTCCTTCCAATTCCAAAGCCCACAATCAATTCAAATGCCATGCAAATCCATATTCAACACCCTAAACTACAAGCATGCATCATCTCACCAAGCAATCAAACAAGCCACATGCATGTCCCTTTAATCATTCAACCACATTCCCACTTTCCTAGCTAACCCTACATGCATTCTTTATTCACTCTTCATCATTGCACCACAAATCATTCACCCACATGCACTCATATTCCCATTTCCTTTCCAACATCTCACATGCATTTCCACCTTCCTACTTCATCATTTCACCACATTCTCCCTCTTTAACTCACATGCACCCAAACAAAGCCAACCTAGCTAAACCTACATGCATTATTTATTCACTTTTCATCATTGCACCACCAATTCACCCACATGCACTTCCAACCATTAACACCCCTTTAATCATTCTCCTAGCTATCATTCACATGCTCTCCCATCCATTCTCTCCCTATATGTTCCCTCCACTACTCCTATAAATACCCTTGCATTCTCATCATTCAAGGCATTCTTCATCTCATTCACAACACAACACTCTTCAAAATCATCCATTCTTCCCCCTTTGGCCGTGAGTTTCCCTTCCATTTCTCCTCCATTTCTTCCATTTCCATAAATTCCCCAGTCCATTCAACACACCAACAACATCCCTTAAACCTTGTGCTACAACAACGAGGAAGAGAAGAGTGCCTAAACGTTCATACAATTCAAGTTTTGAGTTGTTGGAATGTTTAGGTGTTTCTTTGATTTCAAAGTTTCATTTTAATTCTCTTTGTTTTGTATGTATGGAAGAGAAGAGTGCTTAAACGTTCATACAATTCAAGCTTTGAGTTGTTGGAATGTTTAGGTGTTTCTTTGATTTCAAGGTTATGAGGAACTAAACCCCCTTTAGGTAGGGGGTGATTCGAAACTATGTTTATATTTGCAATATGAATTGATTAACTTTCGTTGGAATTTCATAAGTTGTGGATTCAATTTGTTTAACCGTTTGATTGATAGCTTATTTATGAATGTTTATTAAGAATGCGCGCTTAATTTTCATGCATAAATATGACGCTAGAATATAAGTGAATTTCACCTAATCGTTATGAACTTATATTCACAAGTAGTGGAGGTTGCTTATAAACAATCGTGTTAAACATATTCTTGGCACGAGTTTCATGCTCATCATAGTAACGAATGCCTCGTCAACACTTATAGTTTTCATAATGCTTAATGATCTTTGATTGTATCTTTATTGTGCTATTCACGTAAAGGACTTTTGGAGAATGTTGTGAATTGCGTTGCGCAAACCCATCCAATTCATTAACTTAAGGAAAACTTGACGGTTAATTTAAGCGGACCTAATTAATCCGGAGTGTTGAGTATCATAATTTATCGAAAGACCAACTGAGAATCAATCTTGTATGCAAGTATAACATATGTGGAGAAGAACCCCTTAGCTAGCTTCCCATCCATTCATTTCCGTCAAATCCATATTCACAATTTGTTTTGTGTCCAAGTATTTATTTTAGTAAATTCGTCCAAATCCAATCCCCCCTTATTTTGTTTAAGTTTTAGTCTTAATCTTTCTTATTTTTAGTTTTGCATTCTTTGAGCATTAAATATTGTTTTATATTGTGTTTTTACGTTTTTAAGTCAAATCCAAGTGATTAACAATCCCTCCTAATCCCCGGTCCAGAACGATCCCTACTTATACACTTCACTACAATTGACAAAAAGAGGGTTTAATTTGTGTGCGTATAATTCTCGCATCAAATTTTGGCGCCGTTGCCGGGGATTAGCAATTTTGCTAATCTCTTGGATTGTTTCATTTCCTTTTGTTTTTATTTTATTTCAGATTTTTAATCTTGTTTTGTTTCTTGTTTTAGGTACTAGTTTATGACTCGGAGTTCTCATCCGATTCGTGAACATATCTCGAGCTTTAACGCCGATTTCGAGCGAGAATTAAGACAAAAGAGAAAGAACTCAGAACCTAGCGAATTAAGCGAAAGCTCCGAGTCCGTTTCTGAATCTGAAGAAGAACCCAAGATAACAGTGGGTGAAGAAGACATGGCAGCAGAAAACCGAACAATCAAGGAGCTTTCCGCTTCTGGATTGGCCAATGCCGCACCATTATGCATTCAATACCCCGCGGCCACCCAAGGCAAGACCGATGAATTCGAGTTGAAGTCAAGTTTGTTGCACCACATTCCGAAATACCATGGGCTTTCCATGGAAGATCCCAACAAGCATCTCAAGGAGTTCGAGGTTGTTTGTTCGAGCATGACACCCATAAATGTTGACGGGAACATTCTGATGATGAAAGCTTTTCCGTTCTCACTTTTGGAAAAAGCAAAGGATTGGCTTTTCGAATTAGCACCCGGAACGGTTACATCTTGGGATAGTATGAAAAGAGCTTTCTTGGAGAAGTTTTTTCCAACTTCAAGAATCATTCTTTTGAGGAAACGGATTAGTGGTATCCAACAAAATCAAGGTGAATCGTTTCCTTCTTATTATGAACGTTTTAAATCACTTGTTGCTTCTTGTCCACAGCATCAAATGAAGGAGGAGCTGCTCATTCAATACTTCTACGAAGGACTCCTCCCCATGGAACGCCAAATGCTTGATGCCTCGGCGGGAGGTGCGTTGGTGGATAAAACCCCGGGGGCTGCAAAAGTTTTAATTGCCAACCGAGCACATAATGCACAACAATACGAAGGTGTTGGACAAAGAGACCCCCCACGGCAACACCAAGTCAATGAGGTAGGTGCCATAACCGAACTTCAAAATCAAATGACTAACCTTACTACATTGATTTCTCAGGTGGTGGAAGGTCCAAAAGTCA
Source organism: Pyrus betulifolia (assembly GCA_007844245.1). Lineage (NCBI taxonomy): Eukaryota > Viridiplantae > Streptophyta > Magnoliopsida > Rosales > Rosaceae > Pyrus > Pyrus betulifolia. The sequence goes on from CM017596.1 coordinate 10,360,288, forward strand.
AAACCATAGCTTTTTGTGGCGTATGCTCCATGCAAGGACACCCTACAGACACGTGTCCTCAACTTATCGAGAATGGCGGATTGGAGAGTGCGAATGCCATTGGGTTTCAAAGCCAAAATCAGTCAAGACATAATCCATACTCCAACACATATAATCCAGGATGGCGAGACCACCCAAATTTCAAGTGGAGGGATTCCCAGCAACCCCAGAACCAAGGAGGCTTTAGGCAACAACCACCGGGGTTCTTTCCCAAAACCTACGACCCACCCCAAAATCAAGCCCAATCCGGCCCAAGTGCCTCAGGTACGTCTCTTGACAATGATGCACTTCTTAAGATACTAACTAAGTTGTCTAATGGGCAGGAAGATCAAGCGAAGGCTATGCAAAACCAAGATAAGAGGGTGGATCAACTTGAGAAACAAATTGGGCAGATTACCGAGTTTGTAGGTAAGTTTCGAGATCCCGGACAACTCCCTAGTTCCACCATTCCAAATCCGAAGGGAGGTTTCGAATCAGCCAAATCAATCACCCTAAGAAGTGGTAAGGAAGTTGGGGCAGGTCCTACATCAAAAACAGGTCATAACGAGGATGAAATTTTGCAAATGGAAGAGGAAGAAACAAGGTTGCCCACGGCAAAGGTGATTCCACCCTTGCCGCAAGTCCCTATGGTCCCAATTCTGCCCAATTCGGCCAATAAAGGTAAAAATGTGTTAAATTCAGTTCCTACTAATGTTTTCCCTTCAAATGTTCCTTTTCCTAGTAGGTTCAGGCAAATGAAGAAAGAAGAAGCCGAAAAGGACATCCTTGAAACATTTCGGAAAGTGCAAGTTAACATACCTTTGTTAGATGCAATCAAGCAAGTCCCGAGGTATGCTAAGTTCTTGAAGGAGTTATGTACCACTAGGAAGAGGATGTCGACTAAAGAAGTGGTAAAGGTAGGTGAGAATGTGTCCGCCATCTTGCAACGCAAACTACCTCCCAAATGCAAAGATCCAGGTAGCTTTACCATTCCTTGTGTCATTGGGAATACTAGATTTGAATCTGCCATGCTTGATTTAGGTGCTTCTATAAATGTTATGCCATATTCCATTTATGCATCTATGAACTTAGGAGCATTGAAAAATGATGGGGTAATAATACAATTGGCCGATAGATCTAACGCCTATCCAAAGGGAGTTTTGGAAGATGTTCTTGTGCAGGTTAATCATTTGGTCTTCCCGGCGGATTTCTATGTCCTCGAAATGGATGAATCGGACCATGCTCCTTCACTGCCCATTCTACTTGGAAGGCCATTCATGAAGACGGCCCGGACGAAGATTGATGTGTATAGTGGAACTTTGTCCATGGAATTCGATGGGGAAGTTGTTAATTTTAATCTTTCTGATTCCATGAAATACCCTATTGAGGACCATTCATGCTTTTCTATTGATATAATTGATGATTTGGCGCAGGATTTTCTCGATTCTTTGGAGAGGGATACACTTGAAGCAACACTTGCACAAGGAATTGGGCAAAAATCTGGTTTTGCCGTACCTAGAAGTGTGGAGGAGGCCGAGATAGTGGCTGCCCTTGAGTCACAACCTCAACACCATGGTAAGCCTTCTAACCCAATTTCAATTTCAGTTCTCACTAATAAGTTGTTACCCTCAGCGATTCAGGCACCCGTACTTGAGCTTAAACCAGTGCCCGATCATTTAAAGTACGTCTTTCTGGGAGACAACGAGACATTGCCCGTCATTGTCTCCTCATCACTCACGGCCCAAGAAGAAGACAAGTTGATAAGGGTGTTAAAGGAGCACAAATCTGCCATTGGATGGACCTTGGCGGATATCAAAGGCATTAGTCCCACCACGTGCATGCATCGCATCCTTTTGGAGGAGGGAGCCAAGCCATCTCGTGAAGCTCAACGTCGCCTTAATCCACCCATGTTGGAAGTAGTAAAACAGGAGGTTATAAAATTGCTTGATTGTGGTGTTATATATCCTATTTCTGATAGTCGTTGGGTGTCACCTGTGCAGGTTGTTCCGAAGAAGTCCGGAGTCACGGTGGTGAAGAATGAAGAACAAGAGCTTGTGCCAACCCGTATCCAAACAGGTTGGCGTGTCTGTATTGATTACAGGAAGCTAAATACTGCAACAAGGAAAGATCACTTCCCTTTGCCATTCATTGATCAAATGCTTGAAAGGTTAGCCGGTCATTCTTTTTATTGCTTTCTTGATGGTTATTCGGGATATAATCAAATTGTCATAGCGCCAAATGATCAAGAAAAAACTACCTTTACTTGTCCATTTGGTACTTTTGCATATCGTCGTATGCCATTTGGTTTATGCAATGCACCAGCCACTTTTCAACGATGCATGATAAGTATATTCTCAGATTATGTTGAAAAGATAATTGAAGTATTTATGGATGATTTTAGTGTCTTCGGGGACTCATTTGATGATTGCTTGCATAATCTTACTTTAATCCTGAAAAGATGCGTGGAAACTAACCTTGTTTTAAATTGGGAAAAATGTCATTTTATGGTTAAACAAGGCATAGTTTTGGGTCATATCATCTCTGAAAAAGGAATTGAAGTTGATAAGTCTAAAATAGATCTTGTACGTTACTTACCCTCTCCTACTTCTGTTAGAGAGGTTCGTTCTTTCCTTGGCCATGCAGGATTCTATAGGCGATTTATCAAAGATTTCTCCAAGATTGCACAACCCTTATGCCGTCTCCTGCAAAAAGAAGTGACGTTTGAGTTCAACGAGGAGTGTGAGAAGGCATTCAAGCTTCTCAAGAACAAGCTTACCACGGCACCTATCATCCTTCCACCTGATTGGACGTTGCCTTTCGAGCTCATGTGTGATGCATCCGATTATGCAATAGGGGCTGTTTTGGGTCAAAGGAAGAATAAGCAATCCCACGCCATCTACTATGCTTCTAGGACCTTGAATGATGCTCAACTAAACTATTCTACCACGGAAAAAGAACTTCTTGCCGTTGTGTTTGCTTTAGATAAGTTTCGTTCATATTTACTTGGCACTAAAGTGATTGTATCTTCTGACCATGCAGCTCTTAGGTACTTATTCACTAAAAAGGAGGCTAAACCACGGCTCATTAGATGGATGCTTCTTCTCCAAGAGTTTGATATTGAAATTCGAGACAAGAAAGGGAGTGAGAACGTGGTGGCTGACCACCTAAGTCGAATGGTACATGAGGAAGTAGCGCCAATTTCTGAAACCTTTCCCGATGAGCAATTAATGTCTATCCAGTACAAATCAAAAGTTCAAGGACGCAGCAAGAATTCAAAGTGAAGGGGCATCGATTGAAGCCCTATTACGAGACGTTTGAGGAGCATGTCGTGGAAGAGGTACCCCTCCATGTCGTGGAACCTAGTCAAGCTTAAACGGAAGTACTGTCCGGCTGCAAGACGTAAAAGAAAGCGCTACTTGGGAGGCAACCCAATACAGTGAATAAACCTTGTTCATTGATTTCCGAGTGATTGTAATTCAAAAAAAAAAAAAAAAAAAAAAAAAAAAAAAAAAGTAAGCTTGTTCATTAATTTTTGAGAAATTACATGGCAGAAAGATGGAGTCTTCACAAAGGTTGTGTACTTGAGGCCCCACTACGTGGCAACACCCTTGGAACAAGAGGCATTGGAACAGGAGGTCTCGGAACAGAAGGCATTGGAGCAAGAGGCATCGGAGAAGAAGGCATAGGAGCGAGAGGCACCAAAGATAGATCATTCAAGGCCCCAAACCTTGGTGGAACGTTGGATGACCCAGGAAAGAGATGCCTCTGGAAGAAAGCTGCAAGCCGTTGACGGTCATCAAGCTCATCAAGCTTCCTCTTCATGCCTGTTGAATAATTGTTGGCAAGCACGTGCAAACTTCGGTTCTCGTACTTAAGCTGTTTGATCTCCTGCTTAAGACTCTCCACCTCCGCCATCAAGGATTCAACCTGTCGGGAACGAGCAAGAAGGCGTTGGCCCATGTTGGACACAGAGCCAGTGCACTGAACACTCAGAGCCAGGGATTCTTGAACGGCCAACTCATCAGACCGTCCTGAAAGCAGCTGACTGTCTTTGGGAGTGAGGAGGTTCCGAGCCACTATCGTAGCTGTTGTGGGATCCATCATCACAGAGTCCTCATCTGTAAGAGGGCCATGGGAAGATAAGAAAGACGGGCACCATACCTTGCCCTGATGAGACGCGACCGGATCACTGCTTAGACTCAAATCTAAGCAAAGGTTTGATGGGTTGGATGAGCTAGCCATTGTTCACGAAGTTAAAAGAGAAGGGGTGGACGGAGGAGATTTTCAAACGGGCCGGAGATGATTTCTGGGCAATTTTCAAGTGTGCATGCTAGAGGTGATCAATCACCTCTATTAAAGGAGAGGCGTTCACCAATTCAGAATGAAGAGACACCACTCTTCAGAACCGGAATTTCCGGCGTAAAGATCACCAGCTCGTCAGACGCAATCCCAGCTTTTTAGAAGACGCGTGGAAGGCGAGAAATCAGTGCACACTTTAGCCGACAAGTGTGGGAGACAAAGCCGAAAGCTCCCGGCTTTCCAGAAAGCGTGTGCATATTTATCGAAAACTCCCGGCTTTGCAGAAAACGCGTGCCACGTGTCAAAAGATCTCAGACAGAGCTGCATCCGCGCTACTACGTGTCGTTCAGAAATCGAAGGGGCGACTGCTCAGAAATCGAAGAGGCGTCTTCAAAGATCGAAGAGTCGTCACTATTCCAAAAAAAAAAGCCGGATTTGCGGGATCAAAACGTTTGTCGACAACGGTAAAAGAACAGTACCACCACTTGCTATTGAATTCCCTATACATGTCGACCTTCATTTTTTTTTGGCAAGACAGAACTGAAGAAAATGCCCAACTCTTTCTCACCTCTGAGGGTGCACTCCCAGCAAAGCCTTTCGAGATACTCCATTCTCTCTTCTTCCCCAAAGATGATACCAGATACCTGGAGTACAGATGATCCAGGAGGAAGCAGCACAACAAATACATGTGCTGATTCATTCACCGCTTCTGCAAAAGCAAAGGTATCTCATATCATCAAGGGCAAAAGCAAAGGTATCTCATATCATGCTCTTTCCCTGTCTTTTCCTTTGTCCTTGATATTATTTGCATGGCAAAGTGAAAGAAGCAATCAGCCGGCACTTGGAGTCTATATGGACTCTATTCCCTGGTTGCTTACCTAGCTTTGCTAAGCTATCCTCTAACCCTCTTCAATACGAATTGGAGAGATTGAACAAAGAAACAGATAAGAGGAGGAAGCTCAGACCTTCGGGGGAGACGAAAGGAAGCCTGCTGCCCAGTTCAAGAGTAGCACAAAGGAAAATCAATGATGGGAGCAGCGCAGTTCAAGAGTAAGCCTGTGGAATCACAAAGATCCAAGCCTTACTGCAATGATCAAGGAGAAGATGGAACGAACACTCCACAACCAGATTTGCATTTCTAAACTCTTCTCTTTGTTAGATACATTCTGCCATGTTTAGTATGTTTAATTGCTGTTTATATGTTTGTTTGTGTTTAGTGTGGTTTTTAACATTGAGGACAATGTTTGATTTAAGTGTGGGGGAGTTATTAAAGTGTTTTGATGCAAATTCGTAGGGTTTTATCCACCATAAACCTCAAATGTTGTTTCTTGCTGTTTTTAAGTGTGTTTAGTGTGTTTTGACTTAAAATTTCGAAAATCACATAAAAATTTGAAAAACATGTTTTGAAAAGCCTAAAAAGAGTGTTTTGAGTCGTTTTTGTGTCGTAGGTCACCTTCCAACACAATGATAAGGATTTGGTTTCTAATTGCATGACTGTTGAAAAGAGTTATAAACATGGAGAAAAGTTTGATTTACTCTTGGTATATGCTTGATTATGGTTATAATGTATGACTTCACATGCAATCATAAAAGAAAAATTCGTTTTTGTAACATGCTTGAAGGAAGGAACTCAAACAAACGCTACAACCCTGAGAGACTTAAGCCTATAACGTTCTTTGGAGAGTATAATCTGTGATTTCTTGTTTTCTAAAGTCGTTGCATGATCTCATTATTCTTTGCTTGGTTACTACTTAGAAGGCGTTTCATCATATAGTTCCAAATGCTAGAACTCATGCCCATTTCATTCATAGCATGTTATTGATTTGCATAACATATATCAAGATGAAGTTGTGTAGTTGCCACCATAGCCAAATAGCCTCACTTCCCATATTTCGTATTTGTTATAAGTTTTAACCCCGTTGAGCCTTGTGTATCATTTATTCTTTGTTTACCCACATTTTCCTCACCTAGCCTAGTTTAGGACAATCCACACCCTTGTTCTTAAAAGATAGTGAGCATAACTTAAATGAATTCCTTTTGAGTTACATTATGCAAGAAAATAAGTGTGGGGGAAGGAATGCTTGTTCTTAAGTATGTTTTGAGTTTCAAACAGAAAAGAAAGAAAAAAAAAAAAAAAAAAAAAAAAAAAAAAAGAGCTTGAAAAATGAAAGAATGAGTGATTGAAGAAAGGGCTCAAAACACCAATTCTGGCCCTAAATTGTCTCCCTTTTTGTTCCAAAGTTGAGTTTTCATTCAAAAGTGAATTCTAAGTTGATTCAATTGTCTTGCTCACTATTTCTTTAAGAACCTTTGTTTTCCATATCCCTTCTTTGTTATCCACACACCCCAAGCCCCATTACAACCCGTGACTTCAATCTTGAGTGTTATGTGTTTCAATTTGTGGAGTTTGAACTTGGTATGAGCATATGGTGTCACTGGTTCTCGCGTCTAAGTAGTAGCATTCCATTATGAGATCATATCTAAACTTGATTATTAACTCCAGAAATTGCGTTCTTTGTGATACATATATGTGAGTGTCGTTTTCATGTTTACATCAATCTTCTCACATATGACTAGATTAGGGTGTGTAGTTAGAAATTCTGAGTGAAAATCGAGTGCATATCTTGTAAGGAATTGAGCAAATTCTCTAAGGCATGTTACTACATTCAAAACATGGTTTTAAATGCTTAATTGTGAACTAGTATATGGTGACTATGATTAAGAATGTACTTAAGTGTGAAGATGACTAAAATCTGTGGGAATGATGATTTTTAACTTGTCATGTGCATTGGAAATCCCTAAGACGGTTGTTGGAAGGTTTAGGTGTGTTTTACTTGTTTTGTTTCGTTTCGTTTTGTTTTGTTTTTCTTTCTGTTTTGCTCGAGGACTAGCAAAAGATAAGTGTGGGGGAGTTTGATAGGAGCATATTCATGCGACTTAAATGGCTTGTTCTCGTGCATTTACGTTATGTTTCTCTAGTTATTTTAGTCCTTTATGCTTCTTTTGTGTGTTTTCAGGTTCTAAGGGCTTAAGGAAGAAAAAAGATGCATTTTGGAGCATTTTGGAGCAAAATTGGGCTTGGAATGGATGGCATATGATTGGAGCCAAAATGTTGGACGAATTTGAAGGCCTTGTATTCACTTTGGACATAAAACAAAGGGCCTAGCCCATTCTCTCTTAAACCAAGCCCTTTGCCATGCATTTCCTTCCAATTCCAAAGCCCACAATCAATTCAAATGCCATGCAAATCCATATTCAACACCCTAAACTACAAGCATGCATCATCTCACCAAGCAATCAAACAAGCCACATGCATGTCCCTTTAATCATTCAACCACATTCCCACTTTCCTAGCTAACCCTACATGCATTCTTTATTCACTCTTCATCATTGCACCACAAATCATTCACCTACATGCACTCATATTCCCATTTCCTTTCCAACATCTCACATGCATTTCCACCTTCCTACTTCATCATTTCACCACATTCTCCCTCTTTAACTCACATGCACCCAAACAAAGCCAACCTAGCTAAACCTACATGCATTATTTATTCACTTTTCATCATTGCACCACCAATTCACCCACATGCACTTCCAACCATTAACACCCCTTTAATCATTCTCCTAGCTATCATTCACATGCTCTCCCATCCATTCTCTCCCTATATGTTCCCTCCACTACTCCTATAAATACCCTTGCATTCTCATCATTCAAGGCATTCTTCATCTCATTCACAACACAACACTCTTCAAAATCATTCATTCTTCCCCCTTTGGCCGTGAGTTTCCCTTCCATTTCTCCTCCATTTCTTCCATTTCCATAAATTCCCCAGTCCATTCAACACACCAACAACATCCCTTAAACCTTGTGCTACAACAACGAGGAAGAGAAGAGTGCCTAAACGTTCATACAATTCAAGTTTTGAGTTGTTGGAATGTTTAGGTGTTTCTTTGATTTCAAAGTTTCATTTTAATTCTCTTTGTTTTGTATGTATGGAAGAGAAGAGTGCTTAAACGTTCATACAATTCAAGCTTTGAGTTGTTGGAATGTTTAGGTGTTTCTTTGATTTCAAGGTTATGAGGAACTAAACCCCCTTTAGGTAGGGGGTGATTCGAAACTATGTTTATATTTGCAATATGAATTGATTAACTTTCGTTGGAATTTCATAAGTTGTGGATTCAATTTGTTTAACCGTTTGATTGATAGCTTATTTATGAATGTTTATTAAGAATGCGCGCTTAATTTTCATGCATAAATATGACGCTAGAATATAAGTGAATTTCACCTAATCGTTATGAACTTATATTCACAAGTAGTGGAGGTTGCTTATAAACAATCGTGTTAAACATATTCTTGGCACGAGTTTCATGCTCATCATAGTAACGAATGCCTCGTCAACACTTATAGTTTTCATAATGCTTAATGATCTTTGATTGTATCTTTATTGTGCTATTCACGTAAAGGACTTTTGGAGAATGTTGTGAATTGCGTTGCGCAAACCCATCCAATTCATTAACTTAAGGAAAACTTGACGGTTAATTTAAGCGGACCTAATTAATCCGGAGTGTTGAGTATCATAATTTATCGAAAGACCAACTGAGAATCAATCTTGTATGCAAGTATAACATATGTGGAGAAGAACCCCTTAGCTAGCTTCCCATCCATTCATTTCCGTCAAATCCATATTCACAATTTGTTTTGTGTCCAAGTATTTATTTTAGTAAATTCGTCCAAATCCAATCCCCCCTTATTTTGTTTAAGTTTTAGTCTTAATCTTTCTTATTTTTAGTTTTGCATTCTTTGAGCATTAAATATTGTTTTATATTGTGTTTTTACGTTTTTAAGTCAAATCCAAGTGATTAACAATCCCTCCTAATCCCCGGTCCAGAACGATCCCTACTTATACACTTCACTACAATTGACAAAAAGAGGGTTTAATTTGTGTGCGTATAATTCTCGCATCAATTCTCTCCCTATATAAACCACACACACTTCATTCATTTGCATCATTCAATTCATCCCACACTTCTATTTCATTCAATTCCATCTCTCCATTCTCACACCACAAATAAACACTTCCCCTTAGAATCCAAAACCATTCTTCCATTTCCACCACTCCTCATCCACTTCCATAATTCCACACTTCCATCCCCCCAACCAACTATCCCTAGACCTTATGCTACAACGAAGAGGAAGAGAAGAGGGCCTAAACGTTCATACAATTCAAGTTTGAGTTGTTGGAATGTTTAGGCGTTTCTTTGATTTCAATGTTTAATTTCAATTCTCTTTGTTTTGTACGTATAAGGAACTAAACCCCCCTTAGCTAGGGGGTGATTCGAAATATATGTTTATGCTTGCAATATGATTTGAGTACTTTTAATTACGTTTCATAAGTTGTGAATTCAATTTGTTTAACTATTTGATTGATATCCTATTTATGTATGTTTATTAAGAATGAACGCTTAATTTCCATGCATGAATTTGACGCTAGAATATAAGTGAGTTTCACATAATAGTTATGAACTTATATTCACAAGTAGTGGAGGTTGCTTATAAACAATCGTGTTAAACAAATTCTTGGCATAAGTTTCATGCAATCATAGTAACGAATGCCTCGTCAACACTTATAGTTTTCATGTTGCTTAATGATTCTTGCTTGTATCTCTATTATGCAATTCATGTAGGGAACTTGTGAGGAATGCTTTGGGTTGTCGTATGCAATCATCCAATTCATTAACTTAAGGAAAACTTGACGGTTAATTTAAGCGGACCTAATTAACCCGGAGCGTTGAGAATTCATGGTTTATTGAAAAGCAATTAGAAATCTTTTTATTATGCAAGTGTAACATGTGTGGAGATGAACCCCTTGGCTAGCATCCATTCATTCCATTTCATCAATTTCATATTTACATTCTGTTTTAATTGCAATTTGTTCATTTAGTTTAATTCCGTCCAAAACTCAATCCCCCTTTACTTTATTGTTCAATTTAGTTAGAAATCAATTTAGTTTGTGTTTTTAAAGTATTTTGAGTCTTTTGGTTTGTCTTAGTGTTTTAACGTTTAGTTTCACATTCTTTGAGTCTAGTTTAGTATTTTATATTGTTTTTACGTTTTTGAGTCAGTTTCCAAGAGATTAACAATCCCTCCTAATCCCCGGTCCAGAACGATCCCTACTTACGTACTTGCTACAATTGACAAAAAGAGGGTTTAATTTATGCGCGTATAATTCTCGCATCAAGCACGTGCAAACTTCGGTTCTCGTACTCAAGCTGTTTGATCTCCTGCTTAAGACTCTCCACCTCCGCCATCAAGGATTCAACCTGACGGGAGCGAGCAAGTAGGTGTTGGCCCATGTTGGACACAGAGCCAGCGCACTGAACGCTAAGAGCCAAGGACTCTTGAACGGCCAACTCATCGGACCGTCCTGAAAGCAACTAACTATCTTTGGGAGTGAGGAGGTTCCGAGCTACTATCGTAGCCGTTGTTGCATCTGTCATCACAGAGTCCTCACCTGTAAGAGGGCCATGAGAAGATAAGAAAGACGGGCACCATACCTTATACTGACGCGGCACAATCGGATCATTACTTAGACTCAAATCTAAGCAAATGTTCGATGGGTTAGATGAGCTAGACATTTTTCAAGAAGTTAAAAGAGAAGGGTTGGATGGAGTGAAATCTCGACGGGCCGGAGACGATTTCTGGGCAATCTTCAGAGTGTGCATGATAGAGGTGATCGATCACCTCTATTAAAGGAGAGGCGACACAATCACCAATTCAGAAATGAAGAGACACCACTCTTCAAAGTGATAGGAGCATATTCATGCAACTTAAATGGCTTGTTCTCGTGCATTTACGTTATGTTTCTTTAGTTATTTTAGTACTTTAAGCTATTTTCGTGTGTTTGTAGGTCCAAAGGGCTAAAGGAGCAAAAAGATGCATTTTGGAGACTTTTGGAGCACTTTTGGGCTAAGGATGGATAGCTTATGCTTGGAGCCAAAGTGTTGGACGAAATTGAAGACCTAATTGAAGACCAAAGTGTTGGAACCTTGTTCCCTTTAGTTCTAGGACATTTAAACCTTTCCTATATCCATTGCACATGCATTCCTTTAATCCACATGCATCTCCATAAATCATCCAACACACTTTCTCTCCCAAAAACCGTACACACCATTCACCCTAGATTCTAATCAGCCATTCACCAAAACCATTTCCCTTTGTGCCGTGCACATGCATACACACTTCATTTCAGCCACATGCAACCATTAAACATTTAATCATTTCACTCCACTTAATGCCGTGAGTTCCCATCAGATTTCCAACCTAATTCACATGCATTCCATCCTTTAATTCACCCACATGCACTCATAATCATTCACACCTTGCATTCACATGCATTTCCAACCTAATCACTCACCCACACAATCTGCCATCATTCACACAAACACCATCATTGCCGTGAGTTTCATACACTTTCCAGCCATTCCACATGCCATTGTCATTCCACTTCATTTCACCTTGCATTTTCAGATTATTCCTTCATCATTGCACCCTCACATGTCCCTTTAATCATTCAAACATGCACTCCCTTTAATCACATGCATAAATCAGCCACATGCATCTCCCATCATCATTCCACTTTAACCCACATGCATTTCCACCCACATGCTCTCCCATTTCAGATTATTCCTTTCTCCACACCAAAACCGTGCACATGCATTCCCTTTGTGCAATTCCAGCTTTCCACCACATACCTAGCTGTCATTGCACATGCATTCATCATCATTCCCCCTTGAATTTCAGCCACATTCACTCCCCCTTACCTTGTGCCGTGACTTCCCCTTCTTTCCAACATAATTCACATGCATTTCAGATTGCATTCACATTCTTTAATTCAGCCAACACATGCTTGCACATGCATTTCCAACCCACATGCATCCTTTAATCATTCAAACATGCAGCCACATTCCCTCCTAGCTGTCATGTTCCCCCCCATTTCACCTATAAATAAGCATTCATTCCCACTCATTCTCATCTCTCATTTTTTCATACACAACACCACACCACAAACACATCCACTTCTTCCTAGCCGTGAGTCCCCATTCCCTTATAATCCAAACACCATTCCTCCTTCCATTTTCACCACTCCCCCAAACCATTCACACCATCAAACTATCCTTAGACCTTGTGCTACAACGAAGAGGAAGATAAGAGGGCCTAAACGTTCATACAATTCAAGTTTGAGTTGTTGGAATGTTTAGGTGTTTCTTTGATTTCAATGTTTAATTTCAATACTCTTTGTTTTGTACGAATGAGGAATGGAAGAGAAGAGGACCTAAACGTTCATACAATTCAAGTTTGAGTTGTTGGAATGTTTAGGTGTTTCTTCGATTCTCTTTGTTTTGTATCATGAGGAACGGAACCCCCCCTTGGCTAGGGGGGGATTCGAAATATATGTTTATGCTTGCATTTTGATTTGATTACTTCTAATTACGTTTCATAAGTTGTGAATTCAATTTGTTTAACTGTTTGATTGATAACCTATTTATGTATGTTTATTGAGAGTGCACGCTTAATTTTCATGCATGAATTTGACGCTAGAATATAAGTGAGTTTCACGTAATAGTTATGAACTTATATTCACAAGTAGTGGAGGTTGCTTATAAACAATCGCGTTAAACAAATTCTTGGCATAAGTTTCATGCAATCATAGTAACGAATGCCTCGTCAACACTTATAGTTTTCATAATGCTTAATGATTCTTGCTTGTATCTCTATTATGCAATTCATGTAGGGAACTTGTGAGGAATGCTTTGGGTTGTCGTATGCAATCATCCAATTCATTAACTTAAGGAAAACTTGACGGTTAATTTAAGCGGACCTAATTAACCCGGGGCGTTGAGAATTCATGGTTTATTGAAAAGCAATTAGGAATCGTTTTGCATGCAAGTGTAACATGTGTGGAGATGAACCCCTTAGCTAATCCATCCATCATCTTGTTTTCAAGGAATTTGTTTTACAATCTGCCTAGTTTGTTACTTTGTTTTGTTATTTCAATTTTCGTCCAAAACAAATCCCCCTTTAATTTGAAGTCTTAGATTAGTTAGAAAGTGTTTTGATTTGTGTTTCTAAATATTTTGATTCAAGTTTTCATCCAATTTCGTCCAAATTAGTGCAGGTGCTCAAAACTGCCTAGAAAGTGGTTTTTAGGCAGTTTGGAGTCTTCTAGTTGCTGTTTTGGGTTTTAGGTTTGTTTAAGTGTTTGAACTTTTAGTTTTGCATTCTTTGAGTCTAGTTTAGTGTTAAAGTGTCTTAATTTGTGTTTTAAAGTGTTTTGAATCAGCCTATAATCTTAAATTCGTCCAAATTTGTGTTTAAGGTCAGAAACTGCCTAGTTAGTGTTTTTAGGCAGTTTTGAGTCTTTTGAACCTGTTTTGAGTCCTTTGAGTCTTTGTGAACGTTTTTAACTTTGTTTTTATGTTTTTGAGTCAATTTAGAGGTTTTAGCAAGCCCTCCTAATCCCCGGTCTAGAACGATCCCTACTTATACTTATACTACAATTGATAAAAAATGGGTTTAATTTGTGTGCTTATCTATTTCGCATCAAATTTTGGCGCCGTTGCCGGGGATTAGCAACTTTGCTAATTCCTTGGATTGTTTTATTTTCGTTTGTTTTTATTTTTCCAAATTCTTAATTTTGTTTTGTTTCTTGTTTTAGGTACTAGTTCATGACTCGGAGTTCTCATCCGATTCGTGAACATATCCTGGAGTGATTGGGTTCTTCGTCCGGCTGCAAGACGTAAAAGAAAGCGCTACTTGGGAGGCAACCCAATGCACTGAATAAAACAAAGCATGTTCATAAAAAAAAAAAAAAAAGATACTAAACATGGAGAAAGATGGAGCCTTCACAAAGGATGTTTACGTGAAGCCCCACTACGAGGCGTCCGAGCAGAAGGCATCGGAGCGGAAGGCATCGGAGCGGGAGGCATCGGAGCTAGAGCATTCCAGGCCTTAATACTGGGTGGAACGCTAGATGACCCAGGAAAAAGGTGCCTCTGGAAGAAAGACGCAAGCCTTTGACGGTCACTTTGAACGCGACCTTGAGATTCTTGCAGCTCATCAAGCTTCCTCTTCATGCCCGACGAATAGTTATTTGCAAGCACATGCAAACTTCTATTCTTGTACTTAAGCTGTTTGATCTCCTGCTTAAGATTTTCCACCTCTGCCATTAATGATTCCACTTGACGGGACCGAGCAAGCAGGCGTTGGCCCATGTTGGACACAGAGCTCGCACACTGAACACTAAGTGCGAGGGATTCTTGAACGGCCAACTCATTGTACCGTCCTGAAAGCAACTAACTATCTTTGGGAGTGAGGAGGTTCCTAGCTACTATTGTAGCTGTTGTGGCATCCTGCATCACGGAGTCTTCACCTGTAAGAGGACCGTTAGAAGATAAAAAAGAAGGGCGCCATACGTTACCTTGACGCGGCGCGCCCGTATCACTGCTGAGACTCAATTCTAAGCTAAGGTTCGATGGGTTTGCCATGTTTCAAAGGAGTTCAAGAGAAGGGGTGGATGGAGTTAAATTTCAAAGGGCCAGAGACAATTTTCAAAAATGGGCAGTCTTCAGAGTGTGTATGTTTGAGGTGATCGGTAGCTCTATAAAAAGCCAAGGCGACGCGTCCACCAATTCAAAAAGCCGGAATTTCCTGCGCAAAGTTCGGCGACGATCTCTCGGATTTTCAGAAAACGCGTTCACTTTGTCAAAAGATCTCTGACAAAGTGAAAACACGTGGAGGCCATCATCGCAACTACACATCTTTAGCCGACAAACGCAAAGTTCGACGATGCTTTCTCTACTTTTCAGAAAACGCATGTAGCTTTGTCAAAAGAGCCGCATCCGCACTACTACGTGTCGTTCAGAAAGCGAAGGGGCGTTGCTCAGAAATCGAAGGGGCGCCTGCTCAGAAATCGAAGAGGCGTCGTTTAGAAATCGAAGAGGCGTCACTATTTCAAAAAGCCGGATTTGCGGGATCAAAACGTTGTCGACAAGGGTAAAAGAACAATACCACCACTTGCTATTGGGAAATCCCTATATATGTCGACCTTCATCTTTTATGGCAAGGCAAACCTGAAGAAAATGCCCAACTTTTCCTCACTTTTGAGGGCGCACTCCCAGCAAAGCCTTTCGAAATACTCAATTCTTTCTTCTTCCCCAAAGATGATACCAGATGCCTGGAGTACAGATGACCCAGGAGGAAACAGCACAACAAATACATGTGCTGATTCATTCACCGCTTCTTCAAAAGCAAAGGTATCTCATATCATCAAGGTCAAAAGCAAAAGTATCTCATATCATGCTCTTTCCCTGTCTTTTCCTTTGTCTTTGATTTGCATAACACACATTCAAGATGAAGTTGTGTAGTGACCACCACCTTAGCCAAAAAGCCGTGTGCCCTGTGTCATTATGTTTTGTAGGTTTTTAACCCCATTGAGCCTTGTTAGCCGTCATTATTTGTTAACTCATGTTTTCCTCACCTAGCCTAGATTAGGACTATCCATACGCTTGTTCTTGAAGCATAGCAAAGCATGATTCAAATTGAAGTCCTTTTGATTTATGTTGGCAGAAAACAAGTGTGGGGGAAGTGTTTTTCATGAGGAATTGTGTGCTATAGGCACGGAAAAAAAAAATATTCGTGGAAAAAGAAAAAAAAATGAATGAAGAAAAAGTTGAAAAGTTGAGAAAAAGAGTTCCAAAGTATTGTTTGTTGAAGTAAGGGTCCAAAACAATGAATTCAGCCCTAAGGAGTTGTCTAAATCTTTCCCTTGTGTTTTAAAGTTAATTTCTGCAATCTAAGTGAATTCTAAGTCTCAATTTCATTGCTTTGCTTACTATTGCTTGAAGAACGTTTGTTTTCCCTATCCTTTCCTTGTTAACCAACACCCCAAGCCCCATTAAAACCCTTAACTTCTATCTTGAGTGTTATGTGTTTCAATTTGTCGAGTTTGAATTTGGTATGAGCATATGGTGTCACTGGTTCTCGCATCTAAGTAGTAGCATTCCATTCATGAGATCATATCTAAACATGCTTATTAACTCCGGAAATTGCTCTCTTTGTGATATATATATATATATATATATGTGAGTGTTTGTTTTCATTAATCTTCTCACATATGACTAGATTAGGGTGTGTAGTTAGAAAATCTGAGTGAAAATCGAGTGCATATCTTGTAAGGAATTGAGCAAATTCTCTAAGGCATGTTACTACATTCAAAACATGGTTTTAAATGCTTAATTGTGAAATAGTATGTGGTGACTATGATTAAGAATGTACTTAAGTGTGAACATGACTAAAATCTGTGAGAATGATGATTTTTAACATGTCATGTGCATTGGAAATCCCTAAGACGGTTGTTGGAAGGTTTAGGTTGTGTTTTACGTGTTTAGTGTCGTTTTGTTTATTTGTTTTTGTTTTGTTTTGCTCGAGGACTAGCAAAAGATAAGTGTGGGGGTATTTGATAGGAGTATATTCATGCGACTTAAATGGCTTGTTCTCGTGCATTTATGTTATGTTTCTTTAGTTATTTTAGTACTTTAAGCTATTTTCGTGTGTTTGTAGGTCCAAAGGGCTAAAGGAGCAAAAAGATGCATTTTGGAGACTTTTGGAGCACTTTTGGGCTAAGGATGGATAGCTTATGCTTGGAGCCAAAGTGTTGGACGAAATTGAAGACCTAATTGAAGACCAAAGTGTTGGTACCTTGTTCCCTTTAGTTCTAGGACATTTAAACCTTTCCTATATCCATTGCACATGCATTACTTTAATCCACATGCATCTCCATAAATCATCCAACACACTTTCTCTCCCAAAAACCGTACACACCATTCACCCTAGATTCTAATCAGCCATTCACCAAAACCATTTCCCTTTGTGCCGTGCACATGCATACACACTTCATTTCAGCCACAAGCAACCTGTTGATGTATATTTCCTTCCTAATGCTAGAATATATTTAGTATAATGGCACAAGCAAGGGTGTCAAATCCACAGGGACTAATTGGACCTATGTAATTACTTGTTTTGCAAGAACTCTATGAAATGAAGCAAAATAGTCTAAATAGGCATATTTGTTGTTGTAACTTGAAAGCATAAGAAAATGAAGTAAACACAAATCAATGAATCAATAACTAATATAATGGGATAGTATCAATGGAAATGAAACTAGGGATTCGATTTCACCATTGCTCAACTAAGTCCATGTTTGTTAAGTTAGTTTGTACTCATTCATCTACCTATTTCTTGAGTTTGTTTCACTTGGACATGATCAACCATATGATGTGTGGATTTGATCAAATGTCTCTAATCATGAACCTAATTGTGATGTGCAACTTTGGTTTATAATCAAGAGTATGTAATGCACAAGAAACTTTCATAAAACTAAAGGGATTAACTCGGCAGGATGTGTGCTAAACAATCCCTTCATTCATTCACATATCTACCAAGATTATGCATGATGTGTGTTCTAATCTTGGCTACACAACTTTGTGATTAATTCAAATGATGATCAAACATTAAAATCAACACACTAAGTCACCATTAAATCAGAGAATGAAACAAGAAATAGATGGACAAACTGAGCATTCTAACTTAATTACATGGCAAACTTTGCAAGGTTACATCGAATCCCTAGAGGAAGCTTAGTTACAATTCATGTCTACAAAAGATTTGACATAAAAATATAAAACATGAATGAACATAGAATTGATAAGAATGAACCCTTGAAGCAAAACTGATGTTGAAGTCCTTGAAGAGTCCCTTGGTGTTGCTTCTCCAAATGTGGTGCGGATGAACTAGATTGGCTTGGTTGAATGGTTTCTGCCCTTGGGACAGAAATGGACAGAGAATGGAGTGAAAATGGGAGAGGTTAAGTGTGTAATGGACTGAATGAATAAGAGAAAAAATGCGGAACCCTTTGAAGAGTGAAGTGAGACTTGTTTTATAGAAAAGAATGTGGCTCCAACATTCAGATTGGATCTTGAATATATTTAACTCAGATGGCAGTGCATAATTCAGCAGGAATGATGGGTTTCTGAAGTGGTGGATGCACGGCCCTTAGGGAAATATGCATGCCTTTGGCTATTTTAGTTGAATCATCCATGTGTAGTGGCTGCAAAGCTGAAATGACAGCCTGGAAAGGGTAACAAACTGCACGGCCTAGACAAGGAGAAGCTGCAATCACATGGAATGATGGGATGAATGCATTTCTGGATTGATGGATGCAAGGAATGGACATGATCTGCAGGTATATGGTTTATTTAATCAAGGATGCATGTGCATTTCTACAAAGGTGAATTGAACCACTTGAAATTGTTTGCACAAATCTGGAAAGGGGAAGAACACACGGCATGGACAAAGGGGACGCTGCAAGCATGTGGATTTCTGCACGGAATGATTGTGTTTGTTGGTGTCAATATGGCTGAGTGAATTAAGTAATGGAATGTGCATGTTCTTGGTGCAAAAGGGAGCTGGAATGGATGTGTAGAATCTGATTTGGTGCTAGAAGTCCATAGCATGATGGGATGACATGAAAACGCACGGCCAAGGTTTTGAACATGCATGTGAATGCATGTTATGGTGTTGGAAGCACATGGCTGACTTCAATGTTTTTGCCTTGTTTAAAATCACCCAATAAGGCCGAATTGCATCTCTTAACACTTCATATCTTTTCTGGAATGTTTTTACTTCATTTGCCTTCCCATTGATCCAAATTCACACTTGGCTGCACACTAACACCAAATAATGTAAAATGCAACTAGTTTAATCCAAAACAATCACAAAGATGCCAAATAAGGAAGATATAAATGCATGCAAAATGTGACTTATCAAATACCCCCAAACCTGGTTTTTGCTAGTCCTCGAGCAAACTTAAAACTAAAACACACAAAACACAAACATCTAACTAAACCACTTTCGCTGGCTAAACGATTGCACTGAGCATGTGCAACAAGCCTTTGAACCCCTAGGTGTCCCTAGTTGGAGGAGTTATGTCTCCTGAGGGTTTACAGTGATGACACCCACAAACATCTACAAACACTGCAAACAATTTGGCTAATTCATGCTTTAAACAAACTAATAAGAACCAATGAAGATTTTGTCATTCATTCAACTCAAAAGTTTTGCCACTTCAAAGAATCGTATCAATTGTAATGTATAAAGATATTTCTCCATATCTTACAACTTTAAGGTCACCATACCCAAATGCTTAAGATAGAATTCGCCTCAACTCTACTCCTCACAGCTTCCACTAAAGTTTTCACTCAGATCTTAAGGTTTAGTCTCTCAACAACATATATGAGTGAAATTATGTAAAGGAAATCAAAATTCTCACATATGAAATCTGAAATGGAAGCACAGTTTCTGAGTAGATCTCATGAAATGAATCAAATGCTAAGAATATAGCTAACACACACACTTACCATCACTCATGAATACATCCTCAATGATCAGCTAGGTCTTTCTCAAGGTTGTAATGCAAGGCTTAGGGTATAGGTTATGAAAGACTTGATATGGAATGCTAGAGTTTGGGGCATACCAAGGTGTCTTTGAGGCTCTTCACTGGCATTTGTCTTCTTTTGCTTTTGACGTCCAGGCCCTATGCTTTATAATGAGGCGATTTGGAATTTGTCTCCACTTTGATCCTCTTATATATATATATATATTTTGTTTTTTTTTAAAAAAAAACATTTTCAACATAGGTGCCCTCGGTACACGCCACAATCCTGCTTTATAACTCAATCTGCCCTTAGTCTTCATCACATTGGTATTCCCCAAACTATAAGGTATGGCTTGTAATGGGCTAGAATGGGTAGATTATGGTGTGGGTGATGAATGAATTAGGCTAAAGTGTTTGGCTGCAACAAGGGTGAATGGAGCACATAAATGGGTAGGATTTAAGCCTTTTAGTAGTTAAACATGCATAGCCTAACATCATCTCATTGAGTTCATTCATGAATGACACTAAACACATGGTATCTGCAAAGGAGAATGATTCTTAGTATCCAAACAAAATAGAAGTAATGAGATCATTTAGAGTGAAATTGAAAGAAAAAGATAGGAGTAGAAACACTTTAAACCCTCTCAAAGAAGCAATTAGGCTCAAAATAACTCACTAGGGTAGTCTCCACTATTCTTCTTCCAGAATTTAAGTATGGTACCTCTATCATCATAATTCCAAGAGTTAAAGCTTTATACATGACAACAAGATGCAACACTATTTCATAGCAACCCAATCGTTTATTTTCAAACATAACCCTCATATACATTCATATTAGTAAGCAAAACATCCTTAACTAAAACAAACCCACACAAATTGAACAAAATAAAAGCAAAACACACTTAACTAAAACAAACACATAAAACAACACAACACACAAACTTTCCATCCCACACCCCCAAACCTAACCTAAGCATTGTCCTCGATGCTTAAAATTGTATGCAAAGTAAATAGGCAAAGAATATGGAATGGAAATAACATAAACACAAAATAAGGAAAGAACACAAACCACACTAGGTTGCCTCCTAGCAAGCGCTTTATTTAATGTCTAGGCAAGACATGGTAGCTTGTTCATGGTGTTGTAAACTCAAGAAAATCTACAACTTGATACACTGGCTCCTCCTCTACTTTCTCCAAATATGGTTTCAATCGCTGCCCATTGACTTTAAAAGAGGTGCCATTCTTCATGTTCTCTATCTCCACAGCTCCATGGGGAAATGTTTGCAATACTTTGAATGGTCCCACCCACCTAGACTTTAGTTTTCCTGGAAAAAGTCTCAAACGTGAGTCATACAAAAGTACTTTCATACCTTGGTGAAACTCCTTCCTTAGGATGGCCTTGTCATGATAGAGCTTAGTCCGTTCCTTGTAGATTTTGGCATTCTCATATGCCTCATTTCTAAGTTCTTCCAACTCATTAAGTTGGAGCTTCCTTGCTATTCCAGCATCCTTGTAATCAAAGTTGAACTTCTTGATGGCCCAATATGCACGGTGTTCAAGCTCCATTGGCAAATGACAAGCTTTCCCAAACACAAGGCGATAAGGACTCATGCCAATGGGGGTCTTGTATGCTGTTCTATATGCCCATAGTGCATCATTCAACCTCAATGACCAATCCTTCCTTGTAGGACTCACAGTCTTCATCAAATTGTTCTTGATCTTCCTGTTGCTAATCTCCACTTGTCCTGAGGTTTGAGGATGGTATGGGGTTGCCACTTTGTGGTTGATGTTGTACTTCTTCATCAAGGATTCAAAAGGTTTGTTGCAGAAATGGCTGCCACCATCACTAATAATAGCTCTTGGGGTTCCAAACCTACAAAAAATCACATCTTTAAGAAAATTCAACACAACCTTATGATCATTAGTTCTTGTAGCAATGGCTTCAACCCATTTGGATACGTAATCCACTGCCACTAATATGTATAAGTAGCCAAAAGAGGATGGAAATGGTCCCATAAAATCTATTCCCCAAACATCAAAGAGCTCCACCACCAAAATGTTGTTCAATGGCATTTCATTTCTTCGACTAATGTTCCCCATTTTCTGGCACCTATCACACTTAGAACAAAAGTCAAAAGCATCTTTGAATAAAGTAGGCCAAAAGAAACCAGATTGTAAAACCTTTAGAGATGTCTTTTTGGCACCAAAATGTCCTCCACATGCCAATGTATGGCTAAATGTTAGAATGCTTTGTTGCTCACTCTCTGGGACACATCTCCTAATGATTTGATCAGGGCAATATTTAAACAAATATGGTTCGTCCCAAACGTAGTGCTTTACCATGGCAAGGAACTTCTTTCTTTCCTGAAAAGAAATGTCATTTCTCATTACACCACAAGCCAGATAATTAACAAAATCAGCATACCATGGCTCTTGTTCTTGAACAACAAGAAGTTGTTCATCTGGAAATGATTCATTTAGGGGCAAGGGTTGCCCCACTCCATGGTTTTCATTAAGCCTGGACAAATGGTCAGCCACAACATTATCACTGCCCTTCTTATCTCGAATTTCTAAGTCAAACTCTTGTAGTAATAGTATCCATCTAATCAAGCGTGGTTTAGCATCTTTCTTTGTCATCAAGTACCTAAGGGCTGCATGATCAGAAAACACAATAACTTTAGATCCCACAAGATATGACCTAAACTTTTCCAATGCAAAAACAACAGCAAGCAACTCCTTTTCAGTTGTGGAATAGTTAAGTTGAGCATCATGCAGAGTCCGGCTTGCATAGTAGATCACATGTGGAAGTTTGTTCACCCTTTGCCCTAAAACTGCACCAACAGCATAGTCAGAGGCATCACACATTAATTCAAAAGGTAACGACCAATCTGGTGCCATAATAATAGGGGCCGAGGTTAGTTCACTTTTCAAAGTATTGAATGCATTCATACAAGCCTTATCAAAATGAAATACAACATCTTTAGCTAACAGATTGCATAATGGACGAGTGATCATTGAAAAGTTCTTAATGAAACGACGATAAAAACCCGCATGACCCAAAAAACTTCTTACTCCCTTCACAGTGGTGGGTGCTACCATATTGGTGATGACGTCAATTTTGGCTTTGTCCACCTCCATTCCTTTGCTAGAGATTACATGTCCCAACACAATTCCTTGTTTCACCATAAATTGGCACTTTTCCCAATTGAGAACCAAATTTGTTTCCTGACATCTTTGAAGTACTAACGATAGATGGTTAAGACATTCATCAAAAGAGGAACCAAACACTGAGAAATCATCCATAAATACCTCAATGAACCTTTCTACCATGTCAGAAAAGGTGGCCAACATGCATCTTTGGAATGTTGTTGGAGCGTTGCAAAGTCCAAAAGGCATTCTCCTATATGCAAATGTGCCAAAGGGGCAAGTAAAGGTTGTTTTCTCTTGATCCTCCGGAGCGATTGCAATTTGATTGTAACCTGAGTAACCATCCAGAAAACAATAATGTGAGTAACCTGCCAATCTCTCAAGCATTTGATCTATGAAAGGCATAGGAAAATAATCTTTTCTAGTGCTAGAATTCAACTTCCTGTAATCGGTGCAAACACGCCAACTAGCAGTGGGCTTTGTGGGCACCAGCTCATTGTTTTCATTCCTCATCACAGTGATTCCCACCTTCTTAGGCACCACCTGAATAGCACTCACCCATTTGCTATCAGAAATGGGATATATGATCCCCACATCTAACAATTTCAACACCTCATTCCTAACAACCTCCTTCATGTGTGGATTGAGTCTTCTTTATGGCTCACGTGTTGACTTTGCCCCTTCCTCCAAAAGAATCCTATGCATGCACATGGTAGGGCTTATTCCCTTGATATCTGCAATAGACCAACCAAAAACTGATTTGAACTCTTTTAACACCCTAATTAGTTTATCTTCTTCATTTGGGGTGAGATCAGAAGCTATGATAATTGGAAGAGTTTCAAATTCAGCTAGATATGCATATTTAAGATGTGGTGGAAGTGGTTTAAGTTCAAGTTTTGGTGCCTTAACAGTGGAAGGAATTAGATGTGACATTGATGATTCTAAAGGCTCTAAAAGAGGTGAAACATTCAAAGGATACAATGCTAATGCATCCAAGGCAGCTACTTCTTCCATGAGTGCATCTTCTTCATCAAACTCATCTTGAGATTGACTCAAAACAGTTTGTAATGGTTCATTCGATTGTGCCTGCAAGAACTTAGAGAATACAAGTGAATCAAGCACATCAATGGCATAACAATCAAGGGATGAAGAAGGATGAGAAAGAGATTCAAACACTTTGAATTGAACTATCTCTTCTAACACTGTCATAGTGAGGAGTCCATTTTGCACATCAATGATGGTCTTGGCCGTGGCCATGAAAGGTCTCCCAAGCAATATAGGCAACTCTCGATCATGTATAGGAGCTTCTTCCATGTCCAACACTACAAAATCTGCAGGCAAGATTAGTTTATCAATTTGAACCAGAATATCTTCTACTATACCTCTTGGATATTTCACGGATCTGTCTGCAAGTTGCAATGAAATGGTGGTGGCTTTCAAATCTCCCAAACCTGGTTGAAGGTACACTGAATAAGGCATTAAGTTGATGCTAGCACCCAAATCCAGCATTGCCTTCTCTACTTTCTTGTCCCCTATGGTGATGTTGATAGAGAAACTTCCTGGATCCTTGAGCTTTGGTGGAAGTTTTCTTTGCAAAACTGCACTCACATTCTCAGACACCACTACCTTCTCATGTGGGCCATACTTCCTTTTGTAGCTGTTTAACTCCTTGAAGAACTTCGCATATGCTGGCATGTTCCTAATGACATCAAGCAAAGGTAAGTTAACATTCACTTTGCTTAGTATATCAAAAATCTCCTTAAATGACTTATCCTGCTTGCTCTTGGCAAGTCTTCCAGGGAATGGTATTGGTGGAGTGTATGGTTTCTCAGCCTTGTGAAGATTTGGTGCTTCAAGTGAGGAAGTAGCATGGCTTGGTTCCTCGTTTGGTTTCTCATTGTCTCCTTGAGTAACACCTACATTCACATAATCATATTCATTAGTAACTTCATTGCCAACCCTATTATCAATAACCTTACCACTTCTAAGTGTAGTGATTGCTTTGGCTTGCTCTTGGTTCCTTTAGAGTATCACGGGTTGGCTTGGAAACTTTCCAACTTCTCTTTGGTTCAAAGCATCTGCAATCTGCCCCAATTGTGTTTCCATTTTGGTTAGGGCTGCTGAATGTTGTTGGAGAGTGCTATTTGTGGAATGTTGGAATTGCAAAGTGTTTTGGGCTAACAATTTAACTGTGTCCTCAAGGGTAGGGGCAGGTTTTGGTTGGAAATTTTGGAATTGATTGTTGTTCTTCCATGAAAGGTTGGGATGATCTCTCCAACTTGAGTTATATGTATTGGAATACACATCATTCCTTGGCCTTTGGTTGTAAGAATTCATGAGGTTCACTTGTTCTTGAACATACTCGGGGTAAGCCTCCCTAGATGGACATTGGTGAGTAGGATGGCTTGGTATGTTGCAAATGGCACACACTTCATTAGTTTTTGGCACCATATTGAGCACGGATTCAAGCTTCCTTTCTAGGTTAGCTACCTGCAACAAAAGCTCATGGTTAGAACTTGTTTCATAGACTCCAACTTTCTTACCCCTTTAATCTTTGTGTTGAGCATTAGACCCCAACATCTCATAAATGTTGTATGACTCTTGAGCATTCTTTTTCTTCAATGCTCCACCTGCTGCATTATCAACAGTTGATTGACAATTTTGGGTTAGTCCATCATAGAAAATTTGCATTTGTAAGTGAAAAAGTAACCTATGATGTGGACATTGCAACAAGAGACCCTTAAAACGCTCCCAACACTCATTGAAAGGTTCACCATCATCTTGTTTGAAGTTGAAGATTTGTCCCCTTAATGTGGCTGTCTTTTGAGTGGAAAAGAACTTCTCCAAGAACTTCTTAGCCACGGCATCCCATGTGGTGAGGGAACCTGGTGTTAGAGTCATCAACCAACTCTTGGCCTTATCTTTCAAGGTGTAAGGAAACACTCTCATCCTCAAGTTTGCTTCACTTACTCCCTGCAAAGGTAAACCACTCACAACATTGTAAAACTCTTTAATATGAGCTAAAGGGTCTTCATTAGGTAAGCCATAAAATGAGGGAAACATATGAAAATGTGAAGATTTGAGATCATAGTTTCTAGCTTCTGTGGGCAGCAAGATGCATGAAGGTGAATTTGGTATGATTGGTTGAGCAAAGTCCTCCAAAGCTCGAAGCTCATCTTGGTTGCCCGCCATCTCCTCTTCTCTTTCCCAATCAAGGTGCTCAGATCCTTTACTTGTTGAATTAGGTGAAATCCTTTCCTCTTCCTCACGGATAAAGGATGAACTTGATGGCACAAAGTTGTCCAAAGTGTGGCCCTTTAACCTTTCAATTCTTTGGCCTAGCTCAACAAGTCTATTTGACATATACTACCTGAAACAAAGTAACACAAGTGTGAATGAAAGTCAAGAAGCAAACAACAATGAAAAGAACAAAGATCAACTAGCAAACAACAATGAAATGACCAAGAATAAACTTAAAAACGTTTGAAAAGACTCAAGGGACTCAAAACAGATTCACAAGACTCAAAACAAGCTAAAACTCTCAAAACTGCCTAAAAACACAAACTGGGCAGTTTTGACACTAAACTCAACTTTGGACGAAAATTAGGTTTGGACTTGACTCAAAATGCTTCAAAACACAAGATAAGACAGATTCTAAGCCTATGACTTAACAAAATATGGGGGGGGGGGTTTGTATTTGGACGAAATTCAATTACATGGACAGATTATAAAGAAAACAGGTTATAAAGCAAATTGATGTAAACCAATGGATAATGGAATGGCTAAGGGATTCTTTTCCACCCATGAAATATATGCAACTTAACTCAACTTCCAGTTATCAATTCGACAAGTTATGAACCTCGACACTAATCAAAATAGCAAACAAGCAAACAAGCAATTACAAGGGACTGAAATCAGTCCCCGGCAACGGCGCCATTTTTGTTGATGTATATTTCCTTCCTAATGCTAGAATATATTTAGTATAATGGCACAAGCAAGGGTGTCGAATCCACAGGGACTAATTGGACCTATGTAATTACTTGTTTTGCAAGAACTCTATGAAATGAAGCAAACTAGTCTAAATAGGCATATTTGTTGTTGTAACTTGAAAGCATAAGAAAATGAAGTAAACACAAATCAATGAATCAATAACTAATATAATGGGATAGTATCAATGGAAATGAAACTAGGGATTCGATTTCACCATTGCTCAACTAAGTCCATGTTTGTTAAGTTAGTTTGTACTCATTCATCTACCTATTTCTTGAGTTTGTTTCACTTGGACATGATCAACCATATGATGTGTGGATTTGATCAAATGTCTCTAATCATGAACCTAATTGTGATGTGCAACTTTGGTTTATAATCAAGAGTATGTAATGCACAAGAAACTTTCATAAAACTAAAGGGATTAACTCGGCAGGATGTGTGCTAAACAATCCCTTCATTCATTCACATATCTACCAAGATTATGCATGATGTGTGTTCTAATCTTGGCTACACAACTTTGTGATTAATTCAAATGATGATCAAACATTAAAATCAACACACTAAGTCACCATTAAATCAGAGAATGAAACAGTAAATAGATGGACAAACTGAGCATTCTAACTTAATTACATGGCAAACTTTGCAAGGTTACATCGAATCCCTAGAGGAAGCTTAGTTACAATTCATGTCTACAAAAGATTTGACATAAAAATTTAAAACATGAATGAACATAGAATTGATAAGAATGAACCCTTGAAGCAAAACTGATGTTGAAGTCCTTGAAGAGTCCCTTGGTGTTGCTTCTCCAAATGTGGTGCGGATGAACTAGATTGGCTTGGTTGAATGGTTTCTGCCCTTGGGACAGAAATGGACAGAGAATGGAGTGAAAATGGGAGAGGTTAAGTGTGTAATGGACTGAATGAATAAGAGAAAAAATGCGGAACCCTTTGAAGAGTGAAGTGAGACTTGTTTTATAGAAAAGAATGTGGCTCCAACATTCAGATTGGATCTTGAATATATTTAACTCAGATGGCAGTGCATAATTCAGCAGGAATGATGGGTTTCTGAAGTGGTGGATGCACGGCCATTAAAGAAATATGCATGCCTTTGGCTATTTTAGTTGAATCATCCATGTGTAGTGGCTGCAAAGCTGAAATGACAGCCTGGAAAGGGTAACAAACTGCACGGCCTAGACAAGGAGAAGCTGCAATCACATGGAATGATGGGATGAATGCATTTCTGGATTGATGGATGCAAGGAATGGACATGATCTGCAGGTATATGGTTTATTTAATCAAGGATGCATGTGTATTTCTGCAAAGTTGAATTGAACCACTTGAAATTGTTTGCACAAATCTGGAAAGGGGAAGAACACACGGCATGGACAAAGGGGACGCTGCAAGCATGTGGATTTCTGCACGGAATGATTGTGTTTGTTGGTGTCAATATGGCTGAGTGAATTAAGTAATGGAATGTGCATGTTCTTGGTGCAAAAGGGAGCTGGAATGGATGTGTGGAATCTGATTTGGTGCTAGTGAAGGAAAATTTGTGAAAAACATGTTCATTTAAGCAACATCAATAGCATGCAATTAACAATTAAAGGCGGAATCATGCTTGTATGCACTTAAAACAAAACATTTACCCATGAAATTCAAAGCCTAGTAGATAGGTGAACCAAGACTCAACTCAAAACAAAGTGAGTTGAGAAATCAATACCTTTGTAGATTCCTCTTTGCATAAGCAAAGGCTAATCACCCAAAGAGAGGGCCTTCATTCCTTGCATCTTGGATCCATGGATTTGGATGGATGAAAAGGTTTCTCCAAGTTCCCAAAATTGAGAACCTCTAAGTCTCCACACCAAGGTATATTGTAGAAGAAATGAGTGACCTAGAGGAAGTAAGATTGCTAGTTATTCCCCTCTAGATTGGCCGGCCTCTTTGAGAGCAAAGGGAGGTTTGTGTTCTCATCTTTTCTCCCTAGAAAACCCTTAGGATGAAATGGCTATAAAGATGTCTTTATACCACCTCACAATGGAGTGCCAAACTTGCAATTAAGCCAATTTCACTACCCTCCTCTAAATGGCCGGCCTAAGGGGATTTATTGGGCTATTTGGGCCTTTGTGAATCATTATTCATTAAGTTGTCATACAACTTAAGTCAATGGACTTGACGTTCGAAGCCCATTGGGCCTTAAGGTCCAAAACTATCCCGAGGTCTTTTAACGAACTTATTCGTTTGATTAATAATCATATTAATTAATCCTTGCCATAAATAATTAAACCATTTAATTATTCTTACTCATTTCCGTTGAATCTTCAATCTCTACCTTACACGGTGTACGATCCATTAGGTTCCTTTTAGCGAGGCAGTGGGCGATTCAAACTCTTTCAAATCGATTGTGAATTGAAACTTACTTTCAATTCTCCCGTTAGTGATAATACACTTTTAGGGCTTCCACAAACCATGAGTGACACCTAGCAGCATATCATGGTTACCCAAGCTAATCAGAAGAGGTGGAGAACCTATTCAGTTTAGGATTACAAATGCAATACGGTCTTTCTCTAATACAATACTCTTGACCACATTGTTTGGTTTGATAGTTTATTAATGTCTACTATCCAATGTGAATCTTGTACTTATATGATTACCTTGAATGTGATCTGGAACGCATTCCAACATCTCATTCATACTCTGGCCAGAGATTCTAAATCATATCATAGAGTATTCTCCCTCAAACAGTTTGAAGGTTAGAGATCCCTTGTTGCGCATTCACTTGCCTCCATGGCTAAGTGGCTTAACCCCAACGATGCCGTGGACACCCTGATAGAGTGACGTTGACATAATCAAAGATTAAGGACCTAACCACAAGACAACTGTGATGCCTCAGGTCAAAAGACTAATTTGCATTATCCCAACCATGAGTTCTCATGTGACATGAATATGAGAACTCTTCGTTGATCGTGTTCAGTGAACTCATTCTCTATTGAGCACCTACGTACTTGTCTTGATGTCACACACACCAATGACTCGAGACTAGTCACTCTCCCTGAGAGAAGACATAGCACGTACTGATCTTAATGGACTGTCAATGCCCAATTGACAATCCTATGATCAGGAACGTTTAGGATGTGTCAACGAAAGAATGGTCTCATGAATCTAACTTCTTTAGATCGCATTCTTCCAATCACATATTCCTTGGACTTATCGTTTAAGCATATAACATTTATATGTGACGGCTCAAACAATAATCTTTGCCCTTTACATTTAAACTATATTAGTTTGAAATGAACTACATTAGTTTGAAATGTCTGTAAAGTATCATCATATGATTGGTTTTAGGGCACATTTCCAACAATCTCCCACTTGCACTAGAGCCAATCAGCTTAGTCATCATTGATGATACCTCTTCTGTAATTCATTTCATAAATGGCTGAGTAGTAGGCCTAAACAATGGATATCTATATGTTATCCATAGAAGCAACCTTGAGAATAACGACGTCACCATTATTCATGATTCTCAATCATGTGGTTCAGTCTCTCATTTGAGTTCGGACCTTGATGAGACCTTGATTCCCTGGCTTGAGCTATCGCCCCATTAGTGTCATACACTTTCTGGTTGGAACCGAATGAAGAGTTCATGAATGAACTTTCCCATCCAAACAACAATGTTGTAAGCTTCTATATGGCAATATATTTTGCGTACATGATGGAACACATTAAAGTCATTTACTTTTAACGTTTCCGCCCAAATATCTCTTTAGTCATAATAAAGAGATATCTCTTTATCACTTCATTCATAATGAAGAGATATTCTATGATGGATTAGATTCATAATCTAATACATTTACGCTTCCATTACGTTACTCTAATTCTTCCTCATTCTTGAGGAATCCATCCTTAGTATTTCTTAAATACCTAAGGATTCACTTGACAGTTGCCATGGTTCTGATCCTGGGCTTGCATTGATATCATCTTGTACCGTTCTAGGTACGACTTATATCAATGTTTTCATACAATATGAAATACATAAATCACCTTTCTGCGTATGCATAAAGGATTCTATTTACGCATTATTTCTTTGGGAGTCAAAGGGTACATTCCCTTTGAGAAGAACAACTTCCTAGTCTCACTAGAATCGTCATTCTAATTGAAGTTTATCATCATATGAGAAACTTCCTAGCATCTCTTGTCTATTTTAGGGATTGATTATATCTTGAAATCTATCATTATAGATTTCCATCCCATGTATATAGACTATGTCTCCCATATACATTCTATCATTATAGAATGTTTAAAGTCATTACTTTAACGATGAAGAATTCCTTTCATTTTCAAAATTAATATATATCATGTATATATATATTCTAATTTAGGAATATGATCAACTCCCACTAATCTTTTGTAAACCTAGTAAACAAAAGATTCATTTACATCTTTATGAGAAATCAAACAATTGATCTTTTCTCATAAGACGCTTATAGCTCCCACTAGCTTGCTAAGATCCATGATGGATGGATCTCTACAACTAACATGTCTTAGAAGTATATATCATATATATATGGGTAATTGATAATGTCCAACGAACTAAATCTTATTCATGTTCATTCTTCTCCTAATGGAGAAATTCATTATCTTACGATGCTACTTTCCTTGATATTTTTCAAGGAAATTAATCTAAAGTGTTACTTTTTCCTTGGATCAAATCTAAGGAGGTAAATACTTTAGACGTCTTACTCATCTACTTACATTTCTTGAATTCTTTGAAACCTTTTGCAAAGTATTCGGACTTGTGTTTATTCAAAATAAACTATAGTCCAACCGAGAGTGATCTTCGGTGAATGTCATACAACATGAGTAGTATTATGTTGTGGACAAGTGCCACTAACATCTAAGTGAATCAACCTTAACAACTTTGTGATTCTTTCTTCTTTCCAAAAAAAATAAAGATTCGAACATTTCGCCTCTATACAATTTTAACAAGAAGGTATTGGATCCGGATCTAACGATCCAAAGCATCCATCTATGACCAACTCGTAACTTATGTTTTAGAGGTATCACAACTCAGTTGGGTTTAGTCACTACCTTGCAACCTTTTGGGTTTTAAGCATCATCGTATTCTAAACAGTTAAACTACCACATCATCTCTACTATAGAGACAACCAATTAAATTACAATAATCTAATTATTGATTAATAAAGAACAATGTTTTTGTCAAACAAAACATTTATCCATCTCTACTATAGTGACGGATTTAAGTTCCTTAAAATTGGAATGTAAAGACAATCTTTAGTATTTTCCAATTTCTTTGGTAGTTCATATGAGGAAGTGATAGGAGCATATTCATGCGACTTAAATGGCTTGTTCTCGTGCATTTACGTTATGTTTCTCTAGTTATTTTAGTCCTTTATGCTTCTTTTGTGTGTTTTCAGGTTCTAAGGGCAAGGTATGCAAAAGGATGCCTTTTGGAGCATTTTGGAGCAAAATCGGACTTGGATTGGATAGCTTATATTTGGAGCAAAAGGAATGGACGAAATTAAAGACCAAACTATCATAACCACCTATCATTACTTATCATCACTTAACATATCACTCATTTATCACTTAACATATCATTCATTTATCACTTAGCATATCATTCATTTATCAATTATCAAACCAATCACTTATCACTTCCATTCACTTATCACTCACTTAGCATATCATTCACTTATCACTCACCACATACCATTCACTTATCACTTATCACTTATCACTTATCACACCTTTTCTCCAACCTTGACATACATCACATGCATTTCCAACACATTCAACCCCTTTAACATCTCCTTTGCCGTGAGTCCCCTTAGTGACTTCCCTTACACATTTTCAACCATCACACTTCATCATTGCAGCCACCTTCATCCCTTTAATTCACATGATTTCCCAACACTCAAATCAGCCACTCACATGCACTTCCCCCTTTAACAATCCCACACCTTGACATTATTCTTTCATCCACCCACCACAAATCCAATCAATGCCGTGGCTCTCCATCACAATTTCAGCTTTCCCTTTACACATCACATGCATTTCCACCTTGTTCATGCTTTCCTATTTCAATATTCATTCACTTTGCATTCTTTAATTTAGCCACATAATCATTCACCCTTGCCTTTCCACAATCCCATTCATCAACACATGCAAACACATGCACAACAACACACTACACAACACAAAGACCCATCCTGAAAATCAATGCCGTGTACACCTTATGCATTTTCAGCTTTCTTCCTTGTTGTTGCACATGCATTTTCAGCCACATATCCACTCACATGCACCCTTTAAACATTCAACCATAAAGCCACATGCAATCTCATTCATCCACCATACATTGCACATGCTTTCACAAGCTTTAACCAACACACAAAACAGCCAACACATGCACCAAAAACTCCTTTACCGTGGGTTCCCTTTGCTTCCCTTGTGCAATTTCAGTTTTCACATGTGTCCTAGCTGTTTTTCCATCATTCCTCCACACAAATGCTTAAACAAATAGCCATATGTTCCCTCCACTACTCCTATAAATACCCTTGCATTCATTCATTCATGCATCTCATCTCATTCACAACACAACACTCTTCAAAATCATCCATTCTTCCCCCTTTTGGCCGTGAGTTTCCCTTCCATCTCTCCTCCATTTCTTCCATTTCCATAATCCCCCAATCCATTCAACACACCAACAACATCCCTTAGTCCTTGTGCCACAATAAAGAGGAAGATAAGAGGGCCTAAACGTTCATACAATTCATGTTTGAGTTGTTGGAATGTTTACGCGTTTCTTTGATTTCAATGTTGTAAATTCAATTCTCTTTGTTTTGTAATATGAGGAATGGAAGAGAAGAGTGCCTAAACGTTCATACAATTCGAGTTTGAGTTGTTGGAATGTTTAGGTGTTTCTTTGATTTCAAAGTTATGAGGAACTAAACCCCCCTTAGCTAGGGGTGATTTCAATACCATGATTGTTTATGTAATATGAATTGATGAATTCCAGTTATGAACTCTTGATTCGTGAATGCAATTGGCTTAACTATTTGATGATTAACTTATTTGTGTTTGTTGATTGAGGGTCGACACTTAATTAGCATGCATGAGTATGTGGCTAAAGTTTAAGAAGGTTTCACATAATCGTTACTAACTTATACTTGAAAGTAGTGAAGGTCGCTTGTCACGATCGCGTTAAGTTTAATTCTTAGCATGAGTAACATGATGTCATAGTTGCAAATGCTTTGTCAATGCTTATGGTTTTCATTATTCTTAATGATCTTCGATTGTATCTCTATTATGATGACATGTAGGGAACTTTTGAGAATGTTTTGGGTTGTCGAATGATGCCATCCAATCCAATAATATAAGGAAAATCTAAGGGTTAACTAGTGATGTCACGGTTAATTTGGGGCATTGTCGTTCATAATTCAATGAAGGAATAACTGGAAATTGATTCATATGCATAAATATCATGTGTGGAGAAAGAACCCTTAGCTAGCTTCCCATCCATTCATTTCCGTCAAATCCATATTTACAATTCGTTTTGCTTCCAAGTATCCATTTTAGTTTAAATTCAAATCCAATTCCCCCTATTTCGTTGAAGTCTTAGTCTTAATCTTTCTTATTTTTAATTTTGTTTTCTTCGAGCATTAAATAGTGTTTTATATTGTGTTTTTATGTTTTTAAGTCAATTTAGAAGGTTTTAGCAAGCCCTCCTAATCCCCGGTCTAGAACGATCCCTCACTTATCCATTCTACTACAATTGTCAAACGAGGGTTTAATTTGAGTGTCAAGTAATTCTCACACCAGGAAGTAAGTACAATCCGTTTTCGCAGAGATCTATATTCGATTCACGTTTGGAATGTGAAGTACTTTCTCTTCTCTCATTAATCTTCTATTTCTTATTAGCACACTTTTACATCAATTGTAAAACATAGTTACTAATACAGAATCATGCATTCAAGTAGAAGAACCAACTGTTGTGAACTTTTCAAGAACATTTTTGTTTTTCCATTCTACTACAATTGTCAAACGAGGGTTTACATCATATTCCTAAGTACCATGGGCTGTCCATGGAAGATCCCAACAAACACTTGAAGGAGTTCGAGGTGGTTTGTTCGAGCATGACCCCCGTCATTGTGGATGGGAGTATATTGAAGATGAAGGCCTTTCCATTTTCACTTATGGACAAGGCCAAAGATTGGCTCTACGAACTAGCCCCGGGAACTGTGACTTCGTGGGAAAGTATGAAGCGTGCTTTCTTGGAGAAATTCTTCCCTACTTCGAGAGTGATTCTCCTACGGAAGAAAATTAGTGGTATTCAACAGAACCATGGTGAGACATTCCCGGCTTATTATGAGCGCTTCAAGGGCCTGGTAGCTTCATGTCCTCAACATCAAATGAAGGAGGAACTTCTCCTTCAATATTTCTATGAGGGCCTCCTTCCTATCGAACGTCAAATGCTTGATGCATCAGCGGGAGGAGCATTGGTGGACAAAACACCAAGGGATGCCAAGATTCTCATAGCCAACCGAGCGCTCAACGCTCAACAATATGAAGGAGTGGGCCAAAGGGAAGCCCCACGGCAACAAAGTGTAAATGAGGTGAGTGCTATTTCTGAAATTCAATCACAACTTGCTAATCTTACTTCTCTTGTTTCTCAGGTTGTGATTGGTCCAAAAGCACAAGAACACCAAGTTTGTGGCGTGTGCTCAATTCAAGGGCATCCATCTGACAATTGCCCTCAACTAATCGAGAATGGTGGGTGGGAATCTGCCAATGCAATTGGTTTCCAAGGACAAAATCAAAACAACCCATATTCGAACACTTACAATGCCGGATGGAGGGACCATCCAAACTTCAAATGGAGGGAGCCACAACAAGCTGCCCAACAAGGAGGATTTAGGCCAAACCCCCCTGGTTTTTATTCCAAGCCGTATGCACCCCAACAACCCCAACAACCTTCGGCATCATCTCATTCAGGTACGTCCTTGGAAAGTAATCAAGCTATGCAATTACTAACCTCTATTTCGCAGGGGTTGCAAAATCAAAACAACCGGATAGAAAATAACGAGAAGGAGATGATGGATATGAAGAAACAAATAGGGCAGATTTCTGAGTTCCTTGGACAGATTAGAGAGCAAGGAAAGCTTCCTAGCTCAACCACAGTCAATCCAAAGGGAGGATTCGAATCCGCCAAGGCCATCACCCTAAGGAGTGGAAAAGAAGTTGGGACCGAGCCAAACAATCCCAAATCTGCCCAGAAAGTAGATGAAGAGACGACACAACCTGAGGAAGTGTCTAGCTCACCCACGGAAAGAGTGAAAAACCAAATGCCGCAGGCCCCCAATCACCCTAACTCGGCCAAATCAGGTAATTTAAGTTCAAATTCATATACTTCACGTCCTAATCTGCCCAATGTACCTTTTCCTCACAGATTATTGCAAACAAAGAAGGAGGAGCATGAGAAGGACATTCTTGAAACGTTTAGGAAAGTTCAAGTCAATATCCCGCTCCTAGATGCCATAAAGCAAGTGCCCAAATACGCTAAGTTCTTGAAGGAATTGTGTACTACGAGGAAGAGGGCGTCACACAAAGAGGTAGTAAGGGTAAGTGAGAATGTTTCTGCTGTTTTACAAAGAAAGTTACCACCAAAGTGCAAAGATCCAGGTAGCTTTACAATCCCTTGTATTATTGGTCAAACTAAGTTCGAACATGCTATGTTAGATTTAGGAGCTTCAATTAACGTCATGCCATACTCTATCTATGCTTCAATGAACCTTGGTGAATTGAAAAATGATGGTGTGGTTATTCAGTTGGCCGATAGATCTAATGCATATCCAAAAGGAGTTTTGGAGGATGTGCTTGTGCAGGTGAACCATTTAATTTTTCCGGCTGATTTCTACATCCTAGACATGGAGGATTCAGCCCATTCTACATCTTTGCCGATTCTCCTTGGTAGGCCATTCATGAAGACGGCCCGAACGAAGATTGATGTATACAAAGGCACCTTGACAATGGAATTCGATGGGGAAGTGATTGATTTTAATATTTCTGAAACTATGAGATATCCTGTTGATGACCATTCTTGTTTTTCCATTAATGTTATCGATTCTTTGGCGCAGGTATACCTTGAAGAATTGAACGAGGACGCCCTGGAAACAACCATCACTAAGGCCATAGAGTGCAAAAATGACGGATTTGGGCCAATGCAAGGTCACGGCAAGGAAGAGGAATTCTTTGCCATGGGTTCTAGTGAAGAAATAATTGAGGTTGTGGCAGCCCTTGAGTCATTGCCACAACAATATGGTAAGGTTCCACTCTCACTATCAAATTCAGTTTCCACTAAGATGCTACCTTCTGTTGTTCAGGCACCATCACTTGAACTTAAGTCGTTGCCGGACCATTTGAAGTATGTGTTTTTGGGAGAAGGCGAAACATTGCCCGTCATCATTTCATCAAGTCTCACGGCAATGGAGGAGGAGAAGCTTGTGAGGGTGCTGCGAGAACACAAAACGGCCATAGGGTGGACTTTGGCCGACATTAAAGGAATAAGCCCTACCACATGCATGCACCGTATACTTCTTGAAGAGGGGACTAAGCCATCCCGAGAGGCTCAACGCCGTCTCAACCCTCCAATGATGGAAGTGGTGAAGAAGGAAATAATCAAGCTTTTGGATTGCGGAGTGATCTACCCTATCTCCGATAGCCGTTGGGTCTCTCCAGTTCAAGTCGTTCCCAAGAAGTCCGGAGTAACTGTTATCAAGAATGATGAGAATGAGCTCGTGCCTACACGCATTCAGACTGGATGGCGAGTATGTATCGATTACCGGAAGCTAAATGCCATGACTAGGAAAGATCACTTTCCCTTGCCATTCATCGACCAGATGCTCGAAAGGTTAGCCGGTCATGCTTTTTACTGTTTTCTTGATGGATACTCTGGATATAACCAAATTGTGATAGCCCCGGATGATCAAGAGAAGACCACATTCACATGTCCCTTTGGAACATTTGCTTATCGTCGCATGCCATTTGGTTTATGCAATGCACCGGCCACTTTCCAACGATGCATGGTAAGTATCTTCTCTGATTATGTTGAAAAGATAATTGAAGTATTTATGGACGATTTTAGTGTGTTTGGAGACTCATTTGATGCTTGTTTGCATAATCTCACTTTAATCTTGAAAAGATGCATGGAAACTAACCTTGTTTTGAATTGGGAAAAATGTCATTTTATGGTTAAGCAAGGTATAGTTTTGGGTCATATCATCTCAGAAAAAGGGATTGAAGTTGATAAGTCTAAAATAGATCTTGTACGTCACTTACCCTCTCCTATTTCGGTTAGAGAGGTCCGTTCTTTTCTTGGCCATGCAGGATTCTATAGGCGATTTATCAAAGATTTCTCAAAAGTTGCACAACCTCTTTGCCGCCTCCTACAAAAAGACGTGGCATTTGAATTCACTAAGGAGTGCACGGCATCATTCAACCAACTCAAGGAGTTGTTGACCACGGCACCCATTATTGTTCCCCCAGAATGGAGCCTCCCGTTCGAGCTTATGTGCGATGCGTCCGATTATGCTTTAGGGGCTGTTTTGGGACAAAGAAAGGACAAGAGGCCGCATGTCATCTACTATGCCTCACGGACGTTGAACGATGCCCAGTTGAACTACTCCACTACGGAGAAAGAACTTCTTGCCGTTGTCTTTGCTTTAGATAAATTTCGATCATATCTAATTGGTACTAAAGTAATTGTTTTCACTGATCATGCAGCTCTAAAGTACTTGCTCACCAAAAAGGAGGCCAAGCCCCGGCTAATTCGGTGGATGTTGTTACTTCAAGAGTTCGACATCGAGATTCGTGACAAGAAGGGAAGTGAAAACGTGGTGGCTGACCACCTAAGCCGAATGGTGCATAATGAGGAGTCCCTACCCATTGCAGAGACATTCCCCGATGAGCAGCTGCTATCCATTGAGGTAAGTGAACCATGGTATGCAGATTTAGTGAATTACTTGGTGGCTAAACAAATTCCAAATGAGCTCAATAGGCACCAACGTGACAAACTTAGGCATGATGCACGGTTTTATGTATGGGATGATCCGTACTTATGGAAATTTTGTCCCGATCAAATTGTACGTAGATGTGTGCATGATTCTGAATTTCACTCAATTCTAAACTTTTGTCACACATATGCATGTGGTGGTCATTTTGGCACACAACGCACTGCCCTCAAGGTTCTAGAGTGTGGTTTTTATTGGCCGACTATATTTAGGGATGCTAGAACCTTTTGTATGTCTTGTGATCGTTGCCAACGAATGGGTAACATAGGTACCAAGGACCAAATGCCGCAAACCCCTGTCTTTAATGTTGAAATTTTTGATGTTTGGGGCATTGATTTCATGGGCCCTTTCCCTCCATCTTATGGTTTCACGTATATCTTGCTAGCCGTTGATTATGTTTCTAAATGGGTGGAAGCAAAAGCCACCCGTACTAACGATTCTAAGGTGGTTGCAGATTTCGTGAAAACTAACATTTTTGCTAGGTTTGGAATGCCGAGAGTAATCATAAGTGATGGAGGGTCTCACTTTTGCAATCGGACCATTGAGGCGTTGCTAAGAAAGTACCATGTCAACCATAAGGTCTCCACACCTTACCATCCTCAAACAAATGGCCAAGCCGAGGTGTCTAACCGAGAAATCAAACAAATTTTGGAGAAGACCGTTGGACCAACAAGGAGGGATTGGAGCTTACGTTTAGATGATGCACTATGGGCATATCGTACGGCGTACAAAACACCCATTGGGATGTCACCTTTTCGGCTCGTCTATGGTAAGCCATGTCATTTGCCCGTAGAATTAGAGCACAAGGCACATTGGGCCGTGAAGACTTTCAACATGGACATAGATGCAGCGGGAGTTCATAGGAAGCTCCAATTGAATGAACTTGAGGAGATTCGGAATGAAGCCTATGAGAATGCCCGGATGTACAAAGCCAAGACCAAAGCATTCCATGATAAAATGATCCGAACCAAGACCTTCACAGTTGGGCAGAAAGTGTTGCTTTTCAACTCTCGCCTACGTTTGTTTCCTGGTAAGTTGCGTTCTAAATGGATTGGCCCGTTTGTTGTTACTAACGTTTTACCTTATGGTGCAGTCCACATAAAAAGCTTAAGGAATGGCGTAGAATTCAACGTGAACGGGCATCGGTTGAAGCCATATTACGAGCATGGTGTGGGGCAAGTGGTGGAAGACATTCCTTTCCATTCCGTGGGCTCAATTAAAGATTGAAGAGAGTACTCGTCCGGCTGCAAGACGTAAAAGAAAGCGCTTCGTGGGAGGCAACCCATGCATCCGAATAGAGAAGAACTTATTTTTATTCCTTTCCTTTTCTTTACTGCCTTTACTTTGCTTTCTTTATCGTATTTGTTTATTTATTTGCTCTTTTGTGACTCTATGCTTAAAACATTGAGGACAATGTTTGATTTAAGTTGGGGGGGTAAACAATTTGTTTTTGCATGAATTTCGTGGGATTTATTCACCTATCACTTAGAATGTTGTTTCTTGCTGTTTTAAGCGTTTTTAGAGTGTTTTAGTGTGTTTTATAGTGTCTTGGCATAAAACTCCGAAAAATTGATAAAAATTTGAAAAAAATACTTTTGAAAACCCCAAAAAGATGTGTTTTTAGAGTCATTTGAGTCATTTTGGTGTTTGTTTGTGTCTTAGGCAACCCAATACAGTAAATAAAACTTTTGCTTGTTCATTGATTTTTTCGATAAATTACAATTGTATCTAAACATGGCAGAAAGATGGAGCCTTTACAAAGGTTGTGTACGTGAGGCCCCACTACGTGGCAACACTCTCGGAGCAGAAGGCATCGGAACAGGAGGTCTCGGAACAGAAGGCATTGGAGCAAGAGGCATCGGAGCGGAAGGCATCGGAGCGGGAGGCACCGAAGATAGATCATTCAAGGCCCCAAACCTTGGTGGAACGCTGGATGAACCAGGAAAGAGGTGCCTCTGGAAGAAAGCTGCAAGCCTTTGACGGTCATCAAGCTCGTCAAGTTTCCTCTTCATGCCTGACGAATAATTGTTGGCAAGCACGTGCAAACTTCGGTTCTCGTACTTAAGCTGTTTGATCTCCTGCTTAAGACTCTCCACCTCCGCCATCAAGGATTCAACCTGACGGGAGCGAGCAAGAAGGCGTTGGCCCATGTTGGACACAGAGCCAGCGCACTGAACACTCAGAGCCAGGGATTCTTGAACGGCCAACTCATCGGACCGTCCGGAAAGCAGCTGACTGTCTTTGGGAGTGAGGAGGTTCCGAGCCACTATCGTAGCCGTTGTGGGATCCGTCATCACAGAGTCCTCTTCTGTAAGAGGGCCATGGGAAGATAAGAAAGACGGGCACCATACCTTACCCTGACGAGGCGCGACCGGATCACTGCTTAGACTCAAATCTAAGCAAATGTTCGATGGGTTGGATGAGCTAGCCATTGTTCAAGAAGTTAAAAGAGAAAGGTTGAATGGAGGAAAATCTCGACGGGCCGATGATGATTTTTGGGAAGTCTTCAAAGTGTGCAGATAGAGGTGATCGATCACCTCTATTAAAGGATGGGCGACACAATCACCAATTCAGAATTGAAGAAACACCGCTCTTCAAAACCGGAATTTCCGGCGTAAAGATCGCCAGCTCTTCAGACGCAATCCTAGCTTTTCAGAAAGTGTGTGTAACTTTGTCAAAAGCTCCCAGCTTTTCAGAAGACGCGTGGAAAGGCGAGAAATCAGCTGCACACTTTAGCCGACAAACGTGGGTGACAACGCCGAAAGCTCCCGGCTTTCCAGAAAGCGAGTGCAAATTTGTCAAAAGCTCCCAGCTTTTCAAAAGACGCGTGGAGGTAATTTCCGCATCCACATTGCCACTTGCCATTACAATTTTTATATACATCAACATTCATGGCAAGGCATACACCCAGAAGCGCATGACTTTCCTTCTCGGCCGAAAAATGTAAGTTGCAACCAACCCTCTCAAACATGCTCAATTTTCTTCTTCTCTTGAGAACACACTTTCAACCATGGATGTATCCCCCAAAGAAGATACCAAAGGCCCGGAGAACAAAGGAGGCAAGAGGAAACGGTGGATCGAAGCATGTCGATTCATTCGCTGCCTCTTCGAAAACAAAGGTATCTCATATCATCAAGGGCGAAAGCAAAGGTATCTCATATCATGCTCTTTCCCTGTCTTTTCCTTTGTCCTTGATATTACTTGCATGGCAAGGTGAAAGAAGCAATCAGCCGGCACTTGGAGCCTATCTGGACTCTATTCCCTGGTTGCTTACCTAGCTTTGCTAAGCTATCCTCTAACCCTCTTCAATACGAATTGGAGAGATTGAACAAAGAAACAGATAAGAGGAGGAAGCTCAGACCTTCGGGGGAGACCAAAGGAAGCCTGCTGCCCAATTTAAGAGTAGCACAAAGGAAAATCAACGATGGGAGCAGCGCAGTTCAAGAGTAAGCCTGTGGAATCACAAAGATCCAAGCCTCACTGCAATCACCAAGGAGAAGATGGAACGAAAACACCATAACCAGATTTGCATCTCTAAACTCTTCTCTTTGTTAGATACATTCTGCCATGTTTAGTATGTTTAAATGTTGTTTATATGTTTGTTTGTGTTTAGTGTGGTTTTTAACATTGAGGACAATGTTTGTTTTAAGTGTGGGGGAGTGACTAAAGTGTTTTGATGCAAATTCGTAGGGTTTTATCCACCATAACTTCAAATGTTGTTTCTTGCTGTTTTTAAGTGTGTTTAGTGTGTTTTGACTTAAAAATTCGAAAATCACATAAAAATTTGAAAAACATGTTTTGAAAAGCCTAAAAAGAGTGTTTTGAGTCATTTTTGTGTCGTAGGTCACCTTCCAACACAATGATAAGGATTTGGTTTCTAATTGCATGACTGTTAAAAAGAGTTATAAACATGGAGAAAAGTTTGATTTACTCTTGGTATATGCTTGGTTATGGTTATAATGTATGACTTCACATGCAATCATAAAAGAAAAAATTAGTTATGTAACATGCTTGAAGGAAGGAACTCAAACAAACGCTACAACCCTGAGAGACTTGAGCCTATAACGTTCTTTGGAGAGTATAATCTGTGATTTCTTGTTTTCCAAAGTTGTTGCATGATCTCATTATTCTTTGCTTGGTTACTACTTAGAAGGCGTTTCATCATATAGTTCCAAATGCTAGAACTCATGCCCATTTCATTCAAAGCATGTTATTGATTTGCATAACATATATCAAGATGAAGTTGTGTAGTTGCCACCATAGCCAAATAGCCTCACTTCCCATATTTCGTATTTGTTGTAAGTTTTAACCCCGTTGAGCCTTGTGTAGCCTTTAATTCTTTGTTTACCCACATTTTCCTCACCTAGCCTAGTTTAGGACAATCCACACCCTTGTTCTTAAAAGATAGTGAGCATAACTTAAATGAATTCCTTTTGAGTTACATTATGCAAGAAAATGAGTGTGGGGGAGTAAAAGTTTGTTCTTACGTTTATATGTATGTTTTAAGATTCAAGTGAAAAAAAAAAAAAAAAAAAAAAAAAAAAAAAGAGAGAAAATAAGTAAGGATGAACTCACGAGCGTTGATGGTTGAAGAAAGGGTCCAAAAAGTGAATATGGCCCTAAGTTTTATGTGACTTTCCCTTGGGTGTTCAAAGTTGACTTCTGCGTTCTTAAGGGAATTCTAAGTGCCTAATTCAATACTTTGCTCACTATTGCTTTAAGAATGTTTGTTTATCCTTCACCTTTCATTGTTAGCCAATACCCCAAGCCCCATTACAACCCGTGACTTCAATCTTGAGTGTTATGTGTTTCAATTTGTGGAGTTTGAACTTGGTATGAGCATATGGTGTCACTGGTTCTCGCGTCTAAGTAGTAGCATTCCATTTATGAGATCATAATCTAAACATGCTTATTAACTCCAAAAAAAAAAATTGCGTTCTTTGTGATACATATATGTGAGTGTTCCTTTTCATGTTTACATCAATCTTCTCACATATGACTAGATTAGGGTGTGTAGTTAGAAAATCTGAGTGAAAATTGAGTGCATATCTTGTAAGGAATTGAGCAAATTCTCTAAGGCATGTTACTACATTCAAAACATGGTTTTAAATGCTTAATTGTGAACTAGTATATGGTGACTATGATTAAGAATGTACTTAAGTGTGAAGATGACTAAAATCTGTGGGAATGACGATTTTTAACGTGTCATGTGCATTGGAAATCCCTAAGACAGTTGTTGGAAGGTTTAGGTTGTGTTTTACTTGTTTCGTTTCGTTTTGTTTTGTTTTTCTTTCTGTTTTGCTCGAGGACTAGCAAAAGATAAGTGTGGGGGTATTTGATAGGAGCATATTCATGCGACTTAAATGGCTTGTTCTCGTGCATTTACGTTATGTTTCTCTAGTTATTTTAGTCCTTTATGCTTCTTTTGTGTGTTTTCAGGTTCTAAGGGCAAGGTATGCAAAAGGATGCCTTTTGGAGCATTTTGGAGCAAAATCGGACTTGGATTGGATAGCTTATATTTGGAGCAAAAGGAATGGACGAAATTAAAGACCAAACTATCATAACCACCTATCATTACTTATCATCACTTAACATATCACTCATTTATCACTTAACATATCATTCATTTATCACTTAGCATATCATTCATTTATCAATTATCAAACCAATCACTTATCACTTCCATTCACTTATCACTCACTTAGCATATC
The DNA here is from genome assembly GCA_007844245.1 of Pyrus betulifolia. Classification (NCBI taxonomy): domain Eukaryota; kingdom Viridiplantae; phylum Streptophyta; class Magnoliopsida; order Rosales; family Rosaceae; genus Pyrus; species Pyrus betulifolia. Next base: position 10,405,026 of record CM017596.1, read on the forward strand.
ATTCACTTATCACTCACCACATACCATTCACTTATCACTTATCACTTATCACTTATCACACCTTTTCTCCAACCTTGACATACATCACATGCATTTCCAACACATTCAACCCCTTTAACATCTCCTTTGCCGTGAGTCCCCTTAGTGACTTCCCTTACACATTTTCAACCATCACACTTCATCATTGCAGCCACCTTCATCCCTTTAATTCACATGATTTCCCAACACTCAAATCAGCCACTCACATGCACTTCCCCCTTTAACAATCCCACACCTTGACATTATTCTTTCATCCACCCACCACAAATCCAATCAATGCCGTGGCTCTCCATCACAATTTCAGCTTTCCCTTTACACATCACATGCATTTCCACCTTGTTCATGCTTTCCTATTTCAATATTCATTCACTTTGCATTCTTTAATTTAGCCACATAATCATTCACCCTTGCCTTTCCACAATCCCATTCATCAACACATGCAAACACATGCACAACAACACACTACACAACACAAAGACCCATCCTGAAAATCAATGCCGTGTACACCTTATGCATTTTCAGCTTTCTTCCTTGTTGTTGCACATGCATTTTCAGCCACATATCCACTCACATGCACCCTTTAAACATTCAACCATAAAGCCACATGCAATCTCATTCATCCACCATACATTGCACATGCTTTCACAAGCTTTAACCAACACACAAAACAGCCAACACATGCACCAAAAACTCCTTTACCGTGGGTTCCCTTTGCTTCCCTTGTGCAATTTCAGTTTTCACATGTGTCCTAGCTGTTTTTCCATCATTCCTCCACACAAATGCTTAAACAAATAGCCATATGTTCCCTCCACTACTCCTATAAATACCCTTGCATTCATTCATTCATGCATCTCATCTCATTCACAACACAACACTCTTCAAAATCATCCATTCTTCCCCCTTTTGGCCGTGAGTTTCCCTTCCATCTCTCCTCCATTTCTTCCATTTCCATAATCCCCCAATCCATTCAACACACCAACAACATCCCTTAGTCCTTGTGCCACAATAAAGAGGAAGATAAGAGGGCCTAAACGTTCATACAATTCATGTTTGAGTTGTTGGAATGTTTACGCGTTTCTTTGATTTCAATGTTGTAAATTCAATTCTCTTTGTTTTGTAATATGAGGAATGGAAGAGAAGAGTGCCTAAACGTTCATACAATTCGAGTTTGAGTTGTTGGAATGTTTAGGTGTTTCTTTGATTTCAAAGTTATGAGGAACTAAACCCCCCTTAGCTAGGGGTGATTTCAATACCATGATTGTTTATGTAATATGAATTGATGAATTCCAGTTATGAACTCTTGATTCGTGAATGCAATTGGCTTAACTATTTGATGATTAACTTATTTGTGTTTGTTGATTGAGGGTCGACACTTAATTAGCATGCATGAGTATGTGGCTAAAGTTTAAGAAGGTTTCACATAATCGTTACTAACTTATACTTGAAAGTAGTGAAGGTCGCTTGTCACGATCGCGTTAAGTTTAATTCTTAGCATGAGTAACATGATGTCATAGTTGCAAATGCTTTGTCAATGCTTATGGTTTTCATTATTCTTAATGATCTTCGATTGTATCTCTATTATGATGACATGTAGGGAACTTTTGAGAATGTTTTGGGTTGTCGAATGATGCCATCCAATCCAATAATATAAGGAAAATCTAAGGGTTAACTAGTGATGTCACGGTTAATTTGGGGCATTGTCGTTCATAATTCAATGAAGGAATAACTGGAAATTGATTCATATGCATAAATATCATGTGTGGAGAAAGAACCCTTAGCTAGCTTCCCATCCATTCATTTCCGTCAAATCCATATTTACAATTCGTTTTGCTTCCAAGTATCCATTTTAGTTTAAATTCAAATCCAATTCCCCCTATTTCGTTGAAGTCTTAGTCTTAATCTTTCTTATTTTTAATTTTGTTTTCTTCGAGCATTAAATAGTGTTTTATATTGTGTTTTTATGTTTTTAAGTCAATTTAGAAGGTTTTAGCAAGCCCTCCTAATCCCCGGTCTAGAACGATCCCTCACTTATCCATTCTACTACAATTGTCAAACGAGGGTTTAATTTGAGTGTCAAGTAATTCTCACACCAGGAAGTAAGTACAATCCGTTTTCGCAGAGATCTATATTCGATTCACGTTTGGAATGTGAAGTACTTTCTCTTCTCTCATTAATCTTCTATTTCTTATTAGCACACTTTTACATCAATTGTAAAACATAGTTACTAATACAGAATCATGCATTCAAGTAGAAGAACCAACTGTTGTGAACTTTTCAAGAACATTTTACAACACCTTCGAAAGGTGTGTTCTTGACACTTGCAAGACATTTCTTGCAAATACCCCTTCCAATGTCCATCCTTTCATAAAGAAAGTTTGTTCCCTTGGAGTTATTTTGCTTTCTTCATTTGACTTCCCTTTTGATTACAATAGTCATGGTCCCTAAACTCCCACTATCTCTCTTGAAACTTGTTTCAAATGTGTTATACACATCAAACGATTTGGAGAGCGTGCGGTTATTGTTCACTATATAGTTTACAATAAACTTAGTGAACCATTAGGATAGGGACACAAAGGTGAAGTCCTTGCCTAGTTTCCGTCTCGTTAAGTGGTTTAACACTTCAACACTCAATGATTCAAAATCATCATAAGTCCATATAAATGGACTATTTTTGTCAACCAACCATTATGTTCTAAACATAATAACAAACTCTCAAGAGTTGTTCAAGGCAACTCTCATTTCTTCATACAACAATTTGTAAGTGAAGAATCATGGCACATAAAGTGTCCATGCCCTTGTGCTTACTTCTCAAGTTCCTTGTTTGTGTAACAAAGAGACAAGCACTAAAGTTTGTGTTGATTAAGGGTTGTTCAAAGCAACTCTTATTTCTTCATACAACAATTTGTATTTGAAGAATTATGACATTAAAAGTGTTGTCCTTCTCATGTTTAGACTTATCTAACATATTCTTCCAATGATACATTATCAATAGGAAGATTGTGAGGATGAGACTACTTAGTTACATCTACAAGCCATTAAATACAATCTATGGGATTGTAGAACTAAGTCCGGAAATTAAAGCGTTCGGTTTTTCTTTGTCAAGTTTTGGATAGCGTTTGCAAATATATTGGTAAACAAATACATAACGAATATAAATTGATTGATTTTAAGCCATTTGATTCGGGTCTTTAAATCAAATAGCACCACCCACTATTTTTGGCAAATTCCATATCCCTCATCGGAATTCGAGAGTTTTATTGAACTCTTAGTGGGGTATGGGAGACTCACCATTACCAAGCCCACCTCACGATGATACGATGTTGGTTAGCAAAAATAATGATGAGAGAATAACGCTTTACTCATTTACAACGTTTGTAATTACCCATCTTGTTTGGCCTCTAGAGAATGTTGCCTCACGATGATACGATGTTGGCACTATTGCACTTAGTTAAGTTATTCCCACCATGCTTAGTTCGTGTAGGGGTTCAAGAATAACCTCACGATGATACGATGTTGGCCATCCTCGTTGCCTACACTCACCTCATCATATGCGTATAGACTCCTCCTGAGTGTAAGCATGCACTTTGTACTCCCTCATGATAGGGTGAAGCCGGTGTACAAGTCACAAACGATTGGAGCCTACCACGGTGGAAGGCCACGAAGAGATATTCAAAGCATCTCTCGCTTATCAACTTAATATTGATTTGGTTGAGGGTTTTTTAGGTCTCATCACATATAAACATACATTTTAATCCAATTAAAACATTTTGGTCCTATTACAACTATTGGTCCATTTGATTGATTTAGTTGTATATAATACTCCCACTAAGCTTTTAAAACGGTTTTTAAAGCAAGAGTATATGATACTACTAACATAAGGTTTGCATTCATTGATGGACTATATAGTTGCCTTAGGGCCTTAGGATGACTATGAACCTTTGATTCGATTCAAACACGAGCCTAGTGTTGAATCTCGGTCTAGGGATGGAGATTGATTTTAGTTACGCGTTTAATCACATTAAGGCGTGTTGTCTTATTGGGCGTTGGACCCAACTACTCCATTTTCATGCATATCGAATAAAACAAGAAAGGAGTATTTCAAAGTAAATAAGAGCTTATGCTCTTTTACAACAATTGATCAAATCAAATTACTTTAAAGTAAAGAAGAGCTTATGCTCTTTTACAACAATTGATCATATCAAATTACAACCAAAATTTAATCTACACATTCCCATGGTTCAAACAAATTTGAAACGGCCTTTCACATAGCTCAATTATCGTAGGCTAAGGTTCATAATCACCCTTTCTTTAATTAATTAACGCTTTAACTAATTAAACTTGAATGCAACATTTTCATTTGGTTTTTGTATCCATAGAATTGATTTAAATGGAGCTAAATGAAATGAAAATCCAATTCTCATTTAAAGAGACAAAACAATTTTGTTCTCTACCTAATTTGGGCCAAAATGCTATGACCTCAACTTGTTTGGGCCATAGTGCAATTAACCTCAACTTTTGGGCTATTTTGCAAAAACTTAAACTTTTGGGGTCACTTTGTAAAAACACAAAAGTCCACTACTTCATGTAGTTACAACTAGAACCCAAAATTTTCCACAAAAAATAAAACTTCATTAAAGGAGCAAAACAATTTGTCCTTTTAGTGATTTTGGACCTTTACGTAAAAATGTAAACTTTTGGGTCAAAATGCAAATACACAAAAGTATCAAAACTTTATATAATTGCATGAAAGCCCCACAAGGACCCTAATTGAGTAGGGTGGCCGGCCATTGAAGCAAAGTTTTTAAAAAAAATTTCAAAGTTTTGTAAGTGGGGTGTGTGTAATGGAATAAATCATTACACACCAAACCCACTATAATTTCTTTAATTTTTCAAAATAAATATCTAATATATTTAAACATAAGAAATATTTCAAAACAAAAACTTTATGAAATAAATCAAAACTTTGAATCAAAACACCAAACCTTTTGTTCTTGGCAAGAACATATCAAGAACAATGAAGAACATTCATGAAAACCCATAAGAGCTCCATGACCATTCTTCACCCAAAAACATACCAAAACCACTCAAACTTAAGGGAAATAACATACAACCATACTAGGGTACATAGGGGTTCCAAAAGTCACTTTAAAACACTTTTAACAAGTTAAACAAGAACCCAAAATTCCACCCTTTGGATTTGGCCGAATTTCCCCAAAAACATGGCACCAAATTTTAGCTCCAAAATTCATGCTCATATGAACTACATCTACAACATTTGAGATGGTAAATTTTCTAACAAAATTTACATTCAAAGAAGCAAGAATAAAGCTTGTAACAATTACAACATTCAAATCACAAACTATGAACTACAAAACCCAAAAGGATTCACCAACTACTAGACTTAGGCTCTTGATACCACTTGAAGGAAAATTTGTGAAAAACATGTTCATTTAAGCAACATCAATAGCATGCAATTAACAATTAAAGGCGGAATCATGCTTGTATGCACTTAAAACAAAACATTTACCCATGAAATTCAAAGCCTAGTAGATAGGTGAACCAAGACTCAACTCAAAACAAAGTGAGTTGAGAAATCAATACCTTTGTAGATTCCTCTTTGCATAAGCAAAGGCTAATCACCCAAAGAGAGGGCCTTCATTCCTTGCATCTTGGATCCATGGATTTGGATGGATGAAAAGGTTTCTCCAAGTTCCCAAAATTGAGAACCTCTAAGTCTCCACACCAAGGTATATTGTAGAAGAAATGAGTGACCTAGAGGAAGTAAGATTGCTAGCTATTCCCCTCTAGATTGGCTGGCCTCTTTGAGAGCAAAGGGAGGTTTGTGTTCTCATCTTTTCTCCCTAGAAAACCCTTAGGATGAAATGGCTATAAAGATGTCTTTATACCACCTCACAATGGAGTGGCAAACTTGCAATTAAGCCAAGTTCACTACCCTCCTCTAAATGGCCGGCCTAAGGGGATTTATTGGGCTATTTGGGCCTTTGTGAATCATTATTCATTAAGTTGTCATACAACTTAAGTCAATGGACTTGACGTTCGAAGCCCATTGGGCCTTAAGGTCCAAAACTATCCCGAGGTCTTTTAACGAACTTATTCGTTTGATTAATAATCATATTAATTAATCATTGCCATAAATAATTAAACCATTTAATTATTCTTACTCATTTCCGTTGAATCTTCAATCTCTACCTTACACGGTGTACAATCCATTAGGTTCCTTTTAGCGAGGCAGTGGGCGATTCAAACTCTTTCAAATTAATTGTGAATTGAAACTTACTTTCAATTCTCCCGTTAGTGATAATACACTTTTAGGGCTTCCACAAACCATGAGTGACACCTAGCAGCATATCATGGTTACCCAAGCTAATCAGAAGAGGTGGAGAACCTATTCAGTTTAGGATTACAAATGCAATACGGTCTTTCTCTAATACAATACTCTTGACCACATTGTTTGGTTTGAAGGTTAGAGATCCCTTGTTGCGCATTCCAACATCTGGAACGCATTCCAACATCTCATTCATACTCTGGCCAGAGATTCTAAATCATATCATAGAGTATTCTCCCTCAAACAGTTTGAAGGTTAGAGATCCCTTGTTGCGCATTCACTTGCCTCCATGGCTAAGTGGCTTAACCCCAACGAACGATGCCGTGGACACCCTGATAGAGTGACGTTGACATAATCAAAGATTAAGGACCTAACCACAAGACAACTGTGATGCCTCAGGTCAAAAGACTAATTTGCATTATCCCAACCATGAGTTCTCATGTGACATGAATATGAGAACTCTTCGTTGATCGTGTTCAGTGAACTCATTCTCTATTGAGCACCTACGTACTTGTCTTGATGTCACACACACCAATGACTCGAGACTAGTCACTCTCCCTGAGAGAAGACATAGCACGTACTGATCTTAACGGACTGTCAATGCCCAATTGACAATCCTATGATCAGGAACGTTTAGGATGTGTCAACGAAAGAATGGTCTCATGAATCTAACTTCTTTAGATCGCATTCTTCCAATCACATATTCCTTGGACTTATCGTTTAAGCATATAACATTTATATGTGACGGCTCAAACAATAATCTTTGCCCTTTACATTTAAACTACATTAGTTTGAAATGAACTACATTAGTTTGAAATGTCCGTAAAGTATCATCATATGATTGGTTTTAGGGCACATTTCCAACAGCTAGAAGTCCATAGCATGATGGGATGACATGAAAACGCACGGCCAAGGTTTTGAACATGCATGTGAATGCATGTTATGGTGTTGGAAGCACATGGCTGACTTCAATGTTTTTGCCTTGTTTAAAATCACCCAATAAGGCCGAATTGCATCTCTTAACACTTCATATCTTTTCTGGAATGTTTTTACTTCATTTGCCTTCCCATTGATCCAAATTCACACTTGGCTGCACACTAACACCAAATAATGTAAAATGCAACTAGTTTAATCCAAAACAATCACAAAGACGCCAAATAAGGAAGATATAAATGCATGCAAAATGTGACTTATCACAACCATTAAACATTCAATCATTTCACTCCACTTAATGCCGTGAGTTCCCATCAGATTTCCAACCTAATTCACATGCATTCCATCCTTTAATTCACCCACATGCACTCATAATCATTCACACCTTGCATTCACATGCATTTCCAACCTAATCACTCACCCACACAATCTGCCATCATTCACACAAACACCATCATTGCCGTGAGTTTCATACACTTTCCAGCCATTCCACATGCCATTGTCATTCCACTTCATTTCACCTTGCATTTTCAGATTATTCCTTCATCATTGCACCTTCACATGTCCCTTTAATCATTCAAACATGCACTCCCTTTAATCACATGCATAAATCAGCCACATGCATCTCCCATCATCATTCCACTTTAACCCACATGCATTTCCACCCACATGCTCTCCCATTTTAGATTATTCCTTTCTCCACACCAAAACCGTGCACATGCATTCCCTTTGTGCAATTCCAGCTTTCCACCACATACCTAGCTGTCATTGCACATGCATTCATCATCATTCCCCCTTGCATTTCAGCCACATTCACTCCCCCTTACCTTGTGCCGTGACTTCCCCTTCTTTCCAACATAATTCACATGCATTTCAGATTGCATTCACATTCTTTAATTCAGCCAACACATGCTTGCACATGCATTTCCAACCCACATGCATCCTTTAATCATTCAAACATGCAGCCACATTCCCTCCTAGCTGTCATGTTCCCCCCCCCCCCCCATTTCGCCTATAAATAAGCATTCATTCCCACTCATTCTCATCTCTCATTTTTTCATACACAACACCACACCACAAACACATCCACTTCTTCCTAGCCGTGAGTCCCCATTCCCTTATAATCCAAACACCATTCCTCCTTCCATTTTCACCACTCCCCCAAACCATTCACACCATCAAACTATCCTTAGACCTTGTGCTACAACGAAGAGGAAGATAAGAGGGCCTAAACGTTCATACAATTCAAGTTTGAGTTGTTGGAATGTTTAGGTGTTTCTTTGATTTCAATGTTTAATTTCAATACTATTTGTTTTGTACGAATGAGGAATGGAAAAGAAGAGGACCTAAACGTTCATACAATTCAAGTTTGAGTTGTTGGAATGTTTAGCTGTTTCTTCGATTCTCTTTGTTTTGTATCATGAGGAACTGAACCCCCCCCCTTGGCTAGGGGGGGATTCGAAATATATGTTTATGCTTGCATTTTGATTTGATTACTTCTAATTACGTTTCATAAGTTGTGAATTCAATTTGTTTAACTGTTTGATTGATAACCTATTTATGTATGTTTATTGAGAGTGCATGCTTAATTTTCATGCATGAATTTGACGCTAGAATATAAGTGAGTTTCACGTAATAGTTATGAACTTATATTCACAAGTAGTGGAGGTTGCTTATAAACAATCGCGTTAAACAAATTCTTGGCATAAGTTTCATGCAATCATAGTAACGAATGCCTCGTCAACACTTATAGTTTTCATGATGCTTAATGATTCTTGCTTGTATCTCTATTATGCAATTCATGTAGGGAACTTGTGAGGAATGCTTTGGGTTGTCGTATGCAATCATCCAATTCATTAACTTAAGGAAAACTTGACGGTTAATTTAAGCGGACCTAATTAACCCGGGGCGTTGAGAATTCATGGTTTATTGAAAAGCAATTAGGAATCGTTTTGTATGCAAGTGTAACATGTGTGGAGATGAACCCCTTAGCTAATCCATCCATCATCTTGTTTTCAAGGAATTTGTTTTACAATCTGCCTAGTTTGTTACTTTGTTTTGTTATTTCAATTTTCGTCCAAAACAAATCCCCCTTTAATTTGAAGTCTTAGATTAGTTAGAAAGTGTTTTGATTTGTGTTTCTAAATATTTTGATTCAAGTTTTCATCCAATTTCGTCCAAATTAGTGTAGGTGCTCAAAACTGCCCAGAAAGTGGTTTTTAGGCAGTTTGGAGTCTTCTAGTTGCTGTTTTGGGTTTTAGGTTTGTTTAAGTGTTTGAACTTTTAGTTTTGCATTCTTTGAGTCTAGTTTAGTGTTAAAGTGTCTTAATTTGTGTTTTAAAGTGTTTTGAATCAGCCTATAATCTTAAATTCGTCGAAATTTGTGTTTAAGGTCAGAAACTGCCTAGTTAGTGTTTTTAGGCAGTTTTGAGTCTTTTGAACCTGTTTTGAGTCCTTTGAGTCTTTGTGAACGTTTTTAACTTTGTTTTTATGTTTTTGAGTCAATTTAGAGGTTTTAGCAAGCCCTCCTAATCCCCGGTCTAGAACGATCCCTACTTATACTTATACTACAATTGATAAAAAAATGGGTTTAATTTGTGTGCTTATCTATTTCGCATCAAATTTTGGCGCCGTTGCCGGGGATTATCAACTTTGCTAATCCCTTGGATTGTTTTATTTTCGTTTGTTTTTATTTTTCCAGATTCTTAATTTTGTTTTGTTTCTTGTTTTAGGTACTAGTTCATGACTCGGAGTTCTCATCCGATTCGTGAACATATCCTGGAGTGATTGGGTTCTTCGTCCGGCTGCAAGACGTAAAAGAAAGCGCTACTTGGGAGGCAACCCAATGCACTGAATAAAACAAAGCATGTTCATTAAAAAAAAAAAAAAAAAAAGATATTAAACATGGAGAAAGATGGAGCCTTCACAAAGGATGTTTACGTGAAGCCCCACTACGAGGCGTCCGAGCAGAAGGCATCGGAGCGGAAGGCATCGGAGCTAGAGCATTCCAGGCCTCAATACTGGGTGGAACGCTAGATGACCCAGGAAAAAGGTGCCTCTGGAAGAAAGACGCAAGCCTTTGACGGTCACTTTGAACGCGACCTTGAGATTCTTGCAGCTCATCAAGCTTCCTCTTCATGCCCGACGAATAGTTATTTGCAAGCACATGCAAACTTCTATTCTCGTACTTAAGCTGTTTGATCTCCTGCTTAAGATTTTCCACCTCTGCCATCAATGATTCCACTTGACGGGACCGAGCAAGCAGGCGTTGGCCCATGTTGCACACAGAGCTCGCACACTGAACACTAAGTGCGAGGGATTCTTGAACGGCCAACTCATCGGACCGTCCTGAAAGCAGCTGACTATCTTTGGGAGTGAGGAGGTTCCTAGCTACTATTGTAGCTGTTGTGGCATCCTGCATCACGGAGTGTTCACCTGTAAGAGGACCGTTAGAAGATAAGAAAGAAGGGCGCCATACGTTACCTTGACGCGGCGCGCCCGTATCACTGCTGAGACTCAATTCTAAGCTAAGGTTCGATGGGTTTGCCATGTTTCAAAGGTGTTCAAGAGAAGGGGTGGATGGAGTTAAATTTCAAAGGGCCAGAGACAATTTTCAAAAATGGGCAGTCTTCAGAGAGTGTATGTTTGAGGTGATCGGTAGCTCTATAAAAAGCCAAGGCGACGCGTCCACCAATTAAAAAAGCCAGAATTTCCTGCGCAAAGTTCGGCGACGATCTCTCGGCTTTTCAGAAAACGCGTTCACTTTGTCAAAAGATCTCTGACAAAGTGAAAACACGTGGAGGCCATCATCGCAACTACACATCTTTAGCCGACAAACGCAAAGTTCGACGACGCTTTCTCTACTTTTCAGAAAACGCATGCAGCTTTGTCAAAAGAGCCGCATCCGCACTACTACGTGTCGTTCAGAAAGCGAAGGGGCGTCGCTCAGAAATCGAAGGGGCGCCTGCTCAGAAATCGAAAAGGCGTCGTTCAGAAATCGAAGAGGCGTCACTATTTCAAAAAGCCGGATTTGCGGGATCAAAACGTGGTCGACAAGGGTAAAAGAACATTACCACCACTTGCTATTGGGAAATCCCTATATATGTCGACCTTCATCTTTTATGGCAAGGAAAACCTGAAGAAAATACCCAACTCTTCCTCACTTTTGAGGGCGCACTCCCAGCAAAGCCTTTCGAAATACTCAATTCTTTCTTCTTCCCCAAAGATGATACCAGATGCCTGGAGTACAGATGACCCAGGAGGAAACAGCACAACAAATACATGTGCTGATTCATTCACCGCTTCTTCAAAAACAAAGGTATCTCATATCATCAAGGTCAAAAGCAAAAGTATCTCATATCATGCTCTTTCCCTGTCTTTTCCTTTGTCTTTGTTATTACTCGCATAACAAAGTAAAAGAAGCAATCAGCTGGCACTTGGAGTCAGTCTTCCGACGGCCGGGAATCCCTTTCCTGATTGCTTACCTAGCGTTGCTCTCGAGTAGTCATCTTCAACGGTTGATACACTTCCAGAGAAGGGACCACTTCTGCAAAGGGGAGCAAGTAAGGTAAGTGAAAATGACACATTGAAGCATGTGGGACAAGCAACAACTGCATATGCTGAGCTATCCTCTAACCCTCTTCAATACGAATTGGAGAGATTGAACAAAGAAACAGATAAAAGGAGGAAACTCAGACCTTCGGGGGAGACCAAAGGAAGCCTGCTGCCCAGTTCAAGAGTAGCACAAAGGAAAATCAACAATGGGAGCAGCGCAGTTCAAGAGTAAGCCTGTGGAATCACAAAGATCCAAGCCTCAATGCAATTACCAAGGAGAAGATGGAATTTACACTCTATAACCAGATTTGCGTCTCTAAACTCTTCTCTTTGTTAACTACATTCTGCCATGTTTAGTATGTTTAGTTGCTTTTTGTGTGTTTACTTATGTTTTGTGTGAATCTATGCTTAAAACATTGAGGACCATGTTTGATTTAAGTGTGGGGGGGGGGGGGGGGGTAACTAAGTATATTTGATGCAAATTCGTGGGATTTTATCACCCATAACTTCAAATGTTGTTCCTTGCTGTTTTAAGGTGTTTTTAAGATGTTTTAGAGTGTTTTAATATCTTTTGTTTTTATAACTCCGAAAATCACATAAAAATTTGAAAAACATGTTTTGAAAAGCCTAAAAAGAGTGTTTTGAGTCGTTTTTGTGTGTTTGTGTCTTAGGGTACCTTCCAACACAATGATAAGGATTTGGTTTGTAATTGCATGACTGTTAAAAAGAGTTATGAACATAGAGAAAAGTTTGATTTACTCTTGGTATATGCTTGGTTATGGTTATAATGTATGACTTCACATGCAATCATAAAAGAAAAAAAATTGTTTTTGTAACATGCTTGAAGGAAAGAACTCAAACAAACGCTACAACTTTGTGAGACTTGAGCCTAAATGTTCTTTGGAGAGTTATTTTCTGTGATTCTTTGTTTTCTAAAGTTGTTGCATGATCTCATTATTCCTTGCTTGGTTGCCACTTAGAATGCAATTGTATCATGATAGAACTAAATGCTAGAACTTATATCCATTTCATTCAAAGCATGTTATTGATTTGCATAACACACATTCAAGATGAAGTTGTGTAGTGACCACCACCTTAGCCAAAAAGCCGTGTGCCCTGTGTCATTATGTTTTGTAGGTTTTTAACCCCATTGAGCCTTGTTAGCCGTCATTATTTGTTAACTCATGTTTTCCTCACCTAGCCTAGATTAGGACTATCCATACCCTTGTTCTTGAAGCATAGCAAAGCATGATTCAAATTGAAGTCCTTTTGATTTATGCTGGCAGAAAACAAGTGTGGGGGAAGTGTTTTTCATGAGGAATTGTGTGCTATAGGCACGGAAAAAAAAAATATTCGTGGAAAAAGAAAAAAAAATGAATGAAGAAAAAGTTGAAAAGTTGAGAAAAAGAGTTCCAAAGTATTGTTTGTTGAAGTAAGGGTCCAAAACAATGAATTCAGCCCTAAGGAGTTGTCTAAATCTTTCCCTTGTGTTTTAAAGTTAATTTCTGCAATCTAAGTGAATTCTAAGTCTCAATTTCATTGCTTTGCTTACTATTGCTTGAAGAACGTTTGTTTTCCCTATCCTTTCCTTGTTAACCAACACCCCAAGCCCCATTACAACCCTTAACTTCTATCTTGAGTATTATGTGTTTCAATTTGTGGAGTTTGAATTTGGTATGAGCATATGGTGTCACTGGTTCTCGCATCTAAGTAGTAGCATTCCATTCATGAGATCATATCTAAACATGCTTATTAACTCCGGAAATTGCTCTCTTTGTGATATATATATATATATATATATATATGTGAGTGTTCGTTTTCATTAATCTTCTCACATATAACTAGATTAGGGTGTGTAGTTAGAAAATCTGAGTGAAAATCGAGTGCATATCTTGTAAGGAATTGAGCAAATTCTCTAAGGCATGTTACTACATTCAAAACATGGTTTTAAATGCTTAATTGTGAAATAGTATGTGGTGACTATGATTAAGAATGTACTTAAGTGTGAACATGACTAAAATCTGTGAGAATGATGATTTTTAACATGTCATGTGCATTGGAAATCCCTAAGACGGTTGTTGGAAGGTTTAGGTTGTGTTTTACGTGTTTAGTGTCGTTTTGTTTATTTGTTTTTGTTTTGTTTTGCTCGAGGACTAGCAAAAGATAAGTGTGGGGGTATTTGATAGGAGCATATTCATGCGACTTAAATGGCTTGTTCTCGTGCATTTACGTTATGTTTCTTTAGTTATTTTAGTACTTTAAGCTATTTTCGTGTGCTTGTAGGTCCAAAGGGCTAAAGGAGCAAAAAGATGCATTTTGGAGACTTTTGGAGCACTTTTGGGCTAAAGATGGATAGCTTATGCTTGGAGCCAAAGTGTTGGACGAAATTGAAGACCTAATTGAAGACCAAAGTGTTGGAACCTTGTTCCTTTTAGTTCTAGGACATTTAAACCTTTCCTATATCCATTGCACATGCATTCCTTTAATCCACATGCATCTCCATAAATCATCCAACACACTTTCTCTCCCAAAAACCGTACACACCATTCACCCTAGATTCTAATCAGCCATTCACCAAAACCATTTCCCTTTGTGCCGTGCACATGCATACACACTTCATTTCAGCCACATGCAACCATTAAACATTCAATCATTTCACTCCACTTAATGCCGTGAGTTCCCATCAGATTTCCAACCTAATTCACATGCATTCCATCCTTTAATTCACCCACATGCACTCATAATCATTCACACCTTGCATTCACATGCATTTCCAACCTAATCACTCACCCACACAATCTGCCATCATTCACACAAACACCATCATTGCCGTGAGTTTCATACACTTTCCAGCCATTCCACATGCCATTGTCATTCCACTTCATTTCACCTTGCATTTTTAGATTATTCCTTCATCATTGCACCCTCACATGTCCCTTTAATCATTCAAACATGCACTCCCTTTAATCACATGCATAAATCAGCCACATGCATCTCCCATCATCATTCCACTTTAACCCACATGCATTTCCACCCACATGCTCTCCCATTTCAGATTATTCCTTTCTCCACACCAAAACCGTGCACATGCATTCCCTTTGTGCAATTCCAGCTTTCCACCACATACCTAGCTGTCATTGCACATGCATTCATCATCATTCCCCCTTGCATTTCAGCCACATTCACTCCCCCTTACCTTGTGCCGTGACTTCCCCTTCTTTCCAACATAATTCACATGCATTTCAGATTGCATTCACATTCTTTAATTCAGCCAACACATGCTTGCACATGCATTTCCAACCCACATGCATCCTTTAATCATTCAAACATGCAGCCACATTCCCTCCTAGCTGTCATGTTCCCCCCCCCATTTCGCCTATAAATAAGCATTCATTCCCACTCATTCTCATCTTTCATTTTTTCATACACAACACCACACCACAAACACATCCACTTCTTCCTAGCCGTGAGTCCCCATTCCCTTATAATCCAAACACCATTCCTCCTTCCATTTTCACCGCTCCCCCAAACCATTCACACCATCAAACTATCCTTAGACCTTGTGCTACAACGAAGAGGAAGATAAGAGGGCCTAAACGTTCATACAATTCAAGTTTGAGTTGTTGGAATGTTTAGGTGTTTCTTTGATTTCAATGTTTAATTTCAATACTATTTGTTTTGTACGAATGAGGAATGGAAGAGAAGAGGACCTAAACGTTCATACAATTCAAGTTTGAGTTGTTGGAATGTTTAGCTGTTTCTTCGATTCTCTTTGTTTTGTATCATGAGGAACTGAACCCCCCCCTTGGCTAGGGGGGGATTCGAAATATATGTTTATGCTTGCATTTTGATTTGATTACTTCTAATTACGTTTCATAAGTTGTGAATTCAATTTGTTTAACTGTTTGATTGATAACCTATTTATGTATGTTTATTGAGAGTGCACGCTTAATTTTCATGCATGAATTTGACGCTAGAATATAAGTGAGTTTCACGTAATAGTTATGAACTTATATTCACAAGTAGTGGAGGTTGCTTATAAACAATCGCGTTAAACAAATTCTTGGCATAAGTTTCATGCAATCATAGTAACGAATGCCTCGTCAACACTTATAGTTTTCATGATGCTTAATGATTCTTGCTTGTATCTCTATTATGCAATTCATGTAGGGAACTTGTGAGGAATGCTTTGGGTTGTCGTATGCAATCATCCAATTCATTAACTTAAGGAAAACTTGACGGTTAATTTAAGCGGACCTAATTAACCCGGGGCGTTGAGAATTCATGGTTTATTGAAAAGCAATTAGGAATCGTTTTGTATGCAAGTGTAACATGTGTGGAGATGAACCCCTTAGCTAATCCATCCATCATCTTGTTTTCAAGGAATTTGTTTTACAATCTGCCTAGTTTGTTACTTTGTTTTTTTATTTCAATTTTCGTCCAAAACAAATCCCCTTTTAATTTGAAGTCTTAGATTAGTTAGAAAGTGTTTTGATTTGTGTTTCTAAATATTTTGATTCAAGTTTTCATCCAATTTCGTCCAAATTAATGTAGGTGCTCAAAACTGCCCAGAAAGTGGTTTTTAGGCAGTATGGAGTCTTCTAGTTGCTGTTTTGGGTTTTTGATGCGAACTAAGTAAGCACACAAATTAAAACCCTCTTGTGACAATTGTAGTAAAGATGCAAGTAGGGATCGTTCTAGACCGGGGATTAGCAGGGATTACTAAATCACTTGGACACTGACTCAAAAACGTAAAACAAACGTTAAAAACACTAAACTAGACTCAAAGAATGCAAAACTAAACAATAAAACACTAAAACAAACCAAAAGACTCAAAGAATACAAAATACTTATAAACACAAATTAAGACACTTTCTAACTAAATTAGACACTAAGGTAAAGGGGGATTGAGGTTTTGACAAAAATAAATTAAATGCACAAATTGTAATTTAAAGGCAGAATTTAAATATGAATGTGATGAAATATGGAATGAATGCTAGGTTCTTCTCCACACATGTTACACTTGCATACAAAATGATTTTCAGTTGGTCTTTCGATAAATTATGAAACTCAACACTCCGGGTTAATTAGGTCCGCTTAAATTAACCGTCAAGTTTTCCTTAAGTTAATGAATTGGATGATTGCATGCGACAACCCAAAGCATTCCCCACAAGTTCCCTACATGAATTGCATAATAGAGATACAAGCAAGAATCATTAAGCATCATGAAAACTATAAGTATTGACGAGGCATTCGTTACTATGATTGCATGAAACTTATGCCAAGAATTTATTTAACGCGATTGTTTATAAGCAACCTCCACTACTTGTGAAAATAAGTTCATAACTATTAGGTGAAATTCACTTATATTCTAGCATCATATTCATGCATGAAAATTAAGCGTGCACTCTCAATCAACATACATAAATAAGTTATCGATCAAGCAGTTAAACAAATTGAATTCACCATTCATAAAATTCCAACCAAAAGTAATCAATTCATATTGCAAGCATAAACATGGTTTTGAATCACCCCCTAGCTAACTAGGGGGATTTAGCCTCTCATAGTCACAAAAAGAAAAATAAAATTGAATTTAAACATAAAGAACAAAGGATGGATTACACCTAGAACGCCCAACGAATCCACTTGAATTTCTGCGCGTCTAAGTCCTCTTTCCTCTTCTCCTTGATGCGGCAGTGAGGTTAAATGGATGATTTGCGGGTTTAGGGATGGATTTATGGAGGTTGGGTGGTGCAGCAAGGTTATGGGAAGGTGGAGGAAGGCACGGCAATAATGGGAGGCTGCTGGAATGGAAGGGTTGCTGCGGCTGTGATGTTTTGTTGTGTGTGAAGGCTTTTGGTTTAGGGAGGAAACATGGAATAGAATATTAGGGTCAAAAATGGTGGCTGCGTGAAGATGGGGGAAGATAATTGGTGGCTGCGGCCTAGGTCAAAATTAGGTTGAAATCCTCCTGGAATCACGGCAAAGGTGAATAATAAATGGGACGGTGGCTACGGGTTGAAAACTTTTTGGTTTATTAGGGTTATGGAATGCACGGCTGATGTCAAATTAGGGTGCAAAATTGATGGGGGGGGGCCACGGCTTAGAAGAATGGGATAGATTCTTTTGGGGAGTGACGGCTTAGGTGGTAAAAAAATAGCTTTTTGTGGCTGAATGATTGATGAAAAAAAATATGAATGAATATTGCACTAGGATTAGGAAAAAGGTACGGCTAATTGGTGGAAACCCTAGGGTTTTAGAAATTTAAACCCTAGTTTATTTTTATTAACTAAAATTCACCTAAAGGCTGCTAGAATGTAGGAAATAAAATCAGAAATTAAAGAGGGAATAATTAAAAGGTGCGGCTAGGGTTAGGTTAGGAGAGGGAAATAGGGTTTAATTGCACAACATTGGACAAAAGTGCCCCCCCTTGCACGGCAAGGGAAGGGAATTAGGGTTAAGGCACGGCAAGGTTGTGTAATTGGGCTAGGGCCTTGGTTTTGTGTCCTAAAGTGCCTACAAGGACTTCAAAGTGGCTAGAAAATACGGACGTTTAAGTTTAGGAAAGGTTACCAAAACGGGAAACTTAGAGTTAACTTTCCTACTTCAAGTAGGAAACCTTGTTTGAGTAGGATTCCTCGTTTTTTCAAGAATTCATCGTTGGAGTAGGAATTCGTCGTTTCTTCAAGTCTTCAACTCATTCATTCCTCTTTCGCTCCAAAAGACTCCAATTTGCATCTTCTTGCACACTTTGGCCTTATAATCTGAAAATACACAAAAGTGGCCTTAAACACTAAAATAACTAAGTAAACACAACATAAATGCACGAGAACAAGCTAATTAAGTCGCATGAATATGCTCCTATCAGTTTTAGGTTTGTTTAAGTGTTTGAACTTTTAGTTTTGCATTCTTTGAGTCTAGTTTAGTGTTAAAGTGTCTTAATTTGTGTTTTTAAAGTGTTTTGAATCAGCCTATAATCTTAAATTCGTCCAAATTTGTGTTTAAGGTCAGAAACTGCCTAGTTAGTGTTTTTAGGCAGTTTTGAGTCTTTTGAACCTGTTTTGAGTCCTTTGAGTCTTTGTGAACGATTTTAACTTTGTTTTTATGTTTTTGAGTCAATTTAGAGGTTTTAGCAAGCCCTCCTAATCCCCGGTCTAGAACGATCCCTACTTGCATCCTTACTACAATTTGACAACAAGAGGGTTTAATTTGTGTGCTTATCTATTTCGCATCACAAAGCCGGAATTTCCGGCGTAAAGATCGCCAGCTCTTCAGACGCAATCCCGGCTTTTTAGAAAGCGTGTGTAACTTTGTCAAAAGCTCCCGGCTTTTCAGAAGATGCGTGGAAGGCGAGAAAGCAGCTGCACACTTTTGCCGACAAACGTGGGTGACAAAGTCGAAAGCTCCCGGCTTTTCAGAAAGCACGTGCCACTTTGTCAAAAGCTCTCGGCTTTTCAGAAGACGCGTGGAGGACATTGCCGCATCCGCACTGCCACTTGCCATTACAATTCCTATATACATCAACATTCATGGCAAGGCATACACCCACAAACGCATAACATTCCTTCTCGGCCGAAAATGTAAGCTGCAACCAACCCTCTCAAACATGCTCAGTTTTCTCCTTCTCTTGAGAACACACTTTCAACCATGGATGTATCCCCCAAAGAAGATACCAGATGCCTGGAGTAAGGATGAGGCAAGAGGAAACGGTGGATGGAAGCATGTGGAGACAAGCGCAACAAATATATGTGCTGATTCATTCGCTGCCTCTTCGAAAGCAAAGGTATCTCATATCATCAAGGGCGAAAGCAAAGGTATCTCATATCATGCTCTTTCCCTGTCTTTTCCTTTGTCATTGATATTACTTGCATGGCAAAGTGAAAGAAGCAATCAGCCGGCACTTGGAGTCTACATGGACTCTATTCCCTGGTTGCTTACCTAGCGTTGCTCTCGAGTAGTCATCTTCAACGGTTGATACACTTCCAGAGAAGGGACCACTTCTGCAAAGGAGAGCAAGTAAGGCAAGGGAAAATGATACATTGAAGCATGAGGAGACAAGCATATGCTGAGCTATCCTCTAACCCTCTTCAATACGAATTGGAGAGATTGAACAAAGAAACAGATAAAAAGAGTAAGCTCAGACCTTCGGGGGAGACCAAAAGAATCCTGCTGCCCAGTTCAAGAGTAGCACAAAGGAAAATCAACGATCGGAGGAAACCAAAAGAATCTCCAGCTCAGTTCAAGAGTAGCCTGTGGAAAAACTCAAGATGAAGCCTCACTGCAATCACCAAGGAGAAGATGGAATTTACACTCCATAACCAGATTTGCATCCCTAAACTCTTCTCTTTGTTAGATACATTCTGCCATGTTTAGTATGTTTAGTTGCTGTTTATGTGTTTACTTTTGTTTGGTGTGTTTTAAGCTTAAAACATTGAGGACAATGTTTGATTTAAGTGTGGGGGGGGGGGGGGGGGTAACTAAGTATATTTGATGCAAATTCGTGGGATTTTATCACCCATAACTTCAAGTGTTGTTCCTTGCTGTTTTAAAATGTTTTTGAGCTGATTTGGAGTGTTTTAGTGTGTTTTGTTTTATAACTCCGAAAATCACATAAAAATTTGAAAAAAAAAACATGTTTTGAAAAGAGTGTTTTGAGTCGTTTTTGTGTGTTTGTGTCGTAGGTCACCTTCCAACACAATGATGAGGATTTGGTTTGTAATTGCATGACTATTAAAAAGAGTTATAAACATGGAGAAAAGTTTGATTTACTCTTGGTATATGCTTGGTTATGGTTATAATGTATGACTTCACATGCAATCATAAAAGAAAAATTAGTTTTTGTAACATGCCTGAAGGAAGGAACTCAAACAAACGCTACAACCCTGAGAGACTTGAGCTTATAACGTTCTTTGGAGGGTATAATCTGTGATTTCTTGTTTTCTAAAGTCGTTGCATGATCTCATTATTCTTTGCTTGGTTTAGGACAATCCCCACCCTTGTTCTTAAAAGATAGTGAGCATGACTTAATTGAATTCCTTTTGAGTTACATTATGAAAGAAAATGAGTGTGGGGGAGAGAATGTTTAAGTGCTTATGTATGTTTTGAGATTCAAAAGAAAAGAAAAAAAAAAAGAAAAGAAAGAAAGAAAGAAAAAAAGAGCTTGAAAAAAATGAAAAATGAGTGATTGAAGAAAGGGTCCAAAACACCAATTCTGGCCATAAATTGTCTAAATTCTCCCTTTTTGTTCAAAAGTTGAGTTTTCATTCAAAAGTGAATTCTAAGTTTATTCAAGTGCTTTGCTCACTATTTCTTTAAGAACCTTTGTTTTCCATATCCCTTCTTTGTTATCCACACACCCCGAACCCCATTACAACCCGTGACTTCAATCTTGAGTGTTATGTGTTTCAATTTGTGGAGTTTGAACTTGGTATGAGCATATGGTGTCACTGGTTCTCGCGTCTAAGTAGTAGCATTCCATTCATGAGATCATATCTAAACATGCTTATTAACTCCAGAAATTGCGTTCTTTGTGATACATATATGTGAGTGTTCGGTTTCATGTTTACATCAATCTTCTCACATATACTTAGTGTAGGGTGTGTAGTCAGAAAATCTGAGTAAAAATTGAGTGCATATCTTGTGAGTAATTGATGCGAGAATTATACGCACACAAATTAAACCCTCTTTTTGACAATTGTAGTATAGAATGTAAGTAGGGATCGTTCAGGACCGGGGATTAGGAGGGATTGTTAGTCACTTGGATTTCACTCAAAAACGTAAAAACACAATATAAAACACTCTACTAGACTCAAAGAATGCAAAACTAAACTTTAAAACACTAAAACAAACCAAAAGTCTCAAAACAGCACAAAAACACTCAAAACTGCCTTAAAAACACTTTCTGGGCAGTTTTGAGCACTTTGAGTACTTTGGACGAATTTGGGTAACAAATTGAATCAAAACACTTATAAACACAAACCAAAACACTTTTTAACTAATTTGAACAATACAAAGACTCAAAGGACTCAAAACAAGTTCAAAAGACTCAAAACTGCCTAAAAACACTAACTAGGCAGTTTCTGACCTTAAACCCAAATTTGGACGAAATTAAGTTGTAACTTGACTCAAGACTCTTAAAAACACAAACTAAATTGATTTCTAACTAATTTGGACATTAAAGTAAGGGGGGATTGAGTTTTGGACGAAATTAAACTAATTGCACAGATTCTAATTAAAAACAGAATGTAAATATGAATGTGATGGATTTGAATGGATGGGATGACTAGCTAAGGGGTTCATCTCCACACATGTTACACTTGCATAATAAAAAAGATTTCCAATTGCATTTCAATAAACCATGAATTCTCAACACCCCAAGTTAACCGTGATGCACTAATTAACCTTCAAATCTTCCTAACGTTATTGAATTGGATGATTGCATACAACAACCCAAAACATTCCCCACAAGTCCCCTACATGATTGCATAATAGAGATACAAGCAAGAATCATTACGCTCTATGAAAATTATAAGTGTTGACGAGGCATTCGTTACTATGATTGCATGAAACTTATGCCAAGAATTCGTTTAACGCGATTGTTTATAAGCAACCTCCACTACTTGTGAATATAAGTTCGTAACTATTAGATGAAACTCACTTATATTCTAGCGTCATATTCATGCATGAAAATTAAGCGTGTACTCTCAATAAACATACATAAATAAGTTATCAATCAAACAGTTAAACAAATTGAATCCACAACTTATGAAACGCAATTAGAAGTAATCAAATCAAAATGCAAGCATAAACATATATTTCGAATGCCCCCCTAGCCAAAGGGGGGTTTAGTTCCTCATACGTACAAAACAAAGAGAATTGAAATTAAACATTGTAATCGAGGAAAAGAAACACCTAAACATTCCAACAACTCAAACTTCAATTGTATGAATGTTTAGGCACTCTTCTCCTCCTCTTCGTTGTAGCACAAGGTCTAAGGATAGTTTGATGGTGTGGATGTGTGTTTGAATGAATGAATTTCTGAAATGGAAGAATGTATGCATGAGAATGAATGCAATGGATGCTTATTTATAGGTGAATGAAGGAAGAAAAGAGGGAATATGACAGCTAGGTTGTGATGATGAATGCATGTGCAAAGTTGGTTGAATGATTATGAGTGCATGTGGCTGATTTATGAAGGGAATGCATGTGGATTAAAGTGGAATGACAGCTAGGTTAAATGATGAATGCATGTGCAAAGTCGGTTGAATGATTATGAAGCATGTGGCTGAAATAGCATGTGGAATGGCTGAATTATTTGTTGGGAAAGCATGTGATTAAAGAGTGGAAGTGCATGTGGCTTGGTTGGATGCATGGCAAAGGGGAGTGTTGGTGTGAATTTCTGGTACAAAGGGCCTCCTTTGGTCTTCAATTTCGTCCATCTACTTGGCTTCAAGTATATGCAATCCATTTAACGCCCCAAGCTACTCCAAAATGCACCAAAATGCACCCTTTTGCATACTTTGCCCTTAGAACCTGAAAACACACAAAAGAAGCATAAAGGACTAAAATAACTAAAGAAACATAACGTAAATGCACGAGAACGAGCCATTTAAGTCGCATGAATATGCTCCTATCAAATTCCCCCACACTTAGCTTTTGCTAGTCCTCGAGCAAAACAAAACAAAACAAAACGAACAAAACACAACCTACACATTCCAACAATCATCTCAGGGATTTCCAATTCACATGACAAGTTAAAAATCATTATTCCCACAGATTTTAGCCATCTTTACACTTAAGTACATTCTTACTCATAGTCACCACATACTAGTTCACAATTAAGCATTTAAAACCATGTTTTGAATGTAGTAACTTGCCTTAGAGAATTTGCTCAATTCCTCACTAGAATGCACTCTATTTTCACACAGATTTTCTGACTTCACACCCTACACTAGGTATATGTGAGAAGATTGATGTAAATATGAAGACTAACACTCACATATGTTATATCAAAGAAACCATTTTCTGGATTTAATAAGCATGTTTAGATATGATCTTATGAATGGAATGCTACGACTTAGATGCGAGAACCAGTGACACCATATGCTCATACCAAGTTCAAACTCCACAAATTGAAACATGATAGGAGCATATTTAGGCGACTTACTTAGCTTGTTTTCGTGCATCTATGTTGTTAATTCATAGTTGTTTTAGTAGTTTAAGCCATTTTCGTGTGTTTTTAGGTTCATATGGCTAAGGAAGCAAAAAGATGCATTTTGGAGCATTTTGGAGCAAAATTGCGCTTGGAATGGATAGCATATTTTTGGAGCCAAAGTGTTGGACGAATTTGAAAGCCTTGTATGCACTTTGGACATAAAACAAAGGGCCTAGCCCAATCAAACAATCCTTTGAGCCATGCAAAACCTCTAGCCCAATCAACAAGCCTTAGCCACATGCATTCACATGCATCACAACCCCAAAACCATCAAGAAACACCCATTCACACACACATGCACTCACATGCATTCACATGCATTTCCACCTTCCTACTTCATCATTTCACCACATTCTCCCTCTTTAACTCACATGCACCCAAACAAAGCCAACCTAGCTAACCCTACATGCATTATTTATTCACTCTTCATCATTGCATTCATCACCAAAGAACTCCCCATCATTGCCATGCATTCCCCCTAATTCCATCCATCTTCCACACCTTTCCAACCTAGCCACACCCTTTAATCATCCCCCCTTTAAGTTATGATTTTATTTCCTAACCCTACATGCATTATTTATTAACTCTTCATCATGCATCCACATTCATTCCAACACAAAACACACACATGCACTTATTCTTTCATCATTGCACCACCAATTCACCCACATGCATTTCCAACCATTCACACCCCTTTAATCATTCTCCTAGCTATCATTCACATGCTCTCCCATCCATTCTCTCCCTATATAAACCACACACACTTCATTCATTTGCATCATTGAATTCATCCCACACTTCCATTTCATTCAATTCCATCTCTCCATTCTCACACCACAAATAAACACTTCCCCTTAGAATCCAAAACCATTCTTCCATTTCCACCACTCCTCATCCACTTCCATAATTCCACACTTCCATCCCCCCAAACAACTATCCCTAGACCTTATGCTACAACGAAGAGGAAGAGAAGAGGGCCTAAACGTTCATACAATTCAAGTTTGAGTTGTTGGAATGTTTAGGCGTTTCTTTGATTTCAATGTTTAATTTCAATTCTCTTTGTTTTGTACGTATGAGGAACTAAACCCCCCTTAGCTAGGGGGTGATTCGAAATATATGTTTATGCTTGCAATATGATTTGATTACTTTTAATTACGTTTCATAAGTTGTGAATTCAATTTGTTTAACTATTTGATTGATATCCTATTTATGTATGTTTATTAAGAATGAACGCTTAATTTCCATGCATGAATTTGACGCTAGAATATAAGTGAGTTTCACGTAATAGTTATGAACTTATATTCACAAGTAGTGGAGGTTGCTTATAAACAATCGCGTTAAACAAATTCTTGGCATAAGTTTCATGCAATCATACTAACGAATGCCTCGTCAACACTTATAGTTTTCGTGTTGCTTAATGATTCTTGCTTGTATCTCTATTATGCAATTCATGTAGGGAACTTGTGAGGAATGCTTTGGGTTGTCGTATGCAATCATCCAATTCATTAACTTAAGGAAAACTTGACGGTTAATTTAAGCGGACCTAATTAACCCGGAGCGTTGAGAATTCATGGTTTATTGAAAAGCAATTAGAAATCTTTTTATTATGCAAGTGTAACATGTGTGGAGATGAACCCCTTGGCTAGCATCCATTCATTCCATTTCATCAATTTCATATTTACATTCTGTTTTAATTGCAATTTGTTCATTTAGTTTAATTCCGTCCAAAACTCAATCCCCCTTTACTTTATTGTTCAATTTAGTTAGAAATCAATTTAGTTTGTGTTTTTAAAGTATTTTGAGTCTTTTGGTTTGTCTTAGTGTTTTAACGTTTAGTTTCACATTCTTTGAGTCTAGTTTAGTATTTTATATTGTTTTTACGTTTTTGAAGTCAAATCCAAGTGGTTAACAATCCCTCCTAATCCCCGGTCCAGAACGATCCCTACTTACATCCATACTACAATTGTCAAAAAGAGGGTTTAATTTGTGTGCGTATAAATCTCGCATCAAATTTTGGCGCCGTTGCCGGGGATTAGCAACTTTGCTAATCTCTTGGATTGTTTTATTTTCGTTTGTGTGTATATATTTTAGTTTTATTTTGTTGATTCTAGAAGCAAGACATGGCACTTGATAGTGCTTCTCTTTTGTCACAGCTTATGGAAGAGTACCAAACGCAAAGAGTTGGTACATTTGATCATAATCAATCAAGGAACGACGTGTTTTCCAATACTTACAATTCGGATTGGAGTGATCATTCAAACTCTATGTGGTGGGAACCTCAACATATTCAACAAGAAGGATATTGGCAGCCTTATGAGGAGTTCTATTCAACGTCTACGCAGCCACCACAACCTCATATTCAATATGCCCAACCAAACTCAAGTTCGTCAATAGATTATAATCAAAAGCTTAATGAATTACTTTGTTTGGTGCAGGGCTCACAAAACCAAGTCGAGGAGGCTCAACAAGGAGAATATTGGCAACCATATGAGGAGTTCTATACAACGCCTATGCAGCCACCACAACCTGCCCAAAGCAATGTAAGTAATTCAAGTGATAATGATAAGATTTTTCAATTACTTACTACTTTGACGCAGGAAGTCCAAACTCAAAGCAAAGAAAGGCAAATCCAAGATAAGAGGGTGGACAACTTGGAGAAGCAAATTGGCCAGATAGAGGAGTTCGTAGGACAATTTCAAGACCAAGGCAAACTCCCTATTTCAACCATTGCAAATCCGGAGGGAGAATTTGAAACTGCCAAGGAAATCATGTTGAGAAGTGACAAGGAGGTTGGAACGGACCCTCAACCATCAAAATCAAATCACAAGGGAGAGGAATACACCCAACCCACGGCAAGAGTGGAAACACCTTTGCCGGAGGCACCTATTGCTCCCACGCCATCTAATTCAAGTAAGGTTGTTCCAAATTTAATTAATTCTAACCCCATTCCACTGAATGTCCCTATTCCTTGCAGGATCATGCAATCCAAGGAAGAAGAGGGTGAGAAAGGCATATTCGAATCCTTTCCAAAGAATCAAGAGCAAGATATGACTGGGGAATGTCTAGAATTCATCAAAGAGGATATACTTGAGGCAAACAACCCCAAAGAAGTTGAACTTTATGACACAAGACAAGGACCAATCCTCACATGCAATCTGGCCAAGTCCAATATCCCTGAAACTTTCAAGGGAGTGGTGTTTGTCATTGAGTTCTTGTCGGAGCACACAGGTAAGCCGCCTCCCCGAATTTCAATTTTCTTTTATACTAATATGTTGTTAATGATCCAGGCACCCACTTTAGAATTTGAACCATTACCGGATCATCTCAAGTATCACCCCCCATTCAGAGATTAATTCCATGTCATGGGTCCTAAGTGAGCCTAAGAAGGTCTCGTCCGGCTGCAAGACGTAAAAGAAAGCGCTACTTGGGAGGCAACCCAATACAAGTGAATAAAACAAAGCTTGTTCATTGATTTTTTTTCAATAAATTACAATTGTATCTAAACATGGCAGAAAGATAGAGCCTTCACAAAGGTTGTGTACGTGAGGCCCCACTACGTGGCAACACTCTCGGAGCAGGAGGCATCGGAGCAGGAGGCATCGGAGCAGAAGGCATCGGAGCAGAAGGCATAGGAGAGGGAGGCACAAGAGCGGGAGGCACCGAAGATAGATCATTAAAGGCCCCAAACCTTGGTGGAACGCTGGATGACCCAGGAAAGAGGTGCCTCTGGAAGAAAGCAGCAAACCGTTGACGGTCATCAAGCTCATCAAGCTTCCTCTTCATGCCTGTCGAATAATTGTTGGCAAGCACGTGCAAACTTCGGTTCTCATACTTAAGCTGTTTGATCTCCTGCTTAAGACTCTCCACCTCCGCCATCAAGGATTCAACCTGACGGGAGCGAGCAAGAAGGCGTTGGCCCATGTTGGACACAGAGCCAGCGCACTGAACACTCAGAGCTAGGGATTCTTGAACGGCCAACTCATCGGACCATCCTGAAAGCAGCTGACTGTCTTTGGGAGTGAGGAGGTTCCGAGCCACTATCGTAGCCGTTGTTGGATCCGTCATCACAGAGTCCTCATCTGTAAGAGGGCCATGAGAAGATAAGAAAGACGGGCACCATACCTTACCCTGACGAGGCGCAACAGAATCACTGCTTAGACTCAAATCTAAGCAAATGTTCGATGGGTTGGATGAGCTAGCCATTGTTCAAGAAGTTAAAAGAGAAGGGTTGGATGGAGGAAAATCTCGACGGGCCGAAGATGATTTTTGGGAAGTCTTCAAAGTGTGCAGATAGAGGTGATCGATCACCTCTATTAAAGGAGAGGCGTTCACCGATTCAGAAATGAAGAGACACCGCTCTTCAAAAACCGGATTTCCTGGCGTAAAGATCGCCAGCTCTTCAGACGCAATCCAGGCTTTTCAGAAAGCGTGTGCAGATTTGTCAAAAGTTCCCAGCTTTTCAGAAGACGCATGGAAGGCGAGAAATCAGCTGCACATTTTAGCCGACAAACGTGGGAGACAAAGCCGAAAGCTCCCAGCTTTCCAGAAAGCGAATGCCACTTTGTCGAAAGCTGTCGGCTTTTCAGAAAGCGTGTGCCATTTTGTCAAAAGCTCTCTGACAAAGCTGAAGACGCGTGGAGGTAATTTCCGCATCTGCATTGCCACTTGCCATTACAATCCCTATATACATCAACATTCATGGCAAGGCATACACCCAGAAGCACATAACTTTCCTTTTCGGCTGAAAAAGTTAAGCTGCAACCAACCCTCTCAAACATGTTCAGTTTTCTCCTTCTCTTGAGAACACACTTTCAAACATGGATGTATCCCCCAAAGAAGATACCAAATGCCTGCAGTACGAATGAGGAAGAGGAAACGGTGGATCGAAGCATGTGGATTCATTCGCTGCCTCTTCGAAAGCAAAGGTATCTCATATCATCAAGGGCGAAAGCAAAGGTATCTCATATCATGCTCTTTCCCTGTATTTTCCTTTGTCCTTGATATTACTTGCATGGCAAAGTGAAAGAAGCAATCAACCGGCACTTGGAGTCTATCTGGACTCTAGTCCCTGGTTGCTTACCTAGCTTTGCTGAGCTATCCTCTAACCCTCTTCAATACGAATTGGAGAGATTGAACAAAGAAACAGATAAAAGGAGGAAGCTCAAGACCTTTAGGGGAGACCAAAAGGGTAGCACAAAGGAAAATCAACGAGTGGAGGAGACCAAAAAGAATCCTCCAGCCCAGTTCAAGAGTAAGCCTGTGGAATTACCAAGATCAACCCACCCATTCAACAAAGGAAGATCGAGAAAGCACTCCAATTCCAGATTTGCGTCCCTAAACTTTTTTCTTTGTTAGTTACATTCTGCCATGTTTAGTATGTATAAATGTTGTTTGTGTGTTTAGTGTGGTTTTAAGCTTAAAACATTGAGGACAATGTTTGATTTAAGTGTGGGGGAGTTAGTTACTAAAGTGTTTTGATGCAAATTCATAGGGTTTTATCCACCATAACTTCAAATGTTGTTTCTTGCTGTTTTTAAGTGTTTTTAAACTGTTTTAGTGTGTTTTGTTTTATAACTCCGAAAATCACATAAAAATTTGAAAAACATGTTTTGAAAAGCCTAAAAAGAGTGTTTTGAGTCGTTTTTGTGTCGTAGGTCACTTTCCAACACAATGATAAGGATTTGGTTTCTAATTGCATGACTGTTAAAAAGAGTTATAAACATGGAGAAAAGTTTGATTTACTCTTGGTATATGCTTAGTTGTGGTTATAATGTATGACTTCACATGCAATCATAAAAGAAAAATTGGCTTTTGTAACATGCTTGAAGGAAGGAACTCAAACAAACGCTACAACCTTGTGAGACTTGAGCCTAAACGTTATTTGGAGAGTTATAATCTGTGATTTCTTGTTTTCTAAAGTCGTTGCATGATCTCATTATTCTTTGCTTGGTTACTACTTAGAAGGCATTTCATCATATAGTTCCAAATGCTAGAACTCATGCCCATTTCATTCAAAGCATATTATTGATTTGCATAACATATATCAAGATGAAGTTGTGTAGTTGCCACCATAGCCAAATAGCCTCACTTCCCATATTTCGTATTTGTTGTAAGTTTTACCCCCGTTGAGCTTTGTTTAGCCTTTATTCTTTGTTAACCCACATTTTCCTCACCTAGCCTAGTTTAGGACAATCCACACCCTTGTTCTTAAAAGATAGTGAGCATGACTTAAATGAATTCCTTTTGAGTTACATTATGCAAGAAAATGAGTGTGGGGGAAGGAATGCTTGTTCTTAAGTATGTTTGAGATTCAAAAGAAAAGAAAAACAGAAAAGAAAAGAAAGAAAGATAGAAAGAAAAAAAAAAGAGCTTGAAAAAAATGAAAGAATGAGTGATTGAAGAAAGGGTTCAAAACACCAATTCTGGCCGTAAATTGTCTAAATTCTCCCTTTTTGTTCAAAAGTTGAGTTTTCATTCAAAAGTGAATTCTAAGTTGATTCAAGTGCTTTACTCAATGTTTCTTTAAGAACCTTTGTTTTCCATATCCCTTCTTTGTTATCCACACGCCCCGAACCCCATTACAACCCGTGACTTCAATCTTGAGTATTATGTGTTTCAATTTGTGAAGTTTGAACTTGGTATGAGCATATGGTGTCACTGGTTCTCGCATCTAAGTGGTAGCATTCCATTCATGAGATCATATCTAAACATGCTAATTAACTCCAGAAATTGCGTTCTTTGTGATACATATATGTGAGTGTTCGGTTTCATGTTTACATCAATCTTCTCACATATACTTAGTGTAGGGTGTGTAGTCAGAAAATCTGAGTAAAAATTGAGTGCATATCTTGTGAGGAATTGAGCAAATTCTCTAAGGCATGTTACTACATTCAAAACATGGTTTTAAATGCTTAATTGTGAAATAGTATGTGGTGACTGTGATTAAGAATGTAATTAAGTGTGAAGATGACTAAAATCTATGGGAATGATGATTTTTAACATGTCATGTGCATTGGAAATCCCTAAGACGGTTGTTGGAAGGTTTAGGTTGTGTTTTACTTGTTTAGTGTCGTTTTGTTTGTTTGTTATTATTTTGTTTTGCTCGAGGACTAGCAAAAACTAAGTGTGGGGGAATTTGATAGGAGCATATTTAGGCGACTTACTTAGGTTGTTTTCGTGCATCTATGTTGTTAATTCATAGTTGTTTTAGTAGTTTAAGCCATTTTCTTGTGTTTTTAGGTTCATATGGCTAAGGAAGCAAAAAGATGCATTTTGGAGCATTTTGGAGCAAAATTGGGCTTGGAATGGATAGCATATTTTTTGGAGCCAAAGTGTTGGACGAATTTGAAAGCCTTGTATGCACTTTGGACATAAAACAAAGGGCCTAGCCCAATCAAACAATCCTTTGAGCCATGCAAAACCTCTAGCCCAATCAACAAGCCTTAGCCACATGCATTCACATGCATCACAACCCCAAAACCATCAAGAAACACCCATTCACACACACATGCACTCACATGCATTCACATGCATTTCCACCTTCCTACTTCATCATTTCACCACATTCTCCCTCTTTAACTCACATGCACCCAAACAAAGCCAACCTAGCTAACCCTACATGCATTATTTATTCACTCTTCATCATTGCATTCATCACCAAAGAACTCCCCATCATTGCCATGCATTCCCCCTAATTCCATCCATCTTCCACACCTTTCCAACCTAGCCACACCCTTTAATCATCCCCCCTTTAAGTTATGATTTTATTTCCTAACCCTACATGCATTATTTATTAACTCTTCATCATGCATCCACATTCATTCCAACACAAAACACACACATGCACTTATTCTTTCATCATTGCACCACCAATTCACCCACATGCATTTCCAACCATTCACACCCCTTTAATCATTCTCCTAGCTATCATTCACATGCTCTCCCATCCATTCTCTCCCTATATAAACCACACACACTTCATTCATTTGCATCATTGAATTCATCCCACACTTCCATTTCATTCAATTCCATCTCTCCATTCTCACACCACAAATAAACACTTCCCCTTAGAATCCAAAACCATTCTTCCATTTCCACCACTCCTCATCCACTTCCATAATTCCACACTTCCATCCCCCCAACCAACTATCCCTAGACCTTATGCTACAACGAAGAGGAAGAGAAGAGGGCCTAAACGTTCATACAATTCAAGTTTGAGTTGTTGGAATGTTTAGGCGTTTCTTTGATTTCAATGTTTAATTTCAATTCTCTTTGTTTTGTACGTATGAGGAACTAAACCCCCCTTAGCTAGGGGGTGATTCGAAATATATGTTTATGCTTGCAATATGATTTGATTACTTTTAATTACGTTTCATAAGTTGTGAATTCAATTTGTTTAACTATTTGATTGATATCCTATTTATGTATGTTTATTAAGAATGAACGCTTAATTTCCATGCATGAATTTGACGCTAGAATATAAGTGAGTTTCACGTAATAGTTATGAACTTATATTCACAAGTAGTGGAGGTTGCTTATAAACAATCGTGTTAAACAAATTCTTGGCATAAGTTTCATGCAATCATAGTAACGAATGCCTCGTCAACACTTATAGTTTTCGTGTTGCTTAATGATTCTTGCTTGTATCTCTATTATGCAATTCATGTAGGGAACTTGTGAGGAATGCTTTGGGTTGTCGTATGCAATCATCCAATTCATTAACTTAAGGAAAACTTGACGGTTAATTTAAGCGGACCTAATTAACCCGGAGCGTTGAGAATTCATGGTTTATTGAAAAGCAATTAGAAATCTTTTTATTATGCAAGTGTAACATGTGTGGAGACGAACCCCTTGGCTAGCATCCATTCATTCCATTTCATCAATTTCATATTTACATTCTGTTTTAATTGCAATTTGTTCATTTAGTTTAATTCCGTCCAAAACTCAATCCCCCTTTACTTTATTGTTCAATTTAGTTAGAAATCAATTTAGTTTGTGTTTTTAAAGTATTTTGAGTCTTTTGGTTTGTCTTGGTGTTTTAACGTTTAGTTTCACATTCTTTGAGTCTGGTTTAGTATTTTATATTGTTTTTACGTTTTTGAAGTCAAATCCAAGTGGTTAACAATCCCTCCTAATCCCCGGTCCAGAACGATCCCTACTTACATCCATACTACAATTGTCAAAAAGAGGGTTTAATTTGTGTGCGTATAAATCTCGCATCAAAACACATAACACTCAAGATTGAAGTCACGGGTTGTAATGGGGCTTGGGGCATGTGGATAACAAAGAAGGGATATGGAAAACAAAGGTTCTTAAAGAAATAGTGAGCAAAGCACTTGAATCAACTTAGAATTCACTTTTGAATGAAAACTCAACTTTTGAACAAAAAGGGAGAATTTAGACAATTTACGGCCAGAATTGGTGTTTTAGACCCTTTCTTCAATCACTCATTCTTTCATTTTTTTCAAGCTCGTTTTTTTCTTTCTTTCTTTTCTTTTTTTTTTCTTTTCTTTTGAATCTCAAAACATACATAAACACTTAAACATTCTCTCCCCCACACTTATTTTCTTTCATAATGTAACTCAAAAGGAATTCAATTAAGTCATGCTCACTATCTTTTAAGAACAAGGGTGGGGATTGTCCTAAACTAGGCTAGGTGAGGAAAATGTGGGTAAACAAAGAATAAAGGCTAAACAAGGCTCAACGGGGTTAAAACTTACAACATATACGAAATATGGGAAGTAAGGCTATTTGGCTATGGTGGTGGTCACTACACAACTTCTTCTTGAATATGTGTTATGCAAATCAATAACATGCTTTGAATGAAATTGGCATGAGTTCTAGCATTTGGAACTATATGATGAAACGCCTTCTAAGTAGTAACCAAGCAACGAATAATGAGATCATGCAACGACATTAGAAAACAAGAAATCACAGATCAAACTTTTCTCTATGTTCATAACTCTTTTTAACAGTCATGCAATTACAAACCAAATCCTTATCATTGTGCTGGAAGGTACCCTAAGACACAAACACACAAAAACGACTCAAAACACTTTTTTTTTAGGCTTTTCAAAGCATGTTTTTCAAATTTTTATGTGATTTTCGGAGTTATAAAAACAAAACACACTAAAACACTCCAAATCAATTTAAAAACATTTTAAAACAGCAAGGAACAACACTAGAAGTTATGGGTGATAAAATCCCGCGAATTTGCATCAAATATACTTAGTTACCCCCCCACACTTAAATCAAACATTGTCCTCAATGTTTTAAGCTTAAAACACACCAAACAAAAGTAAACACATAAACAGCAACTAAACATACTAAACATGGCAGAATGTATCTAACAAAGAGAAGAGTTTAGGGATGCAAATCTGGTTATGGAGTGTAAATTCCATCTTCTCCTTGGTGATTGCAGTGAGGTTTCATCGTGAGTTTTTCCATAGGCTACTCTTGAACTGAGCTGGAGATTCTTTTGGTTTCCTCCGATCGTTGATTTTCCTTTGTGCTACTCTTGAACTGGGCAGCAGGATTCTTTTGGTTTCCCCCGAAGGTCTGAGCTTACTCTTTTTATCTGTTTCTTTGTTCAATCTCTCCAATTCGTATTGAAGAGGGTTAGAGGATAGCTCAGCATATGCTTGTCTCCTCATGCTTCAATGTATCTTTTTCCTTTGCCTTACTTGCTCCCCTTTGCAAAAGTGGTCCCTTCTCTGGAAGTGTATCAACCGTTGAAGATGACTACTCGAGAGCAACGCTAGGTAAGCAACCAAGGAATAGAGTCCAGATAGACTCCAAGTGCCGGCTGATTGCTTCTTTCACTTTGCCATGCAAGTAATATCAAGGACAAAGGAAAAGACAGGGAAAGAGCATGATATGAGATACCTTTGCTTTCGCCCTTTATGATATGAGATACCTTTGCTTTCAAAGAGGCAGCGAATAAATCCACATGCTTCGATCCACCGTTTCCTCTTGCCTCCTTTGTACTCCAGGCATTTGGTATCTTCTTTGGGGGATACATCCATGGTTGAAAGTGTGTTCTCAAGAGAAGGAGAAAACTAAGCATGTTTGAGAGGGTTGGTTGCATTTACATTCTCGGCCGAGAAGGAAAGTCATGCGCTTCTGGGTGTATGCCCTGCCATGAATGTTGATGTATATAGGAATTGTAATGGCAAGTGGCAATGCGGATGTAGAAATTACCTCCACGCGTCTTCAGCTTTGTCAGAGAGCTTTTGACAAAATGGCACGCGTTTTCTGAAAAGCCGGGAGCTTTCGACAAAGTGGCACACGCTTTCTGAAAAGCCGGGAGCTTTCGGCTTTGTCTCCCACGCTTGTCGGCAAAAGTGTGCAGCTGATTTCTCGCCTTCCACGCGTCTTCTGAAAAGCTGGGAGCTTTTGACAAAGTTATACATGCTTTCTGAAAAGCCGGGATTGCGTCTGACGAGCTGGCGATCTTTACGCCGGAAATTCCGGTTTTGAAGAGTGGTGGCTCTTCATTTCTGAATCGGTGAACGCCTCTCCTTTAATAGAGGTGATCGATCACCTCTAGCATGCACACTTGAAAATTGCCCAGAATTCGTCTCCGGCTCGTCGAGATTTCACTCCATCCAACCCTTCTCTTTTAACTTCTTGAAAAAATGGCTAGCTCATCTAACCCATCGAACATTTGCTTAGATTTGAGTCTAAGCAATGATCCTGTCGCGCCGCGTCAGGATAAGGTATGGTGTCCGTCTTTCTTATCTTCTCATGGCCCTCTTACAGATGAGGACTCTATGATGACGGATGCAACAACAGCTACGATAGTAGCTCGGAACCTCCTCACTCCCAAAGATAGTCAGCTGCTTTCAGGACGGTCCGATGTGTTGGCCGTTCAAGGGTCCCTGGCTCTCAGTGTTCAGTGCGCTGGCTCTATGTCCAACATGGGCCAACGCCTACTTGCTCGCTCCCGTCAGGTTGAATCCTTGATGGCGGAGGTGGAGAGTCTTAAGCAGGAGATCAAACAGCTTAAGTACGAGAACCGAAGTTTGCACGTGCTTGCCAACAATTATTCGACAGGCATGAAGAAGAAGCTTGATGAGCTTGATGACCGTCAAAGGCTTGCGGCCTTCTTCTAGAGGCACCTTTTCCTTGGGTCATCCAGCGTTCCACCAAGGATTGGGGCCTTGAATGATCTATCTTCGGTGCCTCCCGCTCCTATGCCTCTTGCTCCGATGCCTTCTGCTTCGATGCCTCCTGCTCCGATGCCTCCTGCTCCGAGAGTGTTGCCACGTAGTGGGGCCTCACATACACAACCCTTGTGAAGGCTCCACCTTTCTCTTTCTTTGTTAGATACATTTGTAATTTCTCGAAAATTAATGAACAAGCTTTGTTTTATTCAGTGCATTGGGTTGCCTCCCAAGTAGCGCTTTCTTTTACGTCTTGCAGCCGGACGAAGCCTTCTTAGGCTCAATTGGAACCCACGGCATGGAATTTATCTTTGAATGGGGGGTGATACTTGAGATGATCCGGTAATGGTTTAAATTCTAGAGTGGGTGCCTGGATCATTAACAGCATATCAGTATAAAACAAAATTGAAATTCGGGGAGGCGGCTTACCTGTGTGCTCCGACAAGAACTCAATGACAAACACCACTCCCTTGAAAGTTTCAGGCATATTGGACTTGGCCAGATTGCATGTGATGGTTATGACTTGTCCAATGTCGTCAAATTCAACTTCTTTGGGTTTTGTGGTTTCAAATATGTCCTCTTTGACGAATTCTTGATATTCCCCCGTCACATCTTGCTCTTGATTCTTTGGAAAGGATTCGAAGATGCCTTTCTCACCATCTTCTTCCTTGGATTGCATGATCCTGCAAGGAATAGGGACATTCAGTGGAACGGGGTTAAAAATAATTAACTTTGGAACAACCTTACCTGAATTGGATGGCGTAGGAGCAATAGGTGCCTGCGGCAAAGGTGTTTCCTCTTCCTCAATTAGCAGCTCCTCATCCACTTCTAGGCTATGTTTGGACATTTTTAGGTCAGCTCCAACCTCCATAGCACTTCCCAAAGTGATAGCATTATGGATTTCAAAATCTTCCTTCGAGTTTTCAATAGTTGAGTTGGAGAGTTCACTTTGCTCTTGAATTTGTTTCATGAACTCCATAATCTGCCCAATTTGCTCCTCCAAGTTGTCCAACCTTTTGTCTTGATTTTGCCTTGCTTTGTTTTGATCTTCTTGCCCCTGAGACAAATTGGTGAGTAACGTACTAACCGTATCATTATACAAAGACTCACTTGAATTTGTTTGGGCAGGTTGTGGTGGCTGCATAGGTGTTGTATAGAACTCCTCATATGGTTGCCAATATTCTCCTTGTTGAGCCTCCTCGAGTTGGTTTTGTGAGCCCTGCACCAAAGAAATTAATTCATTAAGAGCTTGATTATAATCTATTGACAAACCTGAGATTGGTTGGGCATATTGTATATGAGGTTGTGGTGGATGCATAGACGTTGAATATAACTCCTCATAGGGCTGCCAATATCCTTCTTGTTGAATATGTTGAGGTTCCCACCATATAGAGTTTGAATGATCACTCCAATCTGAATTGTAAGTATTGGAAAACACGTTATTCCTTGATTGAAGATCAAATATATCAACGCTTTGCATTTGGGACCTTTCCATGAGCTGTGACAATAGAGAAGCATTATCAAGTGCCATGTTGTGCTTCTCTAGTACTTGAATTCAACAAACAAAACACAAATAAAAAAACTAAAACTAAAATACATAACAGAAACGAACAATCCAAGGGATTAGCAAATTTGCTAATCCCCGACAACGGCGCCAAAATTTGATGCGAAAATTATACGCACACAAATTAAACCCTCTTTTTGACAATTGTAGTGTAGAATGTAAGTAGGAATCGTTCAGGACCGGGGATTAGGAGGGATTGTTAATCACTTGGATTTCACTCAAAAACGTAAAAACACAATATAAAACACTCTACTAGACTCAAAGAATGCAAAACTAAACTTTAAAACACTAAAACAAACCAAAAGTCTCAAAACAGCACCAAAACACTCAAAACTGCCTTAAAAACACTTTCTGGGCAGTTTTGAGCACTTTGAGTACTTTGGACGAATTTGGGTAACAAATTGAATCAAAACACTTATAAACACAAACCAAAACACTTTTTAACTAATTTGAACAATACAAAGACTCAAAGGACTCAAAACAAGTTCAAAAGACTCAAAACTGCCTAAAAACACTAACTAGGCAGTTTCTGACCTTAAACCCAAATTTGGACGAAATTAAGTTGTAACTTGACTCAAGACTCTTAAAAACACAAACTAAATTGATTTCTAACTAATTTGGACATTAAAGTAAGGGGGGATTGAGTTTTGGATGAAATTAAACTAATTGCACAGATTCTAATTAAAAACAGAATGTAAATATGAATGTGATGGATTTGAATGGATGGGATGACTAGCTAAGGGGTTCATCTCCACACATGTTACACTTGCATAATAAAAAGATTTCCAATTGCATTTCAATAAACCATTAATTCTCAACACCCCAAGTTAACCGTGATGCACTAATTAACCTTCAAATCTTCCTAACGTTATTGAATTGGATGATTGCATACGACAACCCAAAACATTCCCCACAAGTCCCCTACATGATTGCATAATTGATGCGAGAATTATACGCACACAAATTAAACCCTCTTTTTGTCAATTGTAGTAAGTACGTAAGTAGGGATCGTTCTGGACCGGGGATAAGAAGGGCTTGTTAACCACTTGGATTTGACTTCAAAAATGTAAAAACAATTTTAAAACATTAAATAATGCGAAGAATGCAAAACTAAAAGTAAGAAAGATTAAGACTAAAACTTAAGCAAAATAAAGGGGGATTGGATTTGAACGAAAATTGAAATAACGAAACAAGTTAATAAACTAGACAGAATGTAATTATGAAATTGATGAGATAGAATGAATGGATGATAGCCAAGGGGTTCATCTCCACACATGTTATACTTGCATACAAAAAGATTTCTAATTGCTTTTCAATAAACTATGAATTCTCAACGCTCCGGGTTAATTAGGTCCGCTTAAATTAACCGTCAAGTTTTCCTTAAGTTAATGAATTGGATGATTGCATACGACAACCCAAAGCATTCCTCACAAGTTCCCTACATGAATTGCATAATAGAGATACAAGCAAGAATCATTAAGCATCATGAAAACTATAAGTGTTGACGAGGCATTCGTTACTATGATTGCATGAAACTTATGCCAAGAATATGTTTAACGCGATTGTTTATAAGCAACCTCCACTACTTGTGAATATAAGTTCATAACTATTACGTGAAACTCACTTATATTCTAGCGTCAAATTCATGCATGAAAATTAAGCGTTCATTCTTAATAAACATACATAAATAGGTTATCAATCAAACAGTTAAACAAATTGAATTCACAACTTATGAAACGTAATTAAAAGTAATCAAATCATATTGCAAGCATAAACATATATTTCGAATCACCCCCTAGCTAAGGGGGGTTTAGTTCCTCATAACTTTGAAATCAAAGAAACACCTAAACATTCCAACAACTCAAACTTGAATTGTATGAACGTTTAGGCACTCTTCTCATCCATTCCTCATATTACAAAACAAAGAGAATTGAATTTAAACATTGAAATCAAAGAAACGCGTAAACATTCCAACAACTCAAACGTGAATTGTATGAACGTTTAGGCCCTCTTATCTTCCTCTTTATTGTGGCACAAGGACTAAGGGATGTTGTTGGTGTGTTGAATGGATTGGGGGATTATGGAAATGGAAGAAATGGAGGAGAAACGGAAGGGAACCCACGGCAACAACAAGGTTGCTGTTTTTGTGTTTGTGTTGTGGTGTTGTGTATGAAAATGAGATGATTTTAATGAATGGGAATGCAAGGGTATTTATAGGAGGAGTGGAGGGAACATATGGCTGTTTGTTTAATGTGTTTGTGGCTGCAATGATGAAGAATTGCATGTGGAAACAAAAGGGAAAGCTGGAAATGACATGTGAAGATGCTGGAAATGAGAGTGAATGTGCACGGCAGAGTGTTTTGGGGATGGTTCTTTGTGTTTGTGATGCATGTGATTGCATGTGTTGATTGCTAAGGTGTGTGATGATGAGTGTAAGTGGAATAAAGAATGAATGAAGGCATGTGAATTAGGTGGAATGCTGGAATTATGAAGGGGATACACGGCAAGGGTGAATGGTGCTGTTTTGTGTGTCAAATGATTGTTGTTTTGCATGTGACATTGTTTGTGGAATGTAGGATGGATAGGGTGAATGATTATG
Source organism: Pyrus betulifolia (assembly GCA_007844245.1). NCBI lineage: Eukaryota > Viridiplantae > Streptophyta > Magnoliopsida > Rosales > Rosaceae > Pyrus > Pyrus betulifolia. The sequence goes on from CM017596.1 coordinate 10,445,439, forward strand.
TGTGAATGCATGTGTTTTGTGGCTGCAAAGAGAAGGAGAATGTGGTGAAATGATGAAGTAGGAAGGTGGAAATGCATGTGAGATGTTTGGAAAGGAAATGGGAATATGAGTAGGCCACGGCATGGAGTTGTTTTGTTGGTGTAAATGTGCCATGGTTGCAATGATGAAGAATAAAGGGTGCATGTGGGGTGGAATTGAATGAATGCAAAGTGAATGAATAATGAAATGAGTTAAAGAGGGAGAATGTGGTGAAATGATGAAGTAGGAAGGTGGAAATGCATGTGAGATGTTTGGAAAGGAAGTGGGAATGCACGGCAAAGGAGTTGTTTTGTTGGTGTGTGAATGCATGTGACTTGTTTGTGGAATAAAGAATGAATGGTGGAATGATGAAGAGTTGCATAAAGAATGCATGTAGGGTTAGCTAGGTTGGCTTTGTTTGGGTGCATGTGTGTTAATGGTGGTTTTGCATGTGAATTGATGGATTGTTTTTTTTTTGATGGAATGGATGGTTCTTTGCATGGCTTTTGAAGTGATTGTGGGCTTTGGAATTGGAAGGAAATGCATGGCCTTGGGGTTGGTTTAAGAGAGAATGGGCTAGGCCCTTTGTTTTATGTCCAAAATGAATACAAGGCCTTCAAATTCGTCCAACACTTTGGCTCCAATCATATGTTATCCATTCCAAGCCCAATTTTGCTCCAAAATGCTCCAAAATGCATCTTTTTGCTTCCTTAGCCATATGAACCTAAAAACACACGAAAATGGCTTAAACTACTAAAACAACTATGAATTAACAACATAGATGCACGAAAACAAGCTAAGTAAGTCGCCTAAATATGCTCCTATCAAACTCCCCCACACTTATCTTTTGCTAGTCCTCGAGCAAAACAGAATAAAAACAAATAAACAAAACGACACTAAACACGTAAAACACAACCTACACCTTCCAACAATCGTTTCAGGGATTTCCAATGCACATGACAAGTTAAAAATCATTATTCCCACAGAATTTAGCCATCTTTACCCTTAAGTACATTCTTAATCATAGTCACCACATACTAGTTCACAATTAAGCATTTAAAACCATGTTTTGAATGTAGTAACATGCCTTAGAGAATTTGCTCAATTCCTTACAAGATATGCACTCAATTTTCACTCAGATTTTCTAACTACACACCCTAATCTAGTCATATGTGAGAAGATTGATGTAAACATGAAAACGAACACTCACATATATGTATCACAAAGAACGCAATTTTTGGAGTTAATAAGCATGTTTAGATTATGATCTCATGAATGGAATGCTACTACTTAGACGCGAGACCAGTGACACCATATGCTCATACCAAGTTCAAACTCCACAAATTGAAACACATAACACTCAAGATTGAAGTCACGGGTTGTAATGGGGCTTGGGGCGTGTGGATAACAAAGAAGGGATATGGAAAACAAAGGTTCTTAAAGAAATAGTGAGCAAGGCAATTGAATCAACTTAGAATTCACTTTTGAATGAAAACTCAACTTTGGAACAAAAAGGGAGACAATTTAGGGCCAGAATTGGTGTTTTGAGCCCTTACTTCAATCACTCATTCTTTCATTTTTTTCAAGCTCTTTTTTTTTTCTTTCTTTCTTTTCTTTTCTGTTTTTCTTTTCTTTTGAAACTCAAAACATACTTAAGAACAAGCATTCCTTCTCCCACACTCATTTTCTTGCATAATGTAACTCAAAAGGAATTCATTTAAGTCATGCTCACTATCTTCTAAGAACAAAGGTGTGGATTGTCCTAAACTAGGCTAGGTGAGGATAATGTGGGTTGACAAAGAATAAAGGCTAAACAAAGCTCAACGGGGGTAAAACTTACAACATATACGAAATATGGGAAGTGAGGTTATTTGGCTATGGTGGCAATTACACAACTTCATCTTGAATATGTTATGTAAATCAATAACATGCTTTGAATGAAATGGGCATGAGTTCTAGCATTTGGAACTATATGATGAAACGCCTTCTAAGTAGTAACCAAGCAAAGAATAATGAGATCATGCAACAACTTTAGAAAACAAGAAATCACAGATTATACTCTCCAAAGAACATTATAGGCTCAAGTCTCTCAGGGTTGTAGCGTTTGTTTGAGTTCCTTCCTTCAAGCATGTTACATAACTAATTTTTTTCTTTTATGATTGCATGTGAAGTCATACATTATAACCATAACCAAGCATATACCAAGAGTAAATCAAACTTTTCTCCATGTTTATAACTCTTTTCAACAGTCATGCAATTAGAAACCAAATCCTTATCATTGTGTTGGAAGGTGACCTACGACACAAAAACGACTCAAAACACTCTTTTTAGGCTTTTCAAAACATGTTTTTCAAATTTTTATGTGATTTTCGAATTTTTAAGTCAAAACACACTAAACACACTTAAAAACAGCAAGAAACAACATTTGAAGTTATGGTGGATAAAACCCTACGAATTTGCATCAAAACACTTTAGTAACTCCCCCACACTTAAAACAAACATTGTCCTCGATGTTAAAAACCACACTAAACACAAACAAACATATAAACAGCAATTAAACATACTAAACATGGCAGAATGTATCTAACAAAGAGAAGAGTTTAGATATGCAAATCTGGTTATGGATTTCGTTCCATCTTCTCCTTGGTGATTGCAGTGAGGCTTGGATCTTTGTGATTCCACAGGCTTACTCTTGAACTGCGCTGCTCCCATCGTTGATTTTCCTTTGTGCTACTCTTGAACTGGGCAGCAGGCTTCCTTTGGTCTCCCCCGAAGGTCTGAGCTTCCTCCTCTTATCTGTTCCTTTGTTCAATCTCTCCAATTCGTATTGAAGAGGGTTAGAGGATAGCTCAGCAAAGCTAGGTAAGTAACCAGGGAATAGAGTCCAGATAGACTCCAAGTGCCGGCTGATTGCTTCTTTCACTTTGCCATGCAAGTAATATCAAGGACAAAGGAAAAGACAGGGAAAGAGCATGATATGAGATACCTTTGCTTTCGCCCTTGATGATATGAGATACCTTTGCTTTCGAAGAGGCAGCGAATGAATCCACATGTTTCGATCCACCATTTCCTCTTCCTCATTCGTACTGCAGGCATTTGGTATCTTCTTTGGGGGATACATCCATGTTTGAAAGTGTGATCTCAAGAGAAGGAGAAATCTGAGCATGTTTGAGAGGGTTGGTTGCAGCTTACATTTACGGCCGAGAAGGAAAATTATGCATTTGTGGGTGTATGCCTTGCCATGAAGGTTGATGTATATAGGAATTGTAATGGCAAATGGCAGTGCAGATGCGGCAATGTCCTCCACGCGTCTTCTGAAAAGCTGGGAGCTTTTGACAAAGTGGCACGCGTCTTCTGAAAAGCCGGGAGCTTTTGACAAAGTTGCACTCGCTTTCTGGAAAGCCGGGAGCTTTCGGCTTTGTCACCCACGTTTGTCGGCTAAAGTGTGCAGCTGATTTCTCGCCTTCCACGCGTCTTCTGAAAAGCTGGGAGCTTTTGACAAATTTGCACACGCTTTCTGAAAAGCTTGGATTGCGTCTGAAGAGCTGGCGATCTTTACGCCAGAAAATCCGGTTTTTGAAGAGCGGTGTCTCTTCAATGCTGAATTGGTGATTATGTCGCCTATCCTTTAATAGAGGTGATCGATCACCTCTATCTGCACACTTTGAAGACTTCCCAAAAATCATCTTCAGCCCGTCGAGATTTTCCTCCATCCAACCCTTCTCTTTTAACTTCGTGAACAATGGCTAGCTCATCCAACCCATCGAACCTTTGCTTAGATTTGAGTCTAAGCAGTGATCCGGTCGCGCCTCATCAGGGTAAGGTATGGTGCCCGTCTTTCTTATCTTCCTATAGCCCTCTTACAGATGAGGACTCTGTGATGACGGATCCCACAACGGCTACGATAGTGGCTCGGAACCTTCTCACTCCCAAAGACAGTCAGCTACTTTCAGGACGGTCCGATGAGTTGGCCGTTCAAGAATCCCTGGCTCTGAGTGTTTAGTGCGCTGGCTCTGTGTCCAACATGGGCCAACGCCTTCTTGGTCGCTCCCGTCAGGTTGAATCCTTGATGGCGGAGGTGGAGAGTCTTAAGCAGGAGATCAAACAGCTTAAGTACGAGAACCGAAGTTTGCACGTGCTTGCCAACAATTATTCGTCAGGCATGAAGAGGAAACTTGATGAGCTTGATGACCGTCAAAGGCTTGCAGCTTTCTTCCAGAGGCACCTCTTTCCTGGGTCATCCAGCGTTCCACCAAGGTTTGGGGCCTTGAATGATCTATCTTCGGTGCCTCCCGCTCCTATGCCTTCCGCTCCGATTCCTCTTGCTCCAATGCCTTCTGCTCCGAGACCTCCTGTTCCGATGCCTCTTGCTCCGATGCCTCTTGCTCCGAGAGTGTTGCCACGTAGTGGTGCCTCACGTACACAACCTTTGTAAAGGCTCCATCTTTCTGCCATGTTTAGATACAATTGTAATTTATCGAAAAAATCAATGAACAAGCAAAAGTTTTATTTACTGTATTGGGTTGCCTCCCAAGTAGCGCCTGCTTTAACGTCGTACAGCCGGACGATGCTCCCTTGAAGGTTTATGGAACCCCACGGCATGGAGGGGTGCAACTCCAATCTGTCTGACGAACCACTTCATGCTTTGGGTCCTTGAATGGAGTGGGATAATGATCCTTTCTTATTGTCGTGTTTTGCTTTTCTATATCAACACAAATTCTCCCACGACGTTGAATTCGATTAGGTACCTGCACCACACGAGGTAACAACCTATTAGTTGAAATGGGAATCGAATTTGGAATAGGTGGCTTACCTTTGTACGGCAAAGAATCATTAAGCATCATGAAAACTATAAGTGTTGACGAGGCATTCGTTACTATGATTGCATGAAACTTATGCCAAGAATATGTTTAATGCGATTGTTTATAAGCAACCTCCACTACTTGTGAATATAAGTTCATAACTATTACGTGAAACTCACTTATATTCTAGCGTCAAATTCATGCATGAAAATTAAGCGTTCATTCTTAATAAACATACATAAATAGGTTATCAATCAAACAGTTAAACAAATTGAATTCACAACTTATGAAACGTAATTAAAAGTAATCAAATCATATTGCAAGCATAAACATATATTTTGAATCACCCCCTAGCTAAGGGGGGTTTAGTTCCTCATAACTTTGAAATCAAAGAAACACCTAAACATTCCAACAACTCAAACTTGAATTGTATGAACGTTTAGGCACTCTTCTCTTCCATTCCTCATATTACAAAACAAAGAGAATTGAATTTAAACATTGAAATCAAAGAAACGCGTAAACATTCCAACAACTCAAACGTGAATTGTATGAACGTTTAGGCCCTCTTATCTTCCTCTTTATTGTGGCACAAGGACTAAGGGATGTTGTTGGTGTGTTGAATGGATTGGGGGATTATGGAAATGGAAGAAATGGAGGAGAAATGGAAGGGAACCCACGGCAACAACAAGGTTTCTGTTTTTGTGTTTGTGTTGTGGTGTTGTGTATGAAAATGAGATGATTTTAATGAATGGGAATGCAAGGGTATTTATAGGAGGAGTGGAGGGAACATATGGCTGTTTGTTTAATGTGTTTGTGGCTGCAATGATGAAGAATTGCATGTGGAAACAAAAGGGAAAGCTGGAAATGACATGTGAAGATGCTGGAAATGGGAGTGAATGTGCACGGCAAAGTGTTTTGGGGATGGTTCTTTGTGTTTGTGATGCATGTGTGATGCATGTGATTGCATGTGTTGATTGCTAAGGTGTGTGATGATGAGTGTAAGAGGAATAAAGAATGAATGAAGGCATGTGAATTAGGTGGAATGCTGGAATTATGAAGGGGATACACGGCAAGGGTGAATGGTGCTGTTTTGTGTGTCAAATGATTGTTGTTTTGCATGTGACATTGTTTGTGGAATGTAGGATGGATAGGGTGAATGATTATGTGTGAATGCATGTGTTTTGTGGCTGCAAAGAGAAGGAGAATGTGGTGAAATGATGAAGTAGGAAGGTGGAAATGCATGTGAGATGTTTGGAAAGGAAATGGGAATATGAGTAGGCCACGGCATGGAGTTGTTTTGTTGGTGTAAATGTGCCATGGTTGCAATGATGAAGAATAAAGGGTGCATGTGGGGTGGAATTGAATGAATGCAAAGTGAATGAATAATGAAATGAGTTAAAGAGGGAGAATGTGGTGAAATGATGAAGTAGGAAGGTGGAAATGCATGTGAGATGTTTGGAAAGGAGGTGGGAATGCACGGCAAAAGAGTTGTTTTGTTGGTGTGTGAATGCATGTGACTTGTTTGTGGAATAAAGAATGAATGGTGGAATGATGAAGAGTTGCATAAAGAATGCATGTAGGGTTAGCTAGGTTGGCTTTGTTTGGGTGCATGTGTGTTAATGGTGGTTTTGCATGTGAATTGATGGATTGTTTTTTTTTTATGGAATGGATGGTTCTTTGCATGGCTTTTGAAGTGATTGTGGGCGTTGGAATTGGAAGGAAATGCATGGCTTGGGGTTGGTTTAAGAGAGAATGGGCTAGGCCCTTTGTTTTATGTCCAAAATGAATACAAGGCCTTCAAATTCGTCCAACACTTAAAAACACACGAAAATGGCTTAAACTACTAAAACAACTATGAATTAACAACATAGATGCACGAAAACAAGCTAAGTAAGTCGCCTAAATATGCTCCTATCAATAATAGAGATACAAGCAAGAATCATTACGCTCTATGAAAATTATAAGTGTTGACGAGGCATTCGTTACTATGATTGCATGAAACTTATGCCAAGAATTCGTTTAACGCGATTGTTTATAAGCAACCTCCACTACTTGTGAATATAAGTTCGTAACTATTAGATGAAACTCACTTATATTCTAGCGTCATATTCATGCATGAAAATTAAGCGTGTACTCTCAATAAACATACATAAATAAGTTATCAATCAAACAGTTAAACAAATTAAATCCACAACTTATGAAACGCAATTAGAAGTAATCAAATCAAAATGCAAGCATAAACATATATTTCGAATCCCCCCCTAGCCAAAGGGGGGTTTAGTTCCTCATACGTACAAAACAAAGAGAATTGAAATTAAACATTGTAATCGAGGAAAAGAAACACCTAAACATTCCAACAACTCAAACTTCAATTGTATGAACGTTTAGGCACTCTTCTCCTCCTCTTCGTTGTAGCACAAGGTCTAAGGATAGTTTGATGGTGTGGATGTGTGTTTGAATGAATGAATTTCTGAAATGGAAGAATGTATGCATGAGAATGAATGCAATGGATGCTTATTTATAGGTGAATGAAGGAAGAAAAGAGGGAATATGACAGCTAGGTTAAATGATGAATGCATGTGCAAAGTCGGTTGAATGATTATGAAGCATGTGGCTGAAATAGCATGTGGAATGGCTGAATTATTTGTTGGGAAAGCATGTGATTAAAGAGTGGAAGTGCATGTGGCTTGGTTGGATGCATGGCAAAGGGGAGTGTTGGTGTGAATTTCTGGTACAAAGGGCCTCCTTTGGTCTTCAATTTCGTCCATCTACTTGGCTTCAAGTATATGCAATCCATTTAACGCCCCAAGCTACTCCAAAATGCACCAAAATGCACCTTTTTGCATACTTTGCCCTTAGAACCTGAAAACACACAAAAGAAGCATAAAGGACTAAAATAACTAAAGAAACATAACGTAAATGCACGAGAACGAGCCATTTAAGTCGCATGAATATGCTCCTATCAGGAATTGAGCAAATTCTCTAAGGCATGTTACTACATTCAAAACATGGTTTTAAATGCTTAATTGTGAAATAGTATGTGGTGACTGTGATTAAGAATGTAATTAAGTGTGAAGATGACTAAAATCTGTGGGAATGATGATTTTTAACATGTCATGTGCATTGGAAATCCCTAAGACGATTGTTGGAAGGTTTAGGTTGTGTTTTACTTGTTTTGTTTCGTTTTGTTTTGTTTTGTTTTTCTTTCTGTTTTGCTCGAGGACTTGCAAAAGATAAGTGTGGGGGTATTTGATAGGAGCATATTCATGCGACTTAAATGGCTTGTTCTCGTACATTTACGTTATGTTTCTTTAGTTATTTTAGTCCTTTATGCTTCTTTTGTGTGTTTTCAGGATCATAAGACGTGTTTGACGAAAGGATGCATTGTGGAGTGTTTTGGGGCCTTTTGGAGCACTATTGGGCTAAGGATGGATAGCTTATGCTTGGAGCCCAAGTGTTGGATGAAATTGAAGGCCTTGTATGCACTTGAGGACACAAAACAATGGCCCTAACCCAATTACATTCACATTGCCGTGGGCTTAACACAAACACCATTCCTTACCATGCAAGGGGGAGCAATTTGGGTCCATTTCATGCACTTAAACCGTAGCCCAATTACACACCATTGCAGCCAAATCCATTCTTTGCCATGCACATTCGCCACCAATTCAACCACATGCACTTATTCCTCCATCATTGCACAACATTGCAGCCACATGCACCAAAAACTACACTATGCCGTGCATTCCATTCATTACAACCTAGCCACATCAACATGCATTCCCTCATAATCATTCACTCACCATGCAGCCACACACCTTGCCATGCATAATCCACTACTTTCCAACCTTTCCACATGCACATTCAATCATTCACTCACACTTCCTTTGCCGTGCATTCCCAAACCCTTCACATGCATTTCCTTCATCACTTCCAACCCACATGCGCCCTTTATTCTTCATCATTCCAGCCATGCACATTTAATCATTCATTCCCAAAGCCCATGTCGTGCACATTCATACACTTTCCAGCAATCTTCCACATCCCTCACCAAGAAATCATTCAACACATACATCTATAATCATTTCTTCATCCTTGCCGTGAGTTCCTTACCTTTCCAGCATTCCCTTTCATTTCTGTCAAAACACATGCATCTCCCATCACCATTCCAGCTTTCCACCTTGCTTTCCACCTCACAACCACCAGAAATCAACCATACCGTGCATTCCCTTTCAATTCTGTCAACATACAAACACCTTCACATGCAATTCCAGCTTTCACATGCTTTCCTAGCTGTTTTTCCACTACATTCCAGCACATGCATGCTTAAACAAACAGCCATATGCACCTCTATTCTTACTATAAAAGCCCTTGCATTCCCATCATTCAAACACATCTCATTTTCATACACAACACCACAACACAACACAAAAACAGCATGCTTCCAAGCTTGTCGTGGGTTCCCTTCCACTTCTCCTCCATTGCTTCCATTTCCACCACTCCCCAAACCATCCACACCATCAAACTATCCTTAGACCTTATGCTACAACAAAGAGGAAAAGAAGAGGGCCTAAACGTTCATACAATTCAAGTTTGAGTTGTTGGAATGTTTAGGCGTTTCTTTGATTTCAATGTTTAATTTCAATTCTCTTTGATAACCTATTTATGTATGTTTATTGAGAGTTGACGCTTAATTTTCATGCATGAATTTGACGCTAGAATATAAGTAAGTTTCACGTAATAGTTATGAACTTATATTCACAAGTAGTGGAGGTTGCTTATAAACAATCGCGTTAAACAAATTCTTGGCATGAGTTTCATGCAATCATAGTAACGAATGCCTCGTCAACACTTATAGTTTTCAAAGAACTTAATGATTCTTGCTTGTATCTCTATTATGCAATTCATGTAGGGAACTTGTGAGGAATGCTTTGGGTTGTCGTATGCAATCATCCAATTCATTAACTTAAGGAAAACTTGACGGTTAATTTAAACAGACCTAATTAACCTGGGGTGTTGAGAATTCATGGTTTATTGAAAAGCAATTAGAAATCATTCTGTATGCAAGTATAACATGTGTGGAGATGAACCCCTTAGCTAGCTTCTCATCCATTCATTTCCGTCAAATTCATATTTACAATTTGTTTTCTTACATTCTATCCATTTTAGTTTAAATTCGTCCAAACCTCAATCCTCCCCCCCCCATACTTTGTTTAGTCTTAGTCTTAATCTATCTTATTTTGTGTTTTTATGTATTTTGAGTCTTTTGGTTTGTTTTGGTGTTTTAAAGTTTAGTTTTGCATTCTTCAAGTTTAGTTTAGTGTTTTAAACTTGTTTTTACGTTTTTGAGTCAAATCCAAGTGATTAACAATCCCTCCTAATCCCTGGTCCAGAACGATCCCTACTTACATTCTTCACTACAATTGACAAAAAGAGGGTTTAATTTGTGTGCGTATAAATCACGCATCACTTCTCCCTTACAATCCAAACACCATCCTTCCATTTCCACCACTCCCCAAACCATTCACACCATCAAACTATCCTTAGACCTTATGCCACAATAAAGAGGAAGAGAAGAGGGCCTAAACGTTCATACAATTCAAGTTTGAGTTGTTGGAATGTTTAGGTGTTTCTTTGATTTCAATGTTTAATTTCAATTCTCTTTGTTTTGTACGTATAAGGAACTAAACCCCCCCTTGGCTAGGGGGGGATTCGAAATATATGTTTATGCTTGCAATATGATTTGATTACTTCTAATTACGTTTCATAAGTTGTGAATTCAATTTGTTTAACTGTTTGATTGATAACTTATTTATGTATGTTTATTGAGAGTGCACGCTTAATTTTCATGCATGAATATGACGCTAGAATATAAGTGAGTTTCACCTAATAGTTATTAACTTATATTCACAAGTAGTGGAGGTTGCTTATAAACAATCGCGTTAAATGAATTCTTGGCAAGAGTATCATGCATTCATAGTTACAATTGCCTCGTCAACACTTATAATTTTCATAGAGCATAATGATCTCTCATTGTATCTCTTCTATGCATTCATGTTGAGAACTATTGGAGAATGATTTGAATTGTCGCATGCATCATCCAATTCAATAACATAAGGAAAATTTGAGAGTTAATTAGTGCATCACGGTTAACTTGGGGTGTTGAGCATCATGGTTTATTGAAAAGCAATTGGAAATCGTTTTATATGCAAGTGTAACATGTGTGGAGATGAACCCCTTAGCTAGCCATCCCATCCATTCTATTCCATCAAATTCGTTTTACAATCTGTTTTGTTTCCAAGTTTCTGTTTTAATTTCAAATTCATCCAAAACCAATCCCCCTTTATTTTATTGTCCAAATTAGTTAGAAAGTGTCTTAGTTTGTGTTTATAAGTGTTTTGATTCAATTTGTTGCACAAATTCGTCCAAATTCACCAATGTGCTCAAAACTGCCCAGAAAGTGTTTTTAAGGCAGTTTTGAGTGTTTTGGGTGATGTTTGAGTCTTTTGGTTTGTTTTAGTATTTTAAGCGTTTAGTTTCGCGTTCTTTGAGTCTAGTTTAGTGTTTTAAACTTTATTTTACGTTTTTGAGTCAAATCCAAGTGATTTGCAATCCCTCCTAATCCCTGGTTAAGAACGATCCCTACTTACATACTTACTACAATTGATAAAAAGAGGGTTTAATTTGTGTGCGTAAAATTCTCGCATGATGATGCTCTTTGGGCATATAGGACAGCGTATAAAACTCCCCTTGGTATGTCTCCTTTTCGTCTTGTTTATGGTAAACCATGTCATCTCCCTGTGGAATTAGAACATAGAGCTCATTGGGCTATCAAAACATTCAATTTGAATGTGGACCAAGCTGGAATTCATAGGAAGCTTCAATTATGTGAACTTGATGAAATACAACATGAACCTTATGAGAATGCTAGAATTTATAAAGAGAAGACCAAGGCATTCCATGATAAGATGATTAGAGGCAAGATTTTTACAATAGGGCAGAAAGTGTTGTTGTTCAACTCCCGTCTTCGTCTCTTCCCTGGTAAGTTACGTTCCAAGTGGGTTGGCCCTTTTGTTATTTGATGCGAACTAAGTAAGCACACAAATTAAAACCCTCTTGTGACAATTGTAGTATATGAATAAGTAGGGATCGTTCTTAACCGGGGATTAGGAGGGATTGCAAAATCACTTGGAAACTGACTCAAAAACGTAAAATAAAGTTTGAAACACTAAACTAGACTCAAAGAATGCAAAACTAAACAATAAAAACACTAAAACAAATCAAAAGACTCAAAACAGCCCCAAAACACTCAAAACTGCCTTAAAAACACTTTCTGGGCAGTTTTGAGCACTTTGGTGAATTTGGACGAATTTGTGTAACAACTTGAATCAAAACACTTAGAAACACAAACTAAGACACTTTCTAACTAAATTGGACACTAAAGTAAAGGGGGATTGAGGTTTTGACGAAAATAAATTAAATGCACAGATTGTAATTTAAAGGCAGAATGTAAATATGAATGTGATGAAAATATGGATGAATGCTAGCTAGAAGGTTTTTCTCTACACATGTTACTGATACGTGCATATTTATGCACCTTAGTTTAGCTTGTTCTTGTGCATTTAAAGTGTTTTTCCTTAGTAAATAGTCTTTTAAGCTAGTTTTATGTATTTTCAGGTTTTAAAGGCAAAGTATGCAAAAGGATGCATTTTGGAGCCTTTTGGAGCAAATTAGAGCTTGGAATGGACATCATATGCTTGGAGCTAAGAGGATGGACGAAATTGAAGATTTGAAGATGATGTTTCCTACTTGAACAAGGTTTCCTAGTTGAAGTAGGAAAGCCCCTAATGGAAATAGGTTTCCTAGTTGAATTAGGAGTCCTAGAAGAATGAAGATTCCTACTCAAACAAGGTTTCCTACTTGAAGTAGGAAAGTCAAAATCCAAATGGTTTCAAGAGAAGCAACAAAGAAGTTTTCCAAGTCCAAGAAGGAAAAGGAGTCCAAGATGAAGAAGGAATGATGAAGACAAGGTTTCCTAATCCTAATAGGCAAAGTTTCCAAGTACAATGAGGAGTCCTTATCCATTTAGGGCACCTTATCCATTTAGGGCATCTTATCCATTTAGAACACCCTATCCTATCCTTGCCGTGGGTTTTATCCAATTCCCCTTAGTTTTAGGGCTTTCTAGAAGCCCTAAACATTATCCCTAAGCTTTGCCGCACCCTTATCCCTTTTTCCCTACAAAATTGGCACTTAAAGCATGATTTTAGGAACCTTATCTTATCTCCTACAAAGGTGGCGCCCAAACCCTTCTAGAAATCTGATTTCCCTTGCCTTGCAAGGCATTGTAGAAACCTTATCACCTTATCCCATACCTGCCGCACCTAGGAAGCATTATCCCTCTCTATTTCTGATTTCTAAGCCTATTTCCTAGTTGATTTGGGTTATTCAAGTCCATATCTGATTACCCTAGGGTTTTAAGTGCCTATATATACTCATATTAACCCCTAGATCAGATCACCACCTCTCATACACATTCATTCACTCCAGAAATTCGTCCAAATCTCCCCACACCCTTGCCGCAGCCACCAAACACCCCTTTCCTTAGTTTTAGACCTTGGCCGCACCATCCCCTTCCCCTAAACACTACTACATCCCTCCATAACCATCCATCCATACACCTAAGGCCCTAAAACCTGTCCCTAGACCCTTGCCGCACCAAGGAGGAGGAGAAGGAAGCTCGGAAGTTCATGCAATTCAAGTTCGCGTGGCTGGAATTTCTAGGTGTTTCTTTTCCTTTGATTTCAATGTTTAATTTCAATTCTCTTTGTTTTATGCGTATGAGGAACTAAACCCCCCCTTGGCTAGGGGGGATTCGAAACACATGTTTATGCTTGCAATATGATTTGATTACTTCTAATTGTGTTTCATAAGTTGTGAATTCAATTTACTTATCTATGTGATTGACAACTTATTTATGTATGTTTATTGAGAGTGCACGCTTGAATTTCATGCATGAATATGACGCTAGAATATAAGTGAGTTTCACCTAATAGTTATGAACTTATATTCACAAGTAGTGGAGGTTGCTTATAAACAATCGCATTAAGTAAATTCTTGGCATAAGTTTCATGCAATCATAGTAACAAGTGCTTCGTCAATGCTTATGGTTTTCATAGAACTTAATGATTCTTGCTTGTATCTCTATTATGCAATCATGTAGGGGACTTGTGGGGAATGTTTTGGGTTGTCGTATGCAATCATCCAATTCAATAACGTTAGGAAAATCTGAGGGTTAATTCAAGCAAACCTAATTAACTTGGGGCGTTGAGAATTCATGGTTTATTGAAAAGCAATTAGAAATCGTTTTGTGTGCAAGTATAACATGTGTGGAGATGAACCCCTTAGCTAGCTTCCATCCCATTCATTAAATCCAAATTCGTTTTAAAATCTGTTCGTTTTACAAAGTTTTAAGTTTTGTTTTTAAAATCGTCCAAAACCAATCCCCCTTTACTTTGTTGAGTCAAATTAGTTAGAAATCAATTTAGTTTGTGTTTTTAAGTGTCTTAGGTCAAGTTAAAACCCATTTTCGTCCAAAGTTGTGTCTAGTGTTCAAAACTGCCCAGATTGTGTTTTTAAGGCAGTTTTGAGTGTTTTGGGGCAGTTTTGAGTCTTTTGGTTTGTTTTGGTATTTTAAAGTTTAGTTTTGCATTCTTTGAGTCTAGTAAAGTGTTTTATATTGTGTTTCTACGTTTTTGAGTCAATTCCAAGTGATTAACAATCCCTCCTAATCCCCGGTCTAGAACGATCCCTACTTACATTCTTCACTACAATTGATAAAAAGAGGGTTTAATTTGTGTGCGTATAATTCTCACGTCAGTTACACTTGCATATGATTTTCAATTGGTCTTTCGATAAATTATGAAACTCATAGGAGCATATTCATGCGACTTAAATGGCTTGTTCTCGTGCATTTACGTTATGTTTCTTTAGTTATTTTAGTCCTTTATGCTTCTTTTGTGTGTTTTCAGGTTCTAAGGGCAAAGTATGCAAAATGGTGCATTTTGGTGCATTTTAGATTAGTTTGGGGCGTTAAATGGATTGCATATACTTGAAGCCAAGTAGATGGACGAAATTGAAGACCAAAGGAGGCTCTTTGTACCAGAAATTCACACCAACACATCCCATTTCAGATTTCATTCCAATCATTCCAGCCAAGCCACATGCACTAGATGCGAGAATTTATACGCGCACAAATTAAACCCTCTTTTTGTCAATTGTAGTATAAGTATAAGTAGGGATCGTTCTGGACCGGGGATTAGGAGGGATTGTTAACCACTTGGATTTGACTTCAAAAACGTAAAAACAATATAAAACACTAAACTAGACTCAAAGAATGAGAAACTAAACGTTAAAACACTAAGATAAACCCAAGACTCAAAATGCTTCAAAAACACAAACTAAATTGATTTCTAACTAAATTGAACAATAAAGTAAAGGGGGATTGAGTTTTGGACGGAATTAAACTAAATGAACAAATTGCAATTAAAACATAATGTAAATATGAAATTGATGAAATGGATGGATGGGAAGCTAGCTATGGGGTTCATCTCTATACATGTTACACTTGCATAATAAAAAGATTTCTAATTGCATTTCAATAAACCATGAATTCTCAACGCTCCGGGTTAATTAGGTCCGCTTAAATTAACCGTCAAGTTTTCCTTAAGTTAATGAATTGGATGATTGCATACGACAACCCAAAGCATTCCTCACAAGTTCCCTACATGAATTGCATAATAGAGATACAAGCAAGAATCATTAAGCAACATGAAAACTATAAGTGTTGACGAGGCATTCGTTACTATGATTGCATGAAACTTATGCCAAGAATATGTTTAACGCGATTGTTTATAAGCAACCTCCACTACTTGTGAATATAAGTTCATAACTATTACGTGAAACTCACTTATATTCTAGCGTCAAATTCATGCATGAAAATTAAGCGTCGACTCTCAATAAACATACATACATAGGATATCAATCAAATAGTTAAACAAATTGAATTCACAACTTATAAAACGTAATTAAAAGTACTCAAATCATATTGCAAGCATAAACATATATTTCGAATCACCCCCTAGCTAAGGGGGGTTTAGTTCCTCATACGTACAAAACAAAGAGAATTGAAATTAAACATTGAAATCAAAGAAACGCCTAAACATTCCAACAACTCAATCTTGAATTGTATGAACGTTTAGGCCCTCTTATCTTCCTCTTCGTTGTAGCATAAGGTCTAGGGATAGTTGGTTGGGGAGATGGAAGTGTGGAATTATGGAAATGGAAGAATGGTTTTTGGATTCTAAGGGAGACTCACGGCTAGGAGAAGAATGGATGATTTTGAGGAGTGTTGTGTTGTGAATGAGATGATTTTTGAATGAATGAATGCATGGGTATTTATAGGAGGAGTGGAGATGTATATGGCTATTTGTTTAAGGTGTTTGTGGTTGCAATGATGAAGAATTGCATGTGGAAATAAAAGGGAAAATGTGGTGAAATGATGAAGTAGGAAGGTGGAAATGCATGTGAGATGTTGGAAAGGAAATGGGAATATGAGTAGGCCATGGCATGGGAGTTGTTTTGTTGGTGTAAATGTGCCATGGTTGCAATGATGAAGAATAAAGGGTGCATGTGGGGTGGAATTGAAGGAATGCAAAGTGAATGAATAATGAAATGAGTTAAAGTGGGAGAATGTGGTGAAATGATGAAGTAGGAAGGTGGAAATGCATGTGACTTGTTTGTGGAATAAAGAATGAATGGTGGAATGATGAAGAGTTGCATAAAGAATGCATGTAGGGTTAGCTAGGTTGGCTTTGTTTGGGTGCATGTGTGTTAATGGTGGTTTTGCATGTGAATTGATGGATTGTTTTTGATGGAATGGATGGTTCTTTGCATGGCTTTTGAAGTGATTGTGGGCTTTGGAATTGGAAGGAAATGCATGGCCTTGGGGTTGGTTTAAGAGAGAATGGGCTAGGCCCTTTGTTTTATGTCCAAAATGAATACAAGGCCTTCAAATTCGTCCAACACTTTGGCTCCAATCATATGCTATCCATTCCAAGCCCAATTTTGCTCCAAAATGCTCCAAAATGCATCTTTTTGCTTCCTTAGCCATATGAACCTAAAAACACACGAAAATGGCTTAAACTACTAAAACAACTATGAATTAACAACATAGATGCACGAAAACAAGCTAAGTAAGTCGCCTAAATATGCTCCTATCAGCACTCCCTTTAATTTATTCAACCTAGCTGTCAAAGCACATGCACATTCACCCTAATCATTCACATACACAATCTGCCATCATTCACACATTCATTCCACATGCATTCCCTTCACAAATCAGCCACATGCACTTTGCCTTTCATCATTGCACCATAAATCAGCCACATGCACCCATAATCATTCAACCAACTTTGCACATGCATTCATCATCATAACCTAGCTGTCATTACCCTTTAATCACATGCATAAATCAGCCACATGCATCTCCCATCACCATTCCAGATTTCCACCAAGTTCCTAGCTGTCATATTCCCTCCTTTTCACCTATAAATAAGCATCCATTGCAGCCACAATTCATTCATTCCCATTCATTCTCATACACTCTTCCATTTCAGAAATTCATTCATTCAAACACACATCCACACCATCAAACTATCCTTAGACCTTGTGCTACAACGAAGAGGAGGAGAAGAGTGCTTAAACGTTCATACAATTCAAGTTTGAGTTGTTGGAATGTTTAGGTGTTTCTTTTCGTCGATTACAATGTTTAATTTCAATTCTCTTTGTTTTGTACGTATGAGGAACTAAACCCCCCCTTGGCTAGGGGGGGGATTCGAAATATATGTTTATGCTTGCATTTTGATTTGATTACTTCTAATTGCGTTTCATAAGTTGTGGATTCAATTTGTTTAACTGTTTGATTGATAACTTATTTATGTATGTTTATTGAGAGTACACGCTTAATTCTCATGCATGAATATGACACTAGAATATAAGTGAGTTTCACTTAATAGGTACGAACTTATATTCACAAGTACTGGAGGTTGCTTATAAACGATCGCGTTAAACGAA
Source organism: Pyrus betulifolia (assembly GCA_007844245.1). Classification (NCBI taxonomy): domain Eukaryota; kingdom Viridiplantae; phylum Streptophyta; class Magnoliopsida; order Rosales; family Rosaceae; genus Pyrus; species Pyrus betulifolia. The sequence continues at coordinate 10,463,393 of CM017596.1, forward strand.
TTCTTGGCATAAGTTTCATGCAATCATAGTAACGAATGCCTCGTCAACACTTATAATTTTCATAGAGCGTAATGATTCTTGCTTGTATCTCTATTATGCAATCATGTAGGGGACTTGTGGGGAATGTTTTGGGTTGTCGTATGCAATCATTCAATTCAATAACGTTAGGAAGATTTGAAGGTTAATTAGTGCATCACGGTTAACTTGGGGTGTTGAAAATTCATGGTTTATTGAAATGCAATTGGAATTCTTTTTATTATGCAAGTGTAACATGTGTGGAGATGAACCCCTTAGCTAGCCATCCCATCCATTCAATTCCATCACATTCATCTTTACAATCTGTTTTTAATTACAATATGTGCATTTTAGTTAATTTCGTCAAAAACTCAATCCCCATTTACTTTAGTGTCCAATACAGTTAGAAAGTGTCTTAGTTTGTGTTTCTAAGTGTTTTGATTCAAGTTATTACCCAAATTCGTCCAAAGTACTCAAAGTGCTCAAAACTGCCCAGAAAGTGTTTTTAAGGCAGTTTTGAGTGTTTTGGTGCTGTTTTGAGTCTTTTGGTTTGTTTTGGTGTTTTAAAGTTTAGTTTTGCATTCTTTGAGTCTAGTATAGTGTTTTATATTGTGTTTTTACGTTTTTGAGTGAAATCCAAGTGATTAACAATCCCTCCTAATCCCCGGTCCTGAACGATCCCTACTTACATACTTACTACAATTGTCAAAAAGAGGGTTTAATTTGTGTGCGTATAATTCACGCATCAAATTTTGGCGCCGTTGCCGGGGATTAGCAACTATGCTAATCTCTTGGATTGTTTTATTTTCATTTGTGTGTATATATTTTTAGTTTTTTTTTGTTGATTTTAGACGCAAGACATGGCACTTGATAGTGCTTCCCTTTTGTCACAGCTTATGGAAGAGTACCAAAGAGTGGGTACATTTGATCATAATCAATCAAGAAACGACGTGTTTTCCAATAATTACAATTCGGATTGGAGTGATCATTCAAACTCTACGTGGTGGGAACCTCAACATATTCAACAAGAAAAATATTGGCAGCCCTATGAGGAGTTCTATTCAACGTCTATGCATCCACCACAACCTCATATACAATATGCCCAACCAAACCAAGGTTTGTCAATAGATTATAATCAAGCTCTTAATGACTTAATTTCTTCGGTGCAGGGCTCACAAAACCAAGTCGAGGAGGCTCAACAAGGAGAATATTGGCAACCATATGAGGAGTTCTATACAACACCTATGCAGCCACCACAACCTGCCCAAACAAATTCAAGTGAGTCTTTGTATAATGATACGGTTAGTACGTTACTCACCAATTTGTCTCAGGGGCAAGAAGATCAAAACAAAGCAAGGCAAAATCAAGACAAAAGGTTGGACAACTTGGAGGAGCAAATTGGGCAGATTATGGGGTTCATGAAACAAATTCAAGAGCAAAGTGAACTCTCCAACTCAACTATTGAAAACTCGAAGGAAGATTTTGAAATCCATAATGCTATCACTTTGGGAAATGCTATGGAGGTTGGAGCTGACCTAAAAATGTCCAAACATAGCCTAGAAGTGGATGAGGAGCTGCTAATTGAGGAAGAGGAAACACCTTTGCCGCAGGCACCTATTGCTCCTACGCCATCCAATTTAGGTAAGGTTGTTCCAAAGTTAATTATTTCTAACCCCGTTCCACTGAATGTCCCTATTCCTTGCAGGATCATGCAATCCAAGGAAGAAGAGGGTGAGAAAGGCATCTTCGAATCCTTTCCAAAGAATCAAGAGCAAGATGTGACGGGGGAATATCAAGAATTCGTCAAAAAGGACATATTTGAAACCACAAAACCCAAAGTAGTTGAATTTGACGACATTGGACAAGTCATAACCATCACATGCAATCTGGCCAAGTCCAATATCCCTGAAACTTTCAAGGGAGTGGTGTTTGTCATTGAGTTCTTGTCGAAGCACACAGGTAAGCCACCACCCCGAATTTCAATTTTGTTTTATACTGATATGCTGTTAATGATCCAGGCACCCACTCTAGAATTTAAACCATTACCGGATCATCTCAAGTATTACCCCCCATTCAAAGATAAATTCCATGCCGTGGGTTCCAATTGAGCCTAAGAAGGCTTCGTCCGGCTGCAAGACGTAAAAGAAAGCGCTACTTGGGAGGCAACCCAATGCACTGAATAAAACAAAGCTTGTTCATTAATTTTCGAGAAATTACAAATGTATCTAACAAAGAAAGAGAAAGGTGGAGCCTTCACAAGGGTTGTGTACGTGAGGCCCCACTACGTGGCAACACTCTCGGAGCAGGAGGCATTGGAGCAGGAGGCATTGGAGCATGAGGCATCGGAGTAGAAGGCATCGGAGCAAGAGGCATAGGAGCTGGAGGCACCGAAGATAGATCATTCAAGGCCCCAATCCTTGGTGGAACGCTGGATGACCCAGGGAAAAGGTGCCTCTGGAAGAAAGCCGCAAGCCTTTGACGGTCATCAAGCTCATCAAGCTTCCTCTTCATGCCTGTCGAATAATTGTTGGCAAGCACGTGCAAACTTCGGTTCTCGTACTTAAGCTGTTTGATCTCCTGCTTAAGACTCTCCACCTTCGCCATCAAGGATTCAACCTGACGGGAGCGAGCAAGTAGGCGTTGGCCAATGTTGGACACAGAGCCAGCGCACTGAACACTGAGAGCCAGGGACTCTTGAACGGCCAACTCATCGGACCGTCCTGAAAGCAGCTGACTATCTTTGGGAGTGAGGAGGTTTCGAGCTACTATCGTAGCCGTTGTTGCATCCGTCATCACAGAGTCCTCATCTGTAAGAGGGCTATGAGAAGATAAGAAAGACGAGCACCATACCTTATCCTGACGCGGCGCAACAGGATCATTGCTTAGACTCAAATATAAGCAAATGTTCGATGGGTTAGATGAGCTAGCCATTTTTTCAAGAAGTTAAAAGAGAAGGGTTGGATGGAGTGAAATCTCGACGGCCCGGAGACGATTTCTGAGCAATTTTCAAGTGTGCATGCTAGAGGTGATCGATCACCTCTATTAAAGGAGAGGCGTTTACCGATTCAGAAATGAAGAGACACCACTCTTCAAAACCGGAATTTCCGGCGTAAAGATCGCCAGCTCGTTGATGCGAGATTTATATGCACACAAATTAAACCCTCTTTTTGTCAATTGTAGTATAAGTATAAGTAGGGATCGTTCTGGACCGGGGATTAGGAGGGATTGCTAGAACCTTGGAAACTGACTCAAAAACGTAAAAACAAGATAAAACACTAAACTAGACTCAAAGAATGTGAAACTAAACGTTAAAATACTAAGGCAAACCAAGAGACTCAAAATGCTTTAAAAACACAACTTAAATTGATTCCTAACTAAATTGAACAATAAAGTAAAGGGGGATTGGATTTGGACGACTTTAAACTAAAAATGGAAACTTGGAAATAAAACAAATTGTAAATATGGATTTGACGGAAATTGAAATAACAAAACAAGTTAATAAACTGAGCGGAAAGTAAATATGAAATTGTGATGGAATGAATGGAATGAAGGTTAGATAAGGGGTTCTTCTCCACATATGTTATACTTGCATACAAGATTGATTCTCAGTTGGTCTTTCGATAAATTATGAAACTCAACACTCCGGATTAATTAGGTCCGCTTAAATTAACCGTCAAGTTTTCCTTAAGTTAATGAATTGGATGGGTTTGCGCAACGCAATTCACAACGTTCTCCAAAAGTCCTTTACGTGAATAGCACAATAAAGATACAATCAAAGATCATTAAGCATTATGAAAACTATAAGTGTTGACGAGGCATTCGTTATTATGATGAGCATGAAACTCGTGCCAAGAATTCATTTAACTCGATTGTTTAGAAGCAATCTCCACTACTTGTGAATATAAGTTCATAACGATTAGGTGAAATTCACTTATATTCTAGCATCATATTTATGCATGAAAATTAAGCGCGCATTCTTAATAAACATTCATAAATAAGCTATCAATCAAACGGTTAAACAAATTGAATCCACAACTTATGAAATTCCAACGAAAGTTAATCAATTCATATTGCAAATATAAACATAGTTTCGAATCACCCCCTACCTAAAGGGGGTTTAGTTCCTCATAACCTTGAAATCAAAGAAGCACCTAAACATTCCAACAACTCAAAGCTTGAATTGTATGAACGTTTAAGCACTCTTCTCTTCCATACATACAAAACAAAGAGAATTAAAATGAAACTTTGAAATCAAAGAAACACCTAAACATTCCAACAACTCAAACTTGAATTGTATGAACGTTTAGGCACTCTTCTCTTCCTCGTTGTTGTAGCACAAGGTTAAGGATAGGTTGTGTGATGCTATGAAGTGTTTTGGAGGGATGGGAAGTGGTTGGATAGTGGCTGCAATGGAGGAGAAAAACTGCACAGAAAGGGAGGAATATGCACGGCAAAGATGTTTGGGAAATGGTGTGTTTGTGTATGAAAATGAGGAATGCCTTGAATGATGAGAATGCAAGGTATTTATAGGAGTAGTGGAGGGAACATATGGCTGCAATGCATGTGATAAAAGACTAGGAAAATGGGTGGAAAGCTGGAATTTCACAAAGGGGGCCAAAGGGAACCCACGGCAAAGGATGGTGCATGTGTTTGGGAAGCTTTCTTGCTCATTTTCTGGATGCAATGATGAAAAGTTTAATAAATAATGCATGTAGGTAGCTGAAATGATGAAGAATGAGTGGTGGAAATGCAAGGTGAATGAATAATGAATGCATGTGTTGATGAAATTACATTTGGAAAGCTGAAATGTGGAGGGGATGCACGGCATGGGATGTTTTAGTGCATTGTGGCTGCAATGATGTGTAATTATGGAGGAATAAGTGCATGTGGTTGAATTGGTGGTGAATGTGCATGACAAAGAATGGATTTGGCTGCAATGGTGTGTAATTGGGCTAGGTTTTAAGTGCATGAAATGGACCCAAATTGCTCCCCCTTGCATGGCAAGGAATGGTGTTTGTGTTAAGCCCATGGCAATGTGATTGTAATTGGGTTAGGGCCATTGTTTTGTGTCCTCAAGTGCATACAAGGCCTTCAATTTCATCTAACACTTGGGCTCCAAGAATAAGCTATCCATCCTTAGCCCAATAGTGCTCCAAAAAGGCCCCAAAACACTCCACAATGCATCCTTTCGTCAAACACGTTTTATAATCCTGAAAACACACAAAAGAAGCATAAAGAACTAAAATAACTAAAGAAACATAACGTAAATGTACGAGAACAAGCTAAGTAAGTCGCCTAAATATGCTCCTATCAAACTCCCCCACACTTAACTTTTGCTAGTCCTCGAGCAAAACAGAATAAAAACAAATAAACAAAACGACACTAAACACGTAAAACACAACCTAAACCTTCCAACAACCGTCTTAGGGATTTCCAATGCACATGACATGTTAAAAATCATCATTCTCACAGATTTTAGTCATCTTCACACTTAAGTACATTCTTAATCATAGTCACCATATACTAGTTCACAATTAAGCATTTAAAACCATGTTTTGAATGTAGTAACATGCCTTAGAGAATTTGCTCAATTCCTTACAAGATATGCACTCAATTTTCGCTCAGAATTTCTAACAACATACCCTAATCTAGTCATATGTGAGAAGATTGATGTAAACATGAAAACGAACACTCACATATATGTATCACAAAGAACGCAATTTCTGGAGTTAATAAGCATGTTTAGATATGATCTCATGAATGGAATGCTACTACTTAGACGCGAGAACCAGTGACACCATATGCTCATACCAAATTCAAACTCCACAATTGAAATGCACAACACTCAAGATAGAAGTCAAGGGTTGTAACGGGGTTTGGGGTATTGGCTCACAAGGAAAGGTAGGGATAAACAAATGTTCTTTAAACAATAGCAAGCAAAGTAATGAAATTAAGGCTTAGAATTCACTTGGTATGCAGAAATCAACTTTTAGACATAAGGGGGAGATTCAACAACTCTTAGGGCCTAATTTATTGTTTTGGGCCCTTACTTCAACAAACAATACTTTTCAACTTTTTTTTTTTTTTTTTTTTCTTTTTTCTTTTTGGCCGTGCCTATGGCACATCAACTCATATAAACACTCTTTCCCCCACACTTATTTTCTGCAATACCTTAATCAAAAGGAAATCATTGCTTATTATGCTTCAAGAACAAGGGTGAGGATGGTCATATTCTAGGCTAGGTGAGGATAATTGCGGGTTAACAAAGAAAATAGGCTACACAATGCTCAACGGGGTTAAATCCTACAAAACAAATAAAATTGGGAAATATGGCAATTTGGCTTTGGTGGTGGTCACTACACAACTTCTTCTTGAATATGTGTTATGCAAATCAATAACATGCTTTGAATGAAATGGGCATGAGTTCTAGCATTTGGAACTATATGATGAAACGCCTTCTAAGTAGCAACCAAGCAAAGAATAATGAGATCATGCAACGACTTTAGAAAACAAAGAATGCACAGATTTCAACTCTCCAAATAAACGTTTAAGCTCAAGTCTCACAGGGATGTAGTGTTAGTTTGAGCTCATTCCTTCAAGCATGTTACAAAAACTAATTTTTCTTTTATGATTGCATGTGAAGTCATACATTATAACCATAACCAAGCATATACCAAGAGTAAATCAAACTTTTCTCTATGTTTATAACTCTTTTTAACAGTCATGCAATTAGAAACCAAATCCTTATCATTGTGTTGGAAGGTGACCTATGACACAAAAATGACTCAAAACACTCTTTTTAAGCTTTTCAAAACATGTTTTTCAAATTTTTATGTGATTTTCGAATTTTTAACTCAAAACACACTAAACACACTTAAAAACAGCAAGAAACAACATTTGAAGTTATGGTGGATAAAACCCTACGAATTTGCATTAAACACTTTAGTAACTAATATCCCCACACTTAAATCAAACATTGTCCTCAATGTTTGATAGGAGCATATTCATGCAACTTAAATGGCTTGTTCTCGTGCATTTACGTTATGTTTCTTTAGTTATTTTAGTTCTTTATGCTTCTTTTGTGTGTTTTCAGGATTATAAGACGTGTTTGACGAAAGGATGCATTGTGGAGTGTTTTGGGCCCTTTTTGGAGCACTATGGGGCTAAGGATGGATAGCTTATTCTTGGAGCCCAAGTGATGGATAAAATGGAAGGCCTTGTATGCACTTGAGGACACAAAACAATGGCCCTAACCCAATTACAATCACATTGCCATGGGCTCAACACAAACACCATTCCTTGCCATGCAAGGGGGAGCAATTTGGGTCCATTTCATGCACTTAAACCCTAGCCCAATTACACACCATTGCAGCCAAATCCATTCTTTGTCATGCACATTCACCACCAATTCAACCACATGCACTTATTCCTCCATCATTACACACCATTGCAGCCACATGCACAAAACACCATCCTTGCCGTCCAAACACATTCATTTCCCTTGCCATTTTCAACCATCACACTTCATCATTGCAGCCACCATCCATCCTAGTTGTCAATCACATACTTTCCCATTATATAATTCATCCACATGCATCTTTAACCAACAAACAAATCAGCCACAATGCATCAAAACATCCCATGCCGTGACTTCCTAGCCAATTCCAGCTTTTCCCTTTACAATTCACATGCATTCCATACTTTTCCTAGCTGTTTTCCATCATTATTTCAGCCACCATTCACCCTTTATTTCACATACACTTCACACAAACAACATTCACATGCATTCACATGCATTTCCAACACAAAATACACTCAAAACCGTGGCCACCTTTGCATTTCAGATTCCCATTTGCATTTTCAGATTTCCAGCTTTCCAACCTAGCCAAGTCACATGCATTCATTCATAATCATTCACCAAACATTCAGCCACATTTCCACCCACCTCCTAGCTGTCATGTTCCCTCCATTACTCCTATAAATACCCTTGCATTCATTCATTCATATTCCATTCCATTCACAATACAACACACAACACAAACACACATCCATTGCCGTGCATAACCTCCCATTTTCTGTGCAGTTTTTCTCCTCCATTGCAGCCACTATCCAACCACTTCCCATCCCTCCAAAACACTTCATACCATCACACAACCTATCCTTAAACCTTGTGCTACAACGAGGAAGAGAAGAGTGCTTAAACGTTCATACAATTCAAGCTTGAGTTGTTGGAATGTTTACGCGTTTCTTTGATTTCAATGTTGTAAATTCAATTCTCTTTGTTTTGAGGAATGGAAGAGAAGAGTGCCTAAACGTTCATACAATTCGAGTTTGAGTTGTTGGAATGTTTAGGTGTTTCTTTGATTTCAAAGTTATGAGGAACTAAACCCCCCTTAGCTAGGGGTGATTTCAATACCATGATTGTTTATGTAATATGAATTGATGAATTCCAGTTATGAACTCTTGATTCGTGAATGCAATTGGCTTAACTATTTGATGATTAACTTATTTGTGTTTGTTGATTGAGGGTCGACACTTAATTAGCATGCATGAGTATGTGGCTAAAGTTTAAGAAGGTTTCACATAATCGTTACTAACTTATACTTGAAAGTAGTGAAGGTCGCTTGTCACGATCGCGTTAAGTTTAATTCTTAGCATGAGTAACATGATGTCATAGTTGCAAATGCTTTGTCAATGCTTATGGTTTTCATTATTCTTAATGATCTTCGATTGTATCTCTATTATGATGACATGTAGGGAACTTTTGAGAATGTTTTGGGTTGTCGAATGATGCCATCCAATCCAATAATATAAGGAAAATCTGAGGGTTAACTAGTGATGTCACGGTTAATTTGGGGCATTGTCGTTCATAATTCAATGAAGGAATAACTGGAAATTAATTCATATGCATAAATATCATGTGTGGAGAAAGAACCCTTAGCTAGCTTCCCATCCATTCATTTCCGTCAAATCCATATTTACAATTCGTTTTGCTTCCAAGTATCCATTTTAGTTTAAATTCAAATCCAATTCCCCCTATTTCGTTGAAGTCTTAGTCTTAATCTTTCTTATTTTTAATTTTGTTTTCTTCGAGCATTAAATAGTGTTTTATATTGTGTTTTTATGTTTTTAAGTCAATTTAGAAGGTTTTAGCAAGCCCTCCTAATCCCCGGTCTAGAACGATCCCTCACTTATCCATTCTACTACAATTGTCAAACGAGGGTTTAATTTGAGTGTCAAGTAATTCTCACATCAAATTTTGGCGCCGTTGCCGGGGATTAGCAACTTTGCTAATCTCTTGGATTGTTTTATTTTCTTTTATTTTATTCCAGATTCTTGATCTTGTTTTATTTCTTGTTTTAGGTACTAGTTTATGACTAGGAGTTCTCATCCGATTCGTGAACCTATCTCGGTCTTTGACGCAGATTTCGAGCGAGAATTGAGACGAAAAAGAAAGAACCCAGAACCTAGCGAATCAAGCGAAAGCTCCGAGTCCATTTCTGAATTTGAAGAAGAGGAACCCAAGACAACAGCGGGTGAAGAAGACATGGCAGCAGACAACCGAACAATCAAAGAGCTTTCCGCTTCGGGATTGGACAATGCCGCACCCCTATGTATTCAATATCCTAGGGCGGCTCTAGGCAAGACTGATGAGTTCGAATTGAAGTCAAGCTTGCTGCATCATATTCCTAAGTACCATGGGCTGTCCATGGAAGATCCCAACAAACACTTGAAGGAGTTCGAGGTGGTTTGTTCGAGCATGACCCCCGTCATTGTGGATGGGAGTATATTGAAGATGAAGGCCTTTCCATTTTCACTTATGGACAAGGCCAAAGATTGGCTCTACGAACTAGCCCCGGGAACTGTGACTTCGTGGGAAAGTATGAAGCGTGCTTTCTTGGAGAAATTCTTCCCTACTTCGAGAGTGATTCTCCTACGGAAGAAAATTAGTGGTATTCAACAGAACCATGGTGAGACATTCCCGGCTTATTATGAGCGCTTCAAGGGCCTGGTAGCTTCATGTCCTCAACATCAAATGAAGGAGGAACTTCTCCTTCAATATTTCTATGAGGGCCTCCTTCCTATCGAACGTCAAATGCTTGATGCATCAGCAGGAGGAGCATTGGTGGACAAAACACCAAGGGATGCCAAGATTCTCATAGCCAACCGAGCGCTCAACGCTCAACAATATGAAGGAGTGGGCCAAAGGGAAGCCCCACGGCAACAAAGTGTAAATGAGGTGAGTGCTATTTCTGAAATTCAATCACAACTTGCTAATCTTACTTCTCTTGTTTCTCAGGTTGTGATTGGTCCAAAAGCACAAGAACACCAAGTTTGTGGCGTGTGCTCAATTCAAGGGCATCCATCTGACAATTGCCCTCAACTAATCGAGAATGGTGGGTGGGAATCTGCCAATGCAATTGGTTTCCAAGGACAAAATCAAAACAACCCATATTCGAACACTTACAATGCCGGATGGAGGGACCATCCAAACTTCAAATGGAGGGAGCCACAACAAGCTGCCCAACAAGGAGGATTTAGGCCAAACCCCCCTGGTTTTTATTCCAAGCCGTATGCACCCCAACAACCCCAACAACCTTCGGCATCATCTCATTCAGGTACGTCCTTGGAAAGTAATCAAGCTATGCAATTACTAACCTCTATTTCGCAGGGGTTGCAAAATCAAAACAACCGGATAGAAAATAACGAGAAGGAGATGATGGATATGAAGAAACAAATAGGGCAGATTTCTGAGTTCCTTGGACAGATTAGAGAGCAAGGAAAGCTTCCTAGCTCAACCACAGTCAATCCAAAGGGAGGATTCGAATCCGCCAAGGCCATCACCCTAAGGAGTGGAAAAGAAGTTGGGACCGAGCCAAACAAATCCAAATCTGCCCAGAAAGTAGATGAAGAGACGACACAACCTGAGGAAGTGTCTAGCTCACCCACGGAAAGAGTGAAAAACCAAATGCCGCAGGCCCCCAATCACCCTAACTCGGCCAAATCAGGTAATTTAAGTTCAAATTCATATACTTCACGTCCTAATCTGCCCAATGTACCTTTTCCTCACAGATTTTTGCAAACAAAGAAGGAGGAGCATGAGAAGGACATTCTTGAAACGTTTAGGAAAGTTCAAGTCAATATCCCGCTCCTAGATGCCATAAAGCAAGTGCCCAAATACGCTAAGTTCTTGAAGGAATTGTGTACTACGAGGAAGAGGGCGTCACACAAAGAGGTAGTAAGAGTAAGTGAGAATGTTTCCGCTGTTTTACAAAGAAAGTTACCACCAAAGTGCAAAGATCCAGGTAGCTTTACAATCCCTTGTATTATTGGTCAAACTAAGTTCGAACATGCTATGTTAGATTTAGGAGCTTCAATTAACGTCATGCCATACTCTATTTATGCTTCAATGAACCTTGGTGAATTGAAAAATGATGGTGTGGTTATTCAGTTGGCCGATAGATCTAATGCATATCCAAAAGGAGTTTTGGAGGATGTGCTTGTGCAGGTGAACCATTTAATTTTTCCGGCTGATTTCTACATCCTAGACATGGAGGATTCAGCCCATTCTACATCTTTGCCGATTCTCCTTGGTAGGCCATTCATGAAGACGGCCCGAACGAAGATTGATGTATACAAAGGCACCTTGACAATGGAATTCGATGGGGAAGTGATTGATTTTAATATTTCTGAAACTATGAGATATCCTGTTGATGACCATTCTTGTTTTTCCATTAATGTTATCGATTCTTTGGCGCAGGTATACCTTGAAGAATTGAACGAGGACGCCCTGGAAACAACCATCACTAAGGCCATAGAGTGCAAAAATGACGGATTTGGGCCAATGCAAGGTCACGGCAAGGAAGAGGAATTCTTTGCCATGGGTTCTAGTGAAGAAATAATTGAGGTTGTGGCAGCCCTTGAGTCATTGCCACAACAATATGGTAAGGTTCCACTCTCACTTTCAAATTCAGTTTCCACTAAGATGCTACCTTCTGTTGTTCAGGCACCATCACTTGAACTTAAGCCGTTGCCGGACCATTTGAAGTATGTGTTTTTGGGAGAAGGCGAAACATTGCCCGTCATCATTTCATCAAGTCTCACGGCAATGGAGGAGGAGAAGCTTGTGAGGGTGCTGCGAGAACACAAAACGGCCATAGGGTGGACTTTGGCCGACATTAAAGGAATAAGCCCTACCACATGCATGCACCGTATACTTCTTGAAGAGGGGACTAAGCCATCCAGAGAGGCTCAACGCCGTCTCAACCCTCCAATGATGGAAGTGGTGAAGAAGGAAATAATCAAGCTTTTGGATTGCGGAGTGATCTACCCTATCTCCGATAGCCGTTGGGTCTCTCCAGTTCAAGTCGTTCCCAAGAAGTCCGGAGTAACTGTTATCAAGAATGATGAGAATGAGCTCGTGCCTACACGCATTCAGACTGGATGGCGAGTATGTATCGATTACCGGAAGCTAAATGCCATGACTAGGAAAGATCACTTTCCTTTGCCATTCATCGACCAGATGCTCGAAAGGTTAGCCGGTCATGCTTTTTACTGTTTTCTTGATGGATACTCTGGATATAACCAAATTGTGATAGCCCCGGATGATCAAGAGAAGACCACATTCACATGTCCCTTTGGAACATTTGCTTATCGTCGCATGCCATTTGGTTTATGCAATGCACCGGCCACTTTCCAACGATGCATGGTAAGTATCTTCTCTGATTATGTTGAAAAGATAATTGAAGTATTTATGGACGATTTTAGTGTGTTTGGAGACTCATTTGATGCTTGTTTGCATAATCTCACTTTAATCTTGAAAAGATGCATGGAAACTAACCTTGTTTTGAATTGGGAAAAATGTCATTTTATGGTTAAACAAGGTATAGTTTTGGGTCATATCATCTCAGAAAAAGGGATTGAAGTTGATAAGTCTAAAATAGATCTTGTACGTCACTTACCCTCTCCTATTTCGGTTAGAGAGGTCCGTTCTTTTCTTGGCCATGCAGGATTCTATAGGCGATTTATCAAAGATTTCTCAAAAGTTGCACAACCTCTTTGCCGCCTCCTACAAAAAGACGTGGCATTTGAATTCACTAAGGAATGCACGGCATCATTCAACCAACTCAAGGAGTTGTTGACCACGGCACCCATTATTGTTCCCCCGGAATGGAGCCTCCCGTTCGAGCTTATGTGTGATGCGTCCGATTATGCTTTAGGGGCTGTTTTGGGACAAAGAAAGGACAAGAGGCCGCATGTCATCTACTATGCCTCACGGACGTTGAACGATGCCCAGTTGAACTACTCCACTACGGAGAAAGAACTTCTTGCCGTTGTCTTTGCTTTAGATAAATTTCGATCATATCTAATTGGTACTAAAGTAATTGTTTTCACTGATCATGCAGCTCTAAAGTACTTGCTCACCAAAAAGGAGGCCAAGCCCCGGCTAATTCGGTGGATGTTGTTACTTCAAGAGTTCGACATCGAGATTCGTGACAAGAAGGGAAGTGAAAACGTGGTGGCTGACCACCTAAGTCGAATGGTGCATAATGAGGAGTCCCTACCCATTGCAGAGACATTCCCCGATGAACAGCTGTTATCCATTGAGGTAAGTGAACCATGGTATGCAGATTTAGTGAATTACTTGGTGGCTAAACAAATTCCAAATGAGCTCAATAGGCACCAACGTGACAAACTTAGGCATGATGCACGATTTTATGTTTGGGATGACCCTTATTTGTGGAAGTATTGCTCAGATCAAATTGTACGTAGATGTGTGCATGATTCTGAATTTCACTCAATTCTAAGCTTTTGTCACACATATGCATGTGGTGGTCATTTTGGCACACAACGCACTGCCCTCAAGGTTCTAGAGTGTGGTTTTTATTGGCCGACTATATTTAGGGATGCTAGAACCTTTTGTATGTCTTGTGATCGTTGCCAACGAATGGGTAACATAGGTACCAAGGACCAAATGCCGCAAACCCCTGTCTTTAATGTTGAAATTTTTGATGTTTGGGGCATTGATTTCATGGGCCCTTTCCCTCCATCTTATGGTTTCACGTATATCTTGCTAGCCGTTGATTATGTTTCTAAATGGGTGGAAGCAAAAGCCACCCGTACTAACGATTCTAAGGTGGTTGCAGATTTCGTGAAAACTAACATTTTTGCTAGGTTTGGAATGCCGAGAGTAATCATAAGTGATGGAGGGTCTCACTTTTGCAATCGGACCATTGAGGCGTTGCTAAGAAAGTACCATGTCAACCATAAGGTCTCCACACCTTACCATCCTCAAACAAATGGCCAAGCCGAGGTGTCTAACCGAGAAATCAAACAAATTTTGGAGAAGACCGTTGGACCAACAAGGAGGGATTGGAGCTTACGTTTAGATGATGCACTATGGGCATATCGTACGGCGTACAAAACACCCATTGGGATGTCACCTTTTCGGCTCGTCTATGGTAAGCCATGTCATTTGCCCGTAGAGTTAGAGCACAAGGCACATTGGGCCGTGAAGACTTTCAACCTGGACATAGATGCAGCGGGAGTTCATAGGAAGCTCCAATTGAATGAACTTGAGGAGATTCGGAATGAAGCCTATGAGAATGCCCGGATGTACAAAGCCAAGACCAAAGCATTCCATGATAAAATGATCCGAACCAAGACCTTCACAGTTGGGCAGAAAGTGTTGCTTTTCAACTCTCGCCTACGTTTGTTTCCTGGTAAGTTGCGTTCTAAATGGATTGGCCCGTTTGTTGTTACTAACGTTTTACCTTATGGTGCAGTCCACATAAAAAGCTTAAGGAATGGCGTAGAATTCAACGTGAACGGGCATCGGTTGAAGCCATATTACGAGCATGGTGTGGGGCAAGTGGTGGAAGACATTCCTTTCCATTCCGTGGGCTCAAATAAAGATTGAAGAGAGTACTCGTCCGGCTGCAAGACGTAAAAGAAAGCGCTTCGTGGGAGGCAACCCATGCATCCGAATAGAGAAGAACTTATTTTTATTCCTTTCCTTTTCTTTACTGCCTTTACTTTGCTTTCTTTATCGTATTTGTTTATTTATTTGCTCTTTTGTGACTCTATGCTTAAAACATTGAGGACAATGTTTGATTTAAGTGTGGGGGGGTAAACAATTTGTTTTTGCATGAAATTCGTGGGATTTATTCACCTATCACTTAGAATGTTGTTTCTTGCTGTTTTAAGCGTTTTTAGAGTGTTTTAGTGTGTTTTATAGTGTCTTGGCATAAAACTCCGAAAATTTGATAAAAATTTGAAAAAAAAAAAAAAAAAAAAAAATTCTTTTGAAAAACCCAAAAAGATGTGTTTTTAGAGTCATTTTGGTGTTTGTTTGTGTCTTAGCGCTACTTGGGAGGCAACCCAATACAGTAAATAAAACTTGTGCTTGTTCATTGATTTTTTTCGATAAATTACAATTGTATCTAAACATGGCAGAAAGATGGAGCCTTTACAAAGGTTGTGTACGTGAGGCCCCACTACGTGGCAACACTCTCGGAGCAGGAGGCATCGGAGCAAGAGGCATCGGAGCAGGAGGCATCGGAGCAGGAGGCATAGGAGCGGGAGGCACCGAAGATAGATCATTCAAGGCCCCAAACCTTGGTGGAACGCTGGATGACCCAGGAAAGAGGTGCCTCTGGAAGAAAGCTGCAAACCGTTGACGGTCATCAAGCTCATCAAGCTTCCTCTTCATGCCTGTAGAATAATTGTTGGCAAGCACGTGCAAACTTCGGTTCTCGTACTTCAGCTGTTTGATCTCCTGCTTAAGACTCTCCACCTCCGCCATCAAGGATTCAACCTGACGGGAGCGAGCAAGAAGGCGTTGACCCATGTTGGACACAGAGCCAGCGCACTGAACACTCAGAGCCAGGGATTCTTGAACGGCCAACTCATCGGACCGTCCTGAAAGCAGCTGACTGTCTTTGGGAGTAAGGAGGTTCCGAGCCACTATCGTAGCCGTTGTGGGATCCGTCATCACAGAGTCCTCTTCTGTAAGAGGGCCATGGGAAGATAAGAAAGACGGGCACCATACCTTACCCTGACGAGGCGCGACCGGATCACTGCTTAGACTCAAATCTAAGCAAATGTTCGATGGGTTGGATGAGCTAGCCATTGTTCAAGAAGTTAAAAGAGAAAGGTTGAATGGAGGAAAATCTCGACGGGCCGATGATGATTTTTGGGAAGTCTTCAAAGTGTGCAGATAGAGGTGATCGATCACCTCTATTAAAGGATAGGCGACACAATCACCAATTCAGAATTGAAGAGACACCGCTCTTCAAAACCGGAATTTCCGGCGTAAAGATCGCCAGCTCTTCAGACGCAATCCCGGCTTTTCAGAAAGCGTGTGTAACTTTGTCAAAAGCTCCCAGCTTTTCAGAAGACGCGTGGAAGGCGAGAAATCAGCTGCACACTTTAGCCGACAAAAGTGGGTGACAAAGCCGAAAGCTCCCAGCTTTTCAGAAGACGCGTGCCACTTTGTCGAAAGCTCCCAGCTTTTCAGAAGACGCGTGGAGGTAATTTCCGCATCCGCATTGCCACTTGCCATTACAATTGCTATATACATCAACATGCATGGCAAGGCTTACATCCACAAACACATCACTTTCCTTCTCGGCCGAAAATGTAAGCTACAACCAACCCTCTCAAACATGCTCATATTTCTCTTTCTCTTGAGAACACACTTTCAACCATGGATGTATCCCCCAAAGAAGATACCAAAGGCCCGGAGAACAAAGGAGGCAAGAGGAAACGGTGGATCAAAGCATGTCGATTCATTCGCTGCCTCTTCGAAAGCAAAGGTATCTCATATCATCAAGGGCGAAAGCAAAGGTATCTCATATCATGCTCTTTCCCTGTCTTTTCCTTTGTCCTTGATATTACTTGCATGGCAAAGTGAAAGAAGCAATCAGCCGGCACTTGGAGTCTATCTGGACTCTATTCCCTGGTTGCTTACCTAGCTTTGCTGAGCTATCCTCTAACCCTCTTCAATACGAATTGGAGAGATTGAACAAAGAAACAGATAAGAAGAGGAAGCTCAGACCTTCAGGGGAGACCAAAGGAAGCCTGCTGCCCAGTTCAAGAGTAGCACAAAGGAAAATCAACGATAGGAGCAGCGCAGTTCAAGAGTAAGCCTGTGGAATCACAAAGATCCAAGCCTCACTGCAATCACCAAGGAGAAGATGGAACGAACACTCCACAACCAGATTTGCATCTCTAAACTCTTCTCTTTGTTAGATATATTCTGTCATGTTTAGTATGTTTAATTGCTGTTTATATGTTTGTTTGTGTTTAGTGTGGTTGTTAACATTGAGGACAATGTTTGATTTAAGTGTGGGGGTATTAGTTACTAAAGTGTTTAATGCAAATTCGTAGGGTTTTATCCACCATAACTTCAAATGTTGTTTCTTGCTGTTTTTAAGTGTGTTTAGTGTGTTTTGAGTTAAAAAAAAAAAAATTCGAAAATCACATAAAAATTTGAAAAAACATGTTTTGAAAAGCTTAAAAAGAGTGTTTTGAGTCATTTTTTTTTGTCATAGGTCACCTTCCAACACAATGATAAGGATTTGGTTTCTAAATTGCATGACTGTTAAAAAGAGTTATAAACATAGAGAAAAGTTTGATTTACTCTTGGTATATGCTTGGTTATGGTTATAATGTATGACTTCACATGCAATCATAAAAGAAAAATTAGTTTTTGTAACATGCTTGAAGGAATGAGCTCAAACTAACACTACATCCCTGTGAGACTTGAGCTTAAACGTTTATTTGGAGAGTTAAAATCTGTGCATTCTTTGTTTTCTAAAGTCGTTGCATGATCTCATTATTCTTTGCTTGGTTGCTACTTAGAAGGCGTTTCATCACTTAGTTCCATATGCTAGAACTCATGCCCATTTCATTCAAAGCATGTCATTGATTTGCATAACACGTATTCAAGATGAAGTTGTGTAGTGAACACCAAAGCCAAATTGCCATATTTCCCTTTTCATTTGTTTTATAGGATTTAACCCCGTTGAGCCTTGTGTAGCCTACTTTCTTTGTTAACCCACATTATCTTCACCTAGCCTAGATTAGGAACATTCGTACCCTTGTTCTCGAAGCATAGTAAGCATGAATGAATTCCCTTTGATTAATGTGTGCAGAAAATAAGTGTGGGGGAAAGTGTATTCATGTGAGTTTTTGTGCCATAGGCACGTCAAAAAAAAAAAAAAAAAAAAAAAAAAAAAAATGGAAAAAGAGTTGAAAATAGTTGAAAAGTATTGGTTGTTGAAGTAAGGGCCCAAAACAATGAATTAGGCCCTAAGAGTTGTTTGAATCCCCCCTATTTGTTTAAAAGTTGATTTCTGCATTCTAAGGGAATTCTAGATCTTAATTTCATTACTTTACTTATTATTGCTTGAAGAACGTTTGTTATTCCTTACCTTCCCTTGTTAGCCAAAACCCCAAGCCCCGTTGCAACCCTTGACTTCTATCTTGAGTGTTGTGCATTTCAAATGTGGAGTTTGAATTTGGTATGAGCATATGGTGTCACTGGTTCTCGTGTCTAAGTAGTAGCATTCCATTCATGAGATCATATCTAAACATGCTTATTAACTCCAGAAATTGCGTTCTTTGTGATACATATATGTGAGTGTTCGTTTTCATGTTTACATCAATCTTCTCACATATGACTAGATTAGGGTGTGTAGTTAGAAAATCGGAGTGAAAATCGAGTGCATATCTTGTAAGGAATTGAGCAAATTCTCTAAGGCATGTTACTACATTCAAAACATGGTTTTAAACGCTTAATTGTGAACTAGTATATGGTGACTATGATTAAGAATGTACTTAAGTATGAAGATGACTAAAATCTGTGGGAATGATGATTTTTAACGTGTCATGTGCATTGGAAATCCCTAAGACAGTTGTTGGAAGGTTTAGGTTGTGTTTTACTTGTTTTATTCGTTTCGTTTTGCTTTGTTTTTCTTTTTGTTTTGCTCGAGGACTAGCAAAAGATAAGTATGGGGGTATTTGATAGGAGCATATTCATGCAACTTAAATGGCTTGTTCTCGTGCATTTACGTTATGTTTCTTTAGTTATTTTAGTTCTTTATGCTTCTTTTGTGTGTTTTCAGGATTATAAGACGTGTTTGACGAAAGGATGCATTGTGGAGTGTTTTGGGCCCTTTTTGGAGCACTATGGGGCTAAGGATGGATAGCTTATTCTTGGAGCCCAAGTGATGGATAAAATGGAAGGCCTTGTATGCACTTGAGGACACAAAACAATGGCCCTAACCCAATTACAATCACATTGCCATGGGCTCAACACAAACACCATTCCTTGCCATGCAAGGGGGAGCAATTTGGGTCCATTTCATGCACTTAAACCCTAGCCCAATTACACACCATTGCAGCCAAATCCATTCTTTGTCATGCACATTCACCACCAATTCAACCACATGCACTTATTCCTCCATCATTACACACCATTGCAGCCACATGCACAAAACACCATCCTTGCCGTCCAAACACATTCATTTCCCTTGCCATTTTCAACCATCACACTTCATCATTGCAGCCACCATCCATCCTAGTTGTCAATCACATACTTTCCCATTATATAATTCATCCACATGCATCTTTAACCAACAAACAAATCAGCCACAATGCATCAAAACATCCCATGCCGTGACTTCCTAGCCAATTCCAGCTTTTCCCTTTACAATTCACATGCATTCCATACTTTTCCTAGCTGTTTTCCATCATTATTTCAGCCACCATTCACCCTTTATTTCACATACACTTCACACAAACAACATTCACATGCATTCACATGCATTTCCAACACAAAATACACTCAAAACCGTGGCCACCTTTGCATTTCAGATTCCCATTTGCATTTTCAGATTTCCAGCTTTCCAACCTAGCCAAGTCACATGCATTCATTCATAATCATTCACCAAACATTCAGCCACATTTCCACCCACCTCCTAGCTGTCATGTTCCCTCCATTACTCCTATAAATACCCTTGCATTCATTCATTCATATTCCATTCCATTCACAATACAACACACAACACAAACACACATCCATTGCCGTGCATAACCTCCCATTTTCTGTGCAGTTTTTCTCCTCCATTGCAGCCACTATCCAACCACTTCCCATCCCTCCAAAACACTTCATACCATCACACAACCTATCCTTAAACCTTGTGCTACAACGAGGAAGAGAAGAGTGCTTAAACGTTCATACAATTCAAGCTTGAGTTGTTGGAATGTTTACGCGTTTCTTTGATTTCAATGTTGTAAATTCAATTCTCTTTGTTTTGAGGAATGGAAGAGAAGAGTGCCTAAACGTTCATACAATTCGAGTTTGAGTTGTTGGAATGTTTAGGTGTTTCTTTGATTTCAAAGTTATGAGGAACTAAACCCCCCTTAGCTAGGGGTGATTTCAATACCATGATTGTTTATGTAATATGAATTGATGAATTCCAGTTATGAACTCTTGATTCGTGAATGCAATTGGCTTAACTATTTGATGATTAACTTATTTGTGTTTGTTGATTGAGGGTCGACACTTAATTAGCATGCATGAGTATGTGGCTAAAGTTTAAGAAGGTTTCACATAATCGTTACTAACTTATACTTGAAAGTAGTGAAGGTCGCTTGTCACGATCGCGTTAAGTTTAATTCTTAGCATGAGTAACATGATGTCATAGTTGCAAATGCTTTGTCAATGCTTATGGTTTTCATTATTCTTAATGATCTTCGATTGTATCTCTATTATGATGACATGTAGGGAACTTTTGAGAATGTTTTGGGTTGTCGAATGATGCCATCCAATCCAATAATATAAGGAAAATCTGAGGGTTAACTAGTGATGTCACGGTTAATTTGGGGCATTGTCGTTCATAATTCAATGAAGGAATAACTGGAAATTAATTCATATGCATAAATATCATGTGTGGAGAAAGAACCCTTAGCTAGCTTCCCATCCATTCATTTCCGTCAAATCCATATTTACAATTCGTTTTGCTTCCAAGTATCCATTTTAGTTTAAATTCAAATCCAATTCCCCCTATTTCGTTGAAGTCTTAGTCTTAATCTTTCTTATTTTTAATTTTGTTTTCTTCGAGCATTAAATAGTGTTTTATATTGTGTTTTTATGTTTTTAAGTCAATTTAGAAGGTTTTAGCAAGCCCTCCTAATCCCCGGTCTAGAACGATCCCTCACTTATCCATTCTACTACAATTGTCAAACGAGGGTTTAATTTGAGTGTCAAGTAATTCTCACATCAATGTTAACAACCACACTAAACACAAACAAACATATAAACAGCAATTAAACATACTAAACATGGCAGAATGTATCCAACAAAGAGAAGAGTTTAGAGATGCAAATCTTGTTATGGAGTGTTCGTTCCATCTTCTCCTTGGTGATTGCAGTGAGGCTTGGATCTTTGTGATTCCACAGGCTTACTCTTGAACTGCGCTGCTCCCATCGTTGATTTTCCTTTGTGCTACTCTTGAACTGGGCAGCAGGCTTCCTTTGGTCTTCCCCGAAGGTCTGAGCTTCCTCCTTTTATCTGTTTCTTTGTTCAATCTCTCCAATTCGTATTGAAGAGGGTTAGAGGATAGCTCGGCAAAGCTAGGTAAGCAACCAGGGAGTAGAGTCCAGATAGACTCCAAGTGCCGGCTGATTGCTTCTTTCACTTTGCCATGCAAGTAATATCAAGGACAAAGGAAAAGACAAGGAAAGAGCATGATATGAGATACCTTTGCTTTTGCCCTTGATGATATGAAATACCTTTGCTTTTGAAGAAGCGGTGAATGAATCAGCACATGTATTTGTGGTGCTGTTTCCTCCTGGGTCATCTGTACTCTAGGCATCTGGTATCATCTTTGGGGAAGAAGAGAGAATGGAGTATTTCGAAAAGCTTTGCTGGGAGTGCGCCTTCAGAGGTGAGAAAGAGTTGGGCATTTTCTTCAGTTCGTTGTCGACAAACATTTTAATCCCGCAAATCCGGCTTTTTGGAATAGTGACGACTCTTCGATCTTTGAAGACGCCTCTTCGATAACGCTGCACGCGTTTTCTGAAAAGCAGATAAAGCGTCGCCGAACTTTGCGCTTGTTGGCTAAAGTCGTGTAGTTGCGATGATGGCCTCCACGTGTTAAACGCGTTTTCTGAAAAGCCGAGGCTTTTTGAATCGGTGGACGCGTTGCCTTGGCTTTTTATAGAGCTATCGATCACCGCCAACTCACACACTCTGAAGATTTTCCATTCTTGAAACTCGTCTCCGGCCCTTTGAAAATCTACTCCGTCCACCCCTTCTCTTTTAACTTCGTGAACAATGGCTAGCTCATCCAACCCATCAAACCTTTGCTTAGATTTGAGTCTAAGCAGTGATCCGGTCGCGTCTCATCAGGGTAAGGTATGGTACCCGTCTTTCTTATCTTCCCATGGCCCTCTTACAGATGAGGACTCTGTGATGACGGATCCCACAACAGCTACGATAGTGGCTCGGAACCTCCTCACTCCCAAAGACAGTCAGCTGCTTTCAGGACGGTCCGACGAGTTGGCCGTTCAAGAATCCCTGGCTCTGAGTGTTCAGTGCACTGGCTCTGTGTCCAACATGGGCCAACGCCTTCTTGCTCGCTCCCGACAGGTTGAATCCTTGATGGCGGAGGTGGAGAGTCTTAAGCAGGAGATCAAACAGCTTAAGTACGAGAACCGAAGTTTGCACGTGCTTGCCAACAATTATTCAACAGGCATGAAGAGGAAGCTTGATGAGCTTGATGACCGTCAACGGTTTGCAGCTTTCTTCCAGAGGCATCTCTTTCCTGGGTCATCCAGCGTTCCACCAAGGTTTGGGGCCTTGAATGATCTATCTTTGGTGCCTCCCGCTCCTATGCCTTCTTCTCCAATGCCTCTTGCTCCAATGCCTTCTGCTCCGAGACCTCCTGTTCCGATAGTGTTGCCACGTAGTGGGGCCTCAAGTACACAACCTTTGTGAAGACTCCATTTTCCTGCCATGTTTTTATACAATTGTAATTTCTCAAAAATTAATGAACAAGGTTTTTTTTTTTTTTTTTTTTTTTTTTTTTTTTTTTTTTTATGATTACAATCACTCGGAAATTAATAAACAAGCTTTATTCACTGTATTGGGTTGCCTCCCAAGTAGCGCTTTCTTTTACGTCTTGCAGCCGGACGAAGAATCCATTTACTCCAAATTGGAGCCCACGGTACCCAAGGGGGTGTCATCCACGGTGTGCTCCACAAAGTTCTCATAATAGGCCTTCAAACGATGCCCGTTCACCTTGAACTCTTGACCTGTTTTGAAGCTACGAACTTGGACTGCACCATGAGGAAAAACATTAGTAATAACAAAGGGTCCAATCCAACGTGAACGTAACTTACCCGGAAATAGACGAAGACGAGAATTAAACAACAACACTTTCTGTCCAACAGAGAAGGACTTGGTGCGAATCATCTTATCATGAAAGGCCTTCGTCTTTTCCTTGTAAAGGCGAGCATTCTCATAAGCTTCATTCCGTATCTCCTCAAGTTCATTCAATTGAAGCTTACGATGAATTCCCGCTGCATCCACATCCATGTTGAACTTCCTCACGGCCCAATGAGCCTTGTGCTCCAACTCCACAGGTAAGTGACATGGCTTGCCATAAACAAGCCGAAAGGGAGACATTCCTATGGGTGTTTTGTAGGCGGTCCTATAAACCCATAATGCATCTTCTAGCCTTAAGCTCCAATCTTTTCTTGTTGGACCCACTGTCTTCTCAAGAATCTGTTTTATCTCCCGATTCGACACCTCGGCTTGCCCGCTTGTTTGAGGATGATAGGGTGTGGACACCCTATGTGTAACGTTGTACTTCTTGAGCAAGGCTTCAATTGTACGATTACAGAAATGTGAGCCTCCATCACTTATAAGAACTCGAGGCATTCCGAACCTAGCAAAAATGTTAGACTTCACAAAATCTGCAACTACCTTGGAATCGTTAGTACGGGTGGCTTTTGCTTCCACCCATTTGGAAACATAATCCACCGCTAACAAGATATAGAGAAAACCATGTGATGAAGGAAAAGGACCCATAAAATCAATGCCCCACACATCAAATATTTCAACAGAAAGTATAGGGGTTTGTGGCATTTGATCCTTAGCATTTATATTACCCATTTTTTGACACCGATCACATGTAAGGCAAAACGTCCTAGCATCCCTAAAGATGGTTGGCCAATAAAACCCCCATTCTAAGACTTTAAGGGCAGTGCGTTGGGTGCCAAAATGTCCCCCACATGCATATGAATGACAAAATGTTAAAATAGATTGAAACTCAGATTCATTCACACAACGTCGGACAATCTGATCGGGACAAAATTTCCAAAGGTACGGGTCATCCCAAACATAAAACCTAGCATCCTTTCTAAGCTTATCACATTGATTCCTATTAAGTGTGCTAGGGGTACGTTTAGACACCAAAAAGTTCACCAAATCTGCGTACCAAGGCTCACTTACCTGGATAGACATTAATTGTTCATCGGGAAAGGTTTCAGAAATTGGCATTGCTTCCTCATGCACCATTCGGCTTAGGTGGTCAGCCACCACATTCTCCACGCCCTTCTTATCCCGAATCTCAATGTCAAACTCTTGTAGAAGCAACATCCATCGAATCAATCTAGGCTTGGCCTCCTTTTTCGTGAGCAAATATTTGAGAGCTGCATGATCAGTAAAAATAACAACTTTAGTACCAAGTAAGTAAGATCGGAACTTATCTAATGCAAAAACCACAGCAAGTAATTCTTTCTCAGTGGTTGAATAATTTAATTGAGCATCATTTAGTGTCCTAGAAGCATAATAGATAACGTGGGGTTGCTTATTCTTTCGCTGTCCCAAAACAGCACCAATGGCATAGTCCGACGCATCACACATTAACTCGAATGGAAGGCTCCAATCTGGAGGTGTGATAATAGGAGCCGAAGTGAGAGCTTCCTTCAAGTGCTGGAATGCCGTGGAGCATGCTTCATCAAACTCGAAAACCACCTCTTTCTGAAGTAACCGGCATAGTGGCTGTGCAATCTTGGAGAAATCCTTAATGAAACGCCTATAAAAACCTGCGTGGCCAAGAAACGAACGAACCTCTCTAACCGAAGTTGGAGAGGGTAAGTGGCGAACAAGGTCTACCTTAGATTTATCTACTTCAATGCCTTTTTCAGAAATGATATGGCCTAGAACAATACCTTGCTTAACCATGAAGTGGCATTTTTCCCAATTAAGTACAAGATTCGTTTCAACACAACGTTTCAAGATTAAAGTCAGATTATTCAAGCAATGATCAAATGAATTTCCAAACACGCTAAAATCATCCATGAATATCTCAATAATCTTCTCCACATAATCAGAGAATATACTCACCATGCATTGTTGAAACGTCGCCGGAGCATTGCACAAGCCAAATGGCATGCGTCTATATGCAAAAGTGCCAAAGGGGCACGTAAATGTTGTCTTCTCTTGGTCCTCCGGAGCGATCACAATCTGGTTATATCCGGAATATCCATCAAGAAAGCAATAAAATTCATAACCGGCTAACCTTTCCAACATTTGGTCGAGGAATGGTAATGGAAAGTGATCCTTCCTTGTCATGGCATTTAACTTCCTGTAATCAATGCAAACACGCCAACCAGTCACAACACGAGTGGGGACAAGCTCTTGTTCTTCATTCTTCACCACTGTGACGCCAGACTTCTTTGGAACAACCTGCACAGGTGATAGGAGCATATTCATGCGACTTAAATGGCTTGTTCTCGTGCATTTACGTTATGTTTCTCTAGTTATTTTAGTCCTTTATGCTTCTTTTGTGTGTTTTCAGGTTCTAAGGGCTTAAGGAAGAAAAAAGATGCATTTTGGAGCATTTTGGAGCAAAATTGGGCTTGGAATGGATGGCATATGATTGGAGCCAAAATGTTGGACGAATTTGAAGGCCTTGTATTCACTTTGGACATAAAACAAAGGGCCTAGCCCATTCTCTCTTAAACCAAGCCCTTTGCCATGCATTTCCTTCCAATTCCAAAGCCCACAATCAATTCAAATGCCATGCAAATCCATATTCAACACCCTAAACTACAAGCATGCATCATCTCACCAAGCAATCAAACAAGCCACATGCATGTCCCTTTAATCATTCAACCACATTCCCACTTTCCTAGCTAACCCTACATGCATTCTTTATTCACTCTTCATCATTGCACCACAAATCATTCACCCACATGCACTCATATTCCCATTTCCTTTCCAACATCTCACATGCATTTCCACCTTCCTACTTCATCATTTCACCACATTCTCCCTCTTTAACCCACATGCACCCAAACAAAGCCAACCTAGCTAACCCTACATGCATTATTTATTCACTTTTCATCATTGCACCACCAATTCACCCACATGCATTTCCAACCATTCACACCCCTTTAATCATTCTCCTAGCTATCATTCACATGCTCTCCCATCCATTCTCTCCCTATATGTTCCCTCCACTACTCCTATAAATACCCTTGCACTCTCATCATTCAAGGCATTCTTCATCTCATTCACAACACAACACTCTTCAAAATCATCCATTCTTCCCCCTTTGGCCGTGAGTTTCCCTTCCATTTCTCCTCCATTTCTTCCATTTCCATAAATTCCCCAATCCATTCAACACACCAACAACATCCCTTAAACCTTGTGCTACAACAACGAGGAAGAGAAGAGTGCCTAAACGTTCATACAATTCAAGTTTTGAGTTGTTGGAATGTTTAGGTGTTTCTTTGATTTCAAAGTTTCATTTTAATTCTCTTTGTTTTGTATGTATGGAAGAGAAGAGTGCTTAAACGTTCATACAATTCAAGCTTTGAGTTGTTGGAATGTTTAGGTG
Organism: Pyrus betulifolia; assembly: GCA_007844245.1. NCBI lineage: Eukaryota > Viridiplantae > Streptophyta > Magnoliopsida > Rosales > Rosaceae > Pyrus > Pyrus betulifolia. Next base: position 10,490,329 of record CM017596.1, read on the forward strand.
TTTCTTTGATTTCAAGGTTATGAGGAACTAAACCCCCTTTAGGTAGGGGGTGATTCGAAACTATGTTTATATTTGCAATATGAATTGATTAACTTTCGTTGGAATTTCATAAGTTGTGGATTCAATTTGTTTAACCGTTTGATTGATAGCTTATTTATGAATGTTTATTAAGAATGCGCGCTTAATTTTCATGCATAAATATGACGCTAGAATATAAGTGAATTTCACCTAATCGTTATGAACTTATATTCAAAAGTAGTGGAGGTTGCTTATAAACAATCGTGTTAAACATATTCTTGGCACGAGTTTCATGCTCATCATAGTAACGAATGCCTCGTCAACACTTATAGTTTTCATAATGCTTAATGATCCTTGATTGTATCTTTATTGTGCTGTTCACGTAAAGGACTTTTGGAGAATGTTGTGAATTGCGTTGCGCAAACCCATCCAATTCATTAACTTAAGGAAAACTTGACGGTTAATTTAAGCGGACCTAATTAATCCGGAGTGTTGAGTATCATAATTTATCGAAAGACCAACTGAGAATCAATCTTGTATGCAAGTATAACATGTGTGGAGAAAAACCCCTTAGCTAGCCTTCATTCCATTCATTCCATCACAATTTCATATTTACATTCCGCTCAGTTTATTAACTTGTTTTGTTATTTCAAATTTCGTCAAATCAAAACTTTTCCCCCCCTTTTTACTTTCTTGTTCTTTAGTGCTTAGAATCTGTTTAGTTTGTGTTTTAAAGTATTTTGAATCAAGCCATAATCTTAAATTCGTCCAAAATTAGTTTTGAGTCTTTTGGTTTGTCTTAATGTTTTAACGTTTAGTTTCACATTCTTTGAGTCTAGTTTAGTGTTTTATCTTGTTTTCACGTTTTTGAATCAGTTTACAAGGTCTTAGCAATCCCTCCTAATCCCCGGCAACGGCGCCAAAATTTGATGCGAAAATTATATGCACACAAATTAAACCCTCTTTTTGTCAATTGTAGTATAAGTATAAGTAGGGATCGTTCTGGGCGGGTCTTCACGCAAACAAAAACAAAAACAACCTTTGTGAAGCTCCATTTGTTAGATACATTTGTAATTTCTCGAAAATTAATGAAAAAGCTTTGTTTTATTCACTGTATTGGGTTGCCTCCCAAGTAGCGCTTTCTTTTACGTCTTGCAGCCGGACGGTACCTCCATTTAAGCTTGACTAGGTTCCACGGCATGGAGGGGTACCTCCTCCACGACATGCTCCTCAAACATCTCGTAATAGGGCTTCAATCGATGCCCATTCACTTTGAATTCTTGCTGCGTCCTTGAACTTTTGATTTGTACTGCACCATGAGAGAAAACATTAGTGACAATAAAAGGGCCAACCCACTTTGAACGTAACTTACCGGGGAATAATCGAAGACGAGAGTTGAATAACAACACTTTCTGCCCAATTGAGAAGGTTTTGCCTCTAATCATCTTGTCATGGACGGCCTTGGTCTTCTCCTTGTAAATCCGGGCATTCTCATACGCTTCATGCCTAATCTCTTCAAGCTCGCTCAATTGTAGCTTCCTATGGTTTCCAGCCGCGTCCACATCCATATTGAAGGTCTTGACCGCCCAATGTGCCTTGTGCTCAAGCTCTACGGGTAGATGGCACGGCTTGCCATAGACTAGCCGACATGGGGACATACCAATGGGCGTTTTGTACGCCGTTCGATAGGCCCATAGTGCATCCTCCAAGCGCAAGCTCCAATCTTTTCTATTCGGTCCAACGGTCTTTTCCAGGATTTGCTTGATTTCTCGATTTGAAACTTCGGCTTGGCCACTGGTTTGGGGGTGATAAGGTGTGGAAACCTTATGCATCACGTTGTACTTCTTGAGCAATGCTATAATGGTGCGGTTGCAAAAATGAGTCCCACCATCGCTTATGAGCACTCGAGGCATCCCAAATCTAGAGAAAATGTTAGATTTCACAAAGTCTGCAACAACTCTAGAATCGGAAGGCATCGAAGCAGGAGGCATCGGAGCAAGAGGCATCGGAGCAGAAGGCATTGGAGCGGGAGGCATAGGATATAGAGCATTCCAGGCCCCAATACTTGGCGGAACGCTGGATGACCCAGGAAAGAGGTGCCCCTGGAAGAAAGACGCAAGCCGTTGACGGTCACTTTGCATCCGACCTTGAGATTCCAGCATCTCATCAAGCTTCCTCTTCATGCCCGACGAATAGTTATTGGCAAGCACATGCAAAGTTCTATTCTCATACTTAAGTTGTTTGATCTCTTGTTTCAGGATCTCAACCTCCGCCATCAAAGATTCAACCTGACGGGAGCGAGCAAGGAGGCGTTGGCCCATGTTGGACACAGAGCCTGCGCACTGCACGCTGAGAGCCAGGGACTCTTGAACGGCCAACTGATCGGACCGTCCTGAAAGCAGCTGACTATCTCTGGGAGTGAGGAGGTTCCGAGCTACTATCGTAGCTGTTGTGGCGTCCTGCATCACGGAGTCTTCAACTGTAAGAGGACCGTCAGAAGATAAGAAAGAAGGGCGCCATACGTTATCTTGTTGCGGCACGCCCGAATCACTGCGGAGACTCAATTCTAAGCTAAGGTTCGATGGGTTTGCCATTTTTCAAAAGTGTTCAAAAAGAAGGGGTGGACGGAGTAAATTTTCGAAAGGCCGGAACCAATTTTTTCAGAATGGGAAATCTTCAGAGTGTGTAAGTTGGCGGTGATCGATAGCTCTATAAAAAGCCAAGGCAACGCGTCCACCGATTCAAAAAGCCGGAATTTGAGGTGCAAAGTTCGGCGACGCTCCCTCAGCTTTTCAGAAAACGCGTTCAACACGTGGAGGCCATCATCGCAGCTACACGTCTTTAGCCGACAGGCGCAAAGTTCGGCGACGCTTTCTCTGCTTTTCAGAAAGCGCGTGCAGCTTTATCGAAGAGACGTCTTCAAAGATCGAGGAGTCGTCACTATTCCAAAAAGCCGGATTTGCGGGATCAAAATGTTTGTCGACAACGGTAAAAGCACAGTATCACCACTTGCTATTGAATTCCCTATATATGTCGACCTTCATTTTTTTTTTGGCAAGACAGAACTGAAGAAAATGCCCAACTCTTTCTCACCTCTGAGGGTGCACTCCCAGCAAAGCCTTTCGAGATACTCCATTCTCTCTTCTTTCCCAAAGATGATACCAGATGCCTGGAGTACAGATGATCCAGGAGGAAGCAGCACAACACATACATGTGCTGATTCATTCACCGCTTCTTCAAAAGCAAAGGTATCTCATATCATCAAGGGCAAAAGCAAAGGTATCTCATATCATGCTTTTTCCCTGTCTTTTCCTTTGTCCTTGATATTACTTGCATGGCAAAGTGAAATAAGCAATCAGCCGGCACTTGGAGTCTATCTGGACTCTATTCCCTGGTTGCTTACCTAGCTTTGCTGAGCTATCCTCTAACCCTCTTCAATACGAATTGGAGAGATTGAACAAGGAAACAGTTAAGAGGAGAAAGCTCAGACCTTCGGGGGAGACCAAAGGAAGCCTGCTGCCCAGTTCAAGAGTAGCACAAAGGAAAATCAACGATGGGAACAACGCAGTTCAAGAGTAAGCCTGTGGAATCACAAAGATCCAAGCCTCACTGCAATGATCAAGGAGAAGATGGAACGAACACTCCACAACCAGATTTGCATTTCTAAACTCTTCTCTTTGTTAGATACATTCAGCCATGTTTAGTATGTTTAATTGCTGTTTATATGTTTGTTTGTGTTTAGTGTGGTTTTTAACATTGAGGACAATGTTTGATTTAAGTGTGGGGGAGTTATTAAAGTGTTTTGATGCAAATTCGTAGGGTTTTATCCACCATAAACCTCAAATGTTGTTTCTTGCTGTTTTTAAGTGTGTTTAGTGTGTTTTGACTTAAAATTTCGAAAATCACATAAAAATTTGAAAAACATGTTTTGAAAAGCCTAAAAAGAGTGTTTTGAGTCGTTTTTGTGTCGTAGGTCACCTTCCAACACAATGATAAGGATTTGGTTTCTAATTGCATGACTGTTGAAAAGAGTTATAAACATGGAGAAAAGTTTGATTTACTCTTGGTATATGCTTGGTTATGGTTATAATGTATGACTTCACATGTAATCATAAAAGAAAAAAAAAAATTAGTTATGTAACATGCTTGAAGGAAGGAACTCAAACAAACGCTACAACCCTGAGAGACTTGAGCCTATAACGTTCTTTGGAGAGTATAATCTGTGATTTCTTGTTTTCCAAAGTTGTTGCATGATCTCATTATTCTTTGCTTGGTTACTACTTAGAAGGCATTTCATCATATAGTTCCAAATGCTAGAACTCATGCCCATTTCATTCAAAGCATGTTATTGATTTACATAACATATTCAAGATGAAGTTGTGTAATTGCCACCATAGCCAAATAACCTCACTTCCCATATTTCGTATATGTTGTAAGTTTTACCCCCGTTGAGTTTTGTTTAGCCTTTATTCTTTGTCAACCCACATTATCCTCACCTAGCCTAGTTTAGGACAATCCACACCCTTGTTCTTAAAAGATAGTGAGCATAACTTAAATGAATTCCTTTTGAGTCCACACCCTATGTTGATTCAATTGTCTTGCTCACTATTTCTTTAAGAACCTTTGTTTTCCATATCCCTTCTTTGTTATCCACACATCCCAAGCCCCATTACAACCCGTGACTTCAATCTTGAGTGTTATGTGTTTCAATTTGTGGAGTTTGAACTTGGTATGAGCATATGGTGTCACTGGTTCTCGCGTCTAAGTAGTAGCATTCCATTCATGAGATCATATCTAAACTTGATTATTAACTCCAGAAATTGCGTTCTTTGTGATACATATATGTGAGTGTCGTTTTCATGTTTACATCAATCTTCTCACATATGACTAGATTAGGGTGTGTAGTTAGAAATTCTGAGTGAAAATCGAGTGCATATCTTGTAAGGAATTGAGCAAATTCTCTAAGGCATGTTACTACATTCAAAACATGGTTTTAAATGCTTAATTGTGAACTAGTATATGGTGACTATGATTAAGAATGTACTTAAGTGTGAAGATGACTAAAATCTGTGGGAATGATGATTTTTAACTTGTCATGTGCATTGGAAATCCCTAAGACGGTTGTTGGAAGGTTTAGGTGTGTTTTACTTGTTTTGTTTCGTTTCGTTTTGTTTTGTTTTTCTTTCTGTTTTGCTCGAGGACTAGCAAAAGATAAGTGTGGGGGAGTTTGATAGGAGCATATTCATGCGACTTAAATGGCTTGTTCTCGTGCATTTACGTTATGTTTCTCTAGTTATTTTAGTCCTTTATGCTTCTTTTGTGTGTTTTCAGGTTCTAAGGGCTTAAGGAAGAAAAAAGATGCATTTTGGAGCATTTTGGAGCAAAATTGGGCTTGGAATGGATGGCATATGATTGGAGCCAAAATGTTGGACGAATTTGAAGGCCTTGTATTCACTTTGGACATAAAACAAAGGGCCTAGCCCATTCTCTCTTAAACCAAGCCCTTTGCCATGCATTTCCTTCCAATTCCAAAGCCCACAATCAATTCAAATGCCATGCAAATCCATATTCAACACCCTAAACTACAAGCATGCATCATCTCACCAAGCAATCAAACAAGCCACATGCATGTCCCTTTAATCATTCAACCACATTCCCACTTTCCTAGCTAACCCTACATGCATTCTTTATTCACTCTTCATCATTGCACCACAAATCATTCACCCACATGCACTCATATTCCCATTTCCTTTCCAACATCTCACATGCATTTCCACCTTCCTACTTCATCATTTCACCACATTCTCCCTCTTTAACCCACATGCACCCAAACAAAGCCAACCTAGCTAACCCTACATGCATTATTTATTCACTTTTCATCATTGCACCACCAATTCACCCACATGCATTTCCAACCATTCACACCCCTTTAATCATTCTCCTAGCTATCATTCACATGCTCTCCCATCCATTCTCTCCCTATATGTTCCCTCCACTACTCCTATAAATACCCTTGCACTCTCATCATTCAAGGCATTCTTCATCTCATTCACAACACAACACTCTTCAAAATCATCCATTCTTCCCCCTTTGGCCGTGAGTTTCCCTTCCATTTCTCCTCCATTTCTTCCATTTCCATAAATTCCCCAATCCATTCAACACACCAACAACATCCCTTAAACCTTGTGCTACAACAACGAGGAAGAGAAGAGTGCCTAAACGTTCATACAATTCAAGTTTTGAGTTGTTGGAATGTTTAGGTGTTTCTTTGATTTCAAAGTTTCATTTTAATTCTCTTTGTTTTGTATGTATGGAAGAGAAGAGTGCTTAAACGTTCATACAATTCAAGCTTTGAGTTGTTGGAATGTTTAGGTGTTTCTTTGATTTCAAGGTTATGAGGAACTAAACCCCCTTTAGGTAGGGGGTGATTCGAAACTATGTTTATATTTGCAATATGAATTGATTAACTTTCGTTGGAATTTCATAAGTTGTGGATTCAATTTGTTTAACCGTTTGATTGATAGCTTATTTATGAATGTTTATTAAGAATGCGCGCTTAATTTTCATGCATAAATATGACGCTAGAATATAAGTGAATTTCACCTAATCGTTATGAACTTATATTCACAAGTAGTGGAGGTTGCTTATAAACAATCGTGTTAAACATATTCTTGGCACGAGTTTCATGCTCATCATAGTAACGAATGCCTCGTCAACACTTATAGTTTTCATAATGCTTAATGATCCTTGATTGTATCTTTATTGTGCTGTTCACGTAAAGGACTTTTGGAGAATGTTGTGAATTGCGTTGCGCAAACCCATCCAATTCATTAACTTAAGGAAAACTTGACGGTTAATTTAAGCGGACCTAATTAATCCGGAGTGTTGAGTATCATAATTTATCGAAAGACCAACTGAGAATCAATCTTGTATGCAAGTATAACATGTGTGGAGAAAAACCCCTTAGCTAGCCTTCATTCCATTCATTCCATCACAATTTCATATTTACATTCCGCTCAGTTTATTAACTTGTTTTGTTATTTCAAATTTCGTCAAATCAAAACTTTTCCCCCCCTTTTTACTTTCTTGTTCTTTAGTGCTTAGAATCTGTTTAGTTTGTGTTTTAAAGTATTTTGAATCAAGCCATAATCTTAAATTCGTCCAAAATTAGTTTTGAGTCTTTTGGTTTGTCTTAATGTTTTAACGTTTAGTTTCACATTCTTTGAGTCTAGTTTAGTGTTTTATCTTGTTTTCACGTTTTTGAATCAGTTTACAAGGTCTTAGCAATCCCTCCTAATCCCCGGCAACGGCGCCAAAATTTGATGCGAAAATTATATGCACACAAATTAAACCCTCTTTTTGTCAATTGTAGTATAAGTATAAGTAGGGATCGTTCTGGGCGGGTCTTCACGCAAACAAAAACAAAAACAACCTTTGTGAAGCTCCATTTGTTAGATACATTTGTAATTTCTCGAAAATTAATGAAAAAGCTTTGTTTTATTCACTGTATTGGGTTGCCTCCCAAGTAGCGCTTTCTTTTACGTCTTGCAGCCGGACGGTACCTCCATTTAAGCTTGACTAGGTTCCACGGCATGGAGGGGTACCTCCTCCACGACATGCTCCTCAAACATCTCGTAATAGGGCTTCAATCGATGCCCATTCACTTTGAATTCTTGCTGCGTCCTTGAACTTTTGATTTGTACTGCACCATGAGAGAAAACATTAGTGACAATAAAAGGGCCAACCCACTTTGAACGTAACTTACCGGGGAATAATCGAAGACGAGAGTTGAATAACAACACTTTCTGCCCAATTGAGAAGGTTTTGCCTCTAATCATCTTGTCATGGACGGCCTTGGTCTTCTCCTTGTAAATCCGGGCATTCTCATACGCTTCATGCCTAATCTTTTCAAGCTCGCTCAATTGTAGCTTCCTATGGTTTCCAGCCGCGTCCACATCCATATTGAAGGTCTTGACCGCCCAATGTGCCTTGTGCTCAAGCTCTACGGGTAGATGGCACGGCTTGCCATAGACTAGCCGACATGGGGACATACCAATGGGCGTTTTGTACGCCGTTCGATAGGCCCATAGTGCATCCTCCAAGCGCAAGCTCCAATCTTTTCTATTCGGTCCAACGGTCTTTTCCAGGATTTGCTTGATTTCTCGATTTGAAACTTCGGCTTGGCCACTGGTTTGGGGGTGATAAGGTGTGGAAACCTTATGCATCACGTTGTACTTCTTGAGCAATGCTATAATGGTGCGGTTGCAAAAATGAGTCCCACCATCGCTTATGAGCACTCGAGGCATCCCAAATCTAGAGAAAATGTTAGATTTCACAAAGTCTGCAACAACTCTAGAATCGGAAGGCATCGAAGCAGGAGGCATCGGAGCAAGAGGCATCGGAGCAGAAGGCATAGGAGCGGGAGGCATAGGATATAGAGCATTCCAGGCCCCAATACTTGGCGGAATGCTGGATGACCCAGGAAAGAGGTGCCCCTGGAAGAAAGACGCAAGCCGTTGACGGTCACTTTGCATCCGACCTTGAGATTCCAGCATCTCATCAAGCTTCCTCTTCATGCCCGACGAATAGTTATTGGCAAGCACATGCAAAGTTCTATTCTCATACTTAAGTTGTTTGATCTCTTGTTTCAGGATCTCAACCTCCGCCATCAAAGATTCAACCTGACGGGAGCGAGCAAGGAGGCGTTGGCCCATGTTGGACACAGAGCCTGCGCACTGCACGCTGAGAGCCAGGGACTCTTGAACGGCCAACTGATCGGACCGTCCTGAAAGCAGCTGACTATCTCTGGGAGTGAGGAGGTTCCGAGCTACTATCGTAGCTGTTGTGGCGTCCTGCATCACGGAGTCTTCAACTGTAAGAGGACCGTCAGAAGATAAGAAAGAAGGGCGCCATACGTTATCTTGTTGCGGCACGCCCGAATCACTGCGGAGACTCAATTCTAAGCTAAGGTTCGATGGGTTTGCCATTTTTCAAAAGTGTTCAAAAAGAAGGGGTGGACGGAGTAAATTTTCGAAAGGCCGGAACCAATTTTTTCAGAATGGGAAATCTTCAGAGTGTGTAAGTTGGCGGTGATCGATAGCTCTATAAAAAGCCAAGGCAACGCGTCCACCGATTCAAAAAGCCGGAATTTGAGGTGCAAAGTTCGGCGACGCTCCCTCAGCTTTTCAGAAAACGCGTTCAACACGTGGAGGCCATCATCGCAGCTACACGTCTTTAGCCGACAGGCGCAAAGTTCGGCGACGCTTTCTCTGCTTTTCAGAAAGCGCGTGCAGCTTTATCGAAGAGACGTCTTCAAAGATCGAGGAGTCGTCACTATTCCAAAAAGCCGGATTTGCGGGATCAAAATGTTTGTCGACAACGGTAAAAGCACAGTATCACCACTTGCTATTGAATTCCCTATATATGTCGACCTTCATTTTTTTTTTGGCAAGACAGAACTGAAGAAAATGCCCAACTCTTTCTCACCTCTGAGGGTGCACTCCCAGCAAAGCCTTTCGAGATACTCCATTCTCTCTTCTTTCCCAAAGATGATACCAGATGCCTGGAGTACAGATGATCCAGGAGGAAGCAGCACAACACATACATGTGCTGATTCATTCACCGCTTCTTCAAAAGCAAAGGTATCTCATATCATCAAGGGCAAAAGCAAAGGTATCTCATATCATGCTTTTTCCCTGTCTTTTCCTTTGTCCTTGATATTACTTGCATGGCAAAGTGAAATAAGCAATCAGCCGGCACTTGGAGTCTATCTGGACTCTATTCCCTGGTTGCTTACCTAGCTTTGCTGAGCTATCCTCTAACCCTCTTCAATACGAATTGGAGAGATTGAACAAGGAAACAGTTAAGAGGAGAAAGCTCAGACCTTCGGGGGAGACCAAAGGAAGCCTGCTGCCCAGTTCAAGAGTAGCACAAAGGAAAATCAACGATGGGAACAACGCAGTTCAAGAGTAAGCCTGTGGAATCACAAAGATCCAAGCCTCACTGCAATGATCAAGGAGAAGATGGAACGAACACTCCACAACCAGATTTGCATTTCTAAACTCTTCTCTTTGTTAGATACATTCAGCCATGTTTAGTATGTTTAATTGCTGTTTATATGTTTGTTTGTGTTTAGTGTGGTTTTTAACATTGAGGACAATGTTTGATTTAAGTGTGGGGGAGTTATTAAAGTGTTTTGATGCAAATTCGTAGGGTTTTATCCACCATAAACCTCAAATGTTGTTTCTTGCTGTTTTTAAGTGTGTTTAGTGTGTTTTGACTTAAAATTTCGAAAATCACATAAAAATTTGAAAAACATGTTTTGAAAAGCCTAAAAAGAGTGTTTTGAGTCGTTTTTGTGTCGTAGGTCACCTTCCAACACAATGATAAGGATTTGGTTTCTAATTGCATGACTGTTGAAAAGAGTTATAAACATGGAGAAAAGTTTGATTTACTCTTGGTATATGCTTGGTTATGGTTATAATGTATGACTTCACATGTAATCATAAAAGAAAAAAAAAAATTAGTTATGTAACATGCTTGAAGGAAGGAACTCAAACAAACGCTACAACCCTGAGAGACTTGAGCCTATAACGTTCTTTGGAGAGTATAATCTGTGATTTCTTGTTTTCCAAAGTTGTTGCATGATCTCATTATTCTTTGCTTGGTTACTACTTAGAAGGCATTTCATCATATAGTTCCAAATGCTAGAACTCATGCCCATTTCATTCAAAGCATGTTATTGATTTACATAACATATTCAAGATGAAGTTGTGTAATTGCCACCATAGCCAAATAACCTCACTTCCCATATTTCGTATATGTTGTAAGTTTTACCCCCGTTGAGTTTTGTTTAGCCTTTATTCTTTGTCAACCCACATTATCCTCACCTAGCCTAGTTTAGGACAATCCACACCCTTGTTCTTAAAAGATAGTGAGCATAACTTAAATGAATTCCTTTTGAGTCCACACCCTATGTTGATTCAATTGTCTTGCTCACTATTTCTTTAAGAACCTTTGTTTTCCATATCCCTTCTTTGTTATCCACACATCCCAAGCCCCATTACAACCCGTGACTTCAATCTTGAGTGTTATGTGTTTCAATTTGTGGAGTTTGAACTTGGTATGAGCATATGGTGTCACTGGTTCTCGCGTCTAAGTAGTAGCATTCCATTCATGAGATCATATCTAAACTTGATTATTAACTCCAGAAATTGCGTTCTTTGTGATACATATATGTGAGTGTCGTTTTCATGTTTACATCAATCTTCTCACATATGACTAGATTAGGGTGTGTAGTTAGAAATTCTGAGTGAAAATCGAGTGCATATCTTGTAAGGAATTGAGCAAATTCTCTAAGGCATGTTACTACATTCAAAACATGGTTTTAAATGCTTAATTGTGAACTAGTATATGGTGACTATGATTAAGAATGTACTTAAGTGTGAAGATGACTAAAATCTGTGGGAATGATGATTTTTAACTTGTCATGTGCATTGGAAATCCCTAAGACGGTTGTTGGAAGGTTTAGGTGTGTTTTACTTGTTTTGTTTCGTTTCGTTTTGTTTTGTTTTTCTTTCTGTTTTGCTCGAGGACTAGCAAAAGATAAGTGTGGGGGAGTTTGATAGGAGCATATTCATGCGACTTAAATGGCTTGTTCTCGTGCATTTACGTTATGTTTCTCTAGTTATTTTAGTCCTTTATGCTTCTTTTGTGTGTTTTCAGGTTCTAAGGGCTTAAGGAAGAAAAAAGATGCATTTTGGAGCATTTTGGAGCAAAATTGGGCTTGGAATGGATGGCATATGATTGGAGCCAAAATGTTGGACGAATTTGAAGGCCTTGTATTCACTTTGGACATAAAACAAAGGGCCTAGCCCATTCTCTCTTAAACCAAGCCCTTTGCCATGCATTTCCTTCCAATTCCAAAGCCCACAATCAATTCAAATGCCATGCAAATCCATATTCAACACCCTAAACTACAAGCATGCATCATCTCACCAAGCAATCAAACAAGCCACATGCATGTCCCTTTAATCATTCAACCACATTCCCACTTTCCTAGCTAACCCTACATGCATTCTTTATTCACTCTTCATCATTGCACCACAAATCATTCACCCACATGCACTCATATTCCCATTTCCTTTCCAACATCTCACATGCATTTCCACCTTCCTACTTCATCATTTCACCACATTCTCCCTCTTTAACCCACATGCACCCAAACAAAGCCAACCTAGCTAACCCTACATGCATTATTTATTCACTTTTCATCATTGCACCACCAATTCACCCACATGCATTTCCAACCATTCACACCCCTTTAATCATTCTCCTAGCTATCATTCACATGCTCTCCCATCCATTCTCTCCCTATATGTTCCCTCCACTACTCCTATAAATACCCTTGCACTCTCATCATTCAAGGCATTCTTCATCTCATTCACAACACAACACTCTTCAAAATCATCCATTCTTCCCCCTTTGGCCGTGAGTTTCCCTTCCATTTCTCCTCCATTTCTTCCATTTCCATAAATTCCCCAATCCATTCAACACACCAACAACATCCCTTAAACCTTGTGCTACAACAACGAGGAAGAGAAGAGTGCCTAAACGTTCATACAATTCAAGTTTTGAGTTGTTGGAATGTTTAGGTGTTTCTTTGATTTCAAAGTTTCATTTTAATTCTCTTTGTTTTGTATGTATGGAAGAGAAGAGTGCTTAAACGTTCATACAATTCAAGCTTTGAGTTGTTGGAATGTTTAGGTGTTTCTTTGATTTCAAGGTTATGAGGAACTAAACCCCCTTTAGGTAGGGGGTGATTCGAAACTATGTTTATATTTGCAATATGAATTGATTAACTTTCGTTGGAATTTCATAAGTTGTGGATTCAATTTGTTTAACCGTTTGATTGATAGCTTATTTATGAATGTTTATTAAGAATGCGCGCTTAATTTTCATGCATAAATATGACGCTAGAATATAAGTGAATTTCACCTAATCGTTATGAACTTATATTCACAAGTAGTGGAGGTTGCTTATAAACAATCGTGTTAAACATATTCTTGGCACGAGTTTCATGCTCATCATAGTAACGAATGCCTCGTCAACACTTATAGTTTTCATAATGCTTAATGATCCTTGATTGTATCTTTATTGTGCTGTTCACGTAAAGGACTTTTGGAGAATGTTGTGAATTGCGTTGCGCAAACCCATCCAATTCATTAACTTAAGGAAAACTTGACGGTTAATTTAAGCGGACCTAATTAATCCGGAGTGTTGAGTATCATAATTTATCGAAAGACCAACTGAGAATCAATCTTGTATGCAAGTATAACATGTGTGGAGAAAAACCCCTTAGCTAGCCTTCATTCCATTCATTCCATCACAATTTCATATTTACATTCCGCTCAGTTTATTAACTTGTTTTGTTATTTCAAATTTCGTCAAATCAAAACTTTTCCCCCCCTTTTTACTTTCTTGTTCTTTAGTGCTTAGAATCTGTTTAGTTTGTGTTTTAAAGTATTTTGAATCAAGCCATAATCTTAAATTCGTCCAAAATTAGTTTTGAGTCTTTTGGTTTGTCTTAATGTTTTAACGTTTAGTTTCACATTCTTTGAGTCTAGTTTAGTGTTTTATCTTGTTTTCACGTTTTTGAATCAGTTTACAAGGTCTTAGCAATCCCTCCTAATCCCCGGTCCAGAACGATCCCTACTTATACTTATACTACAATTGACAAAAAGAGGGTTTAATTTGTGTGCATATAATTTTCGCATCAACAGGTGACACCCAACGACTATCAGAAATAGGATATATAACACCACAATCAAGTAATTTTATAACTTCCTTTTTCACTACTTCCATCATAGGTGGATTAAGGCGACGTTGAGCTTCACGAGATGGCTTGGCTTCCTCCTCCAAAAGGATGCGATGCATGCACGTGGTGGGACTAATGCCTTTGATATCCGCCAAAGTCCATCCAATGGCAGATTTGTGCTCTTTTAACACCCTTATCAACTTGTCTTCTTCTTGAGCCGTGATTAAGTTTGAAATGATGACGGGTAGCGTTTGATCTTGGCCTAAGAACACATACTTCAAGTGACTAGGTAATGGCTTTAACTCAAGTGTAGGTGGCTGCACAGTTGATGGAAGTAACTTGTTAGTCAAAACCGAATCTAAAAGTGAGGTTGGAGACTTACCAGAGTGGAAGGGCAATGACTCGAGGGCAGCGACCATTTCAAGTACTTCATCACAAGGGGGCACGGCAATATGGTCAGATTGCATGCCGTGGACTAAGGCTACCTCAAGTGCATCTTCGTTCATTTGATCCAAATGCACCTGTGCCAAAGAATCAACAATATCAATAGCAAAACAAGAATGGTCCTCAATTGGATGTTTAATGGTTTCAGAAAGATTAAAATGAATAATGTCCCCATCAAACTCCATGGTCAATATTCCCGTATACACATCAATCTTTGTTCTTGCTATTTTCATGAAGGGACGGCCTAGCAAGATTGGCAATGATGGAGCATGGCTTGAATCCTCCATGTCTAAAACATAGAAATCTGCGGGAAAAATAAGGTGATTGACCTACACTAAAACATCCTCAAGGACTCCCTTGGGATAAGCGTTAGAACGATCGGCCAATTGAATTATAACGCCATCTTGTTTTAACTCACCAAGGTTCATTGATGCATAAATGGAATAAGGCATGACATTTATGGATGCACCTAAATCAAGCATGGCATGTTCAAAACGATTATGTCCAATCAAACAAGGAATCGTGAAACTACCGGGGTCTTTGCACTTGGTAGGTAGTTTACGTTGCAAAACAGCAGACACATTCTCGCTTACCTTCACTACCTCTTTGTTTGCCCTTCTTCTCTTTGTATTGCATAGGTCCTTGAGGAATTTAGCATACTTTGGAACTTGTTTGATTGCATCGAGAAGCGGTATGTTTACTTGCACCTTCCGGAACGTTTCAAGAATGTCCTTCTCGCTTTCTTCCTTTTTTTCTTGCATGAACCTGCGAGGAAAAGGTACATTGGGCAGATTAGGACGTGAAGTACATGAATTTGAACTTAAATTACCTGATTTGGCCGAGTTAGGGTGATTGGGGGCCTGCGGCATTGGGTTTTTCTCTCTTTCCGTGGGTGAGCTAGACACTTCCTTAGGTTGTGTCGTCTCTTCATCTACTTCCTGGGCAGATTTGGGATTGTTTGGCTCGGTCCCAACTTCTTTTCCACTCCTTAGGGTGATGGCCTTGGCGGATTCGAATCCTCCCTTTGGATTGACTGTGGTTGAGCTAGGAAGCTTTCCTTTATCTCTAATCTGTCCAAGGAACTCAGAAATCTGCCCCATTTGTTTCTTCAGATCCATCATCTCCTTCTCGTTATTTTCTATCCGGTTGTTTTGATTTTGCAACCCCTGCGAAATAGAG
Organism: Pyrus betulifolia; assembly: GCA_007844245.1. Classification (NCBI taxonomy): domain Eukaryota; kingdom Viridiplantae; phylum Streptophyta; class Magnoliopsida; order Rosales; family Rosaceae; genus Pyrus; species Pyrus betulifolia. Next base: position 10,505,786 of record CM017596.1, read on the forward strand.
GTTAGTAATTGCATAGCTTGATTACTTTCCAAGGACGTACCTGAATGAGATGATGTCGAAGGTTGTTGGGATTGTTGGGGTGCATACGGCTTGGAATAAAAACCAGGGGGGTTTGGCCTAAATCCTCCTTGTTGGGCAGCTTGTTGTGGCTCCCTCCATTTGAAGTTTGGATGGTCCCTCCATCCGGCATTGTAAGTGTTCGAGTATGGGTTGTGTTGATTTTGTCCTTGGAAACCAATTGCATTGGCAGATTCCCACCCACCATTCTCGATTAGTTGAGGGCACTTGTCGGATGGATGCCCTTGAATTGAGCACACGCCACAAACTTGGTGTTCTTGTGCTTTTGGACCAATCACAACCTGAGAAACAAGAGAAGTAAGATTAACAAGTTGTGATTGAATTTCAGAAATAGCACTCACCTCATTTACTTTGTTGTCGTGGGGCTTCCCTTTGCCCCACTCCTTCATATTGTTGAGCGTTGAGCGCTCGGTTGGCTATGAGAATCTTGGCGTCCCTTGGTGTTTTGTCCACCAATGCTCCTCCCGCTGAGGCATCAAGCATTTGACGTTCGATAGGAAGGAGGCCCTCATAGAAATATTGAAGGAGAAGTTCCTCCTTCATTTGATGTTGAGGACATGAAGCTACAAGGCCCTTGAAGCGCTCATGATAAGCCGGGAATGTCTCACCATGATTCTGTTGAATACCACTAATTTTCTTCCGCAGGAGAATCACTCTCGAAGTAGGGAAGAATTTTTCCAAGAAAGCACGCTTCATACTCTCCCACGAAGTCACCGTTCCTGGGGCTAGTTCGTAGAGCCAATCTTTGGCCTTGTCCATAAGTGAAAATGGAAAAGCCTTCATCTTCAATATACTCCCATCCACAGTGACGGGGGTCATGCTCAAACAAGCCACCTCGAACTCCTTCAAGTGTTTGTTGGGGTCTTCCATAGACAAGCCATGGAACTTCGGAATATGGTGTAACAAACTGGATTTGAGTTCAAACACCTCAGTCGTCCCCTCTGCAGCCGTGGGGTATTGGATACAAAGAGGCAATGCATTATCCAAACCCGAGGCCGAAAGCTCCTTGATGGTTCTATTATCTGCTGCCATGGCTTGTTCTTCTTCAAAATTCTGATCAGTGGGTTTTTCTTCTACACCTACTTCGTCTTCTTCAAGCCCAGGTTGTGGTGGAGGTTGTGGTGGCTCTTGTTGACTCCTCGTTCTCCTCAAAGTGCGTTCAAAATCACCGTCAAAGTCGGAGATGTTCTCTATAATAGGCCGAGAGCTACGAGTCATACACAGTACCTGAAAAACAACCAAATAACAAACTAAGAATCTGAAATAAGAATGCACGAAAAACAAAAAAATAAAAAATAAAAATAAAGACAAGGGACTAGCAAAGTTGCTAATCCCCGGCAACGGCGCCAAAATTTGATGCGAGATTTATATGCACACAAATTAAACCCTCTTTTTGTCAATTGTAGTATAAGTATAAGTAGGGATCGTTCTGGACCGGGGATTAGGAGGGATTGCTAGAACCTTGGAAACTGACTCAAAAACGTAAAAACAAGATAAAACACTAAACTAGACTCAAAGAATGTGAAACTAAACGTTAAAATACTAAGGCAAACCAAGAGACTCAAAATGCTTTAAAAACACAACTTAAATTGATTCCTAACTAAATTGAACAATAAAGTAAAGGGGGATTGGATTTGGACGACTTTAAACTAAAAATGGAAACTTGGAAATAAAACAAATTGTAAATATGGATTTGACGGAAATTGAAATAACAAAACAAGTTAATAAACTGAGCGGAAAGTAAATATGAAATTGTGATGGAATGAATGGAATGAAGGTTAGATAAGGGGTTCTTCTCCACATATGTTATACTTGCATACAAGATTGATTCTCAGTTGGTCTTTCGATAAATTATGAAACTCAACACTCCGGATTAATTAGGTCCGCTTAAATTAACCGTCAAGTTTTCCTTAAGTTAATGAATTGGATGGGTTTGCGCAACGCAATTCACAACGTTCTCCAAAAGTCCTTTACGTGAATAGCACAATAAAGATACAATCAAAGATCATTAAGCATTATGAAAACTATAAGTGTTGACGAGGCATTCGTTATTATGATGAGCATGAAACTCGTGCCAAGAATTCATTTAACTCGATTGTTTAGAAGCAATCTCCACTACTTGTGAATATAAGTTCATAACGATTAGGTGAAATTCACTTATATTCTAGCATCATATTTATGCATGAAAATTAAGCGCGCATTCTTAATAAACATTCATAAATAAGCTATCAATCAAACGGTTAAACAAATTGAATCCACAACTTATGAAATTCCAACGAAAGTTAATCAATTCATATTGCAAATGTAAACATAGTTTCGAATCACCCCCTACCTAAAGGGGGTTTAGTTCCTCATAACTTTGAAATCAAAGAAACACCTAAACATTCCAACAACTCAAAACTTGAATTGTATGAACGTTTAAGCACTCTTCTCTTCCATACATACAAAACAAAGAGAATTAAAATGAAACTTTGAAATCAAAGAAACACCTAAACATTCCAACAACTCAAACTTGAATTGTATGAACGTTTAGGCACTCTTCTCTTCCTCGTTGTTGTAGCACAAGGTTAAGGATAGGTTGTGTGATGGTATGAAGTGTTTTGGAGGGATGGGAAGTGGTTGGATAGTGGCTGCAATGGAGGAGAAAAACTGCACAGAAAGGGAGGAATATGCACGGCAAAGATGTTTGGGAAATGGTGTGTTTGTGTATGAAAATGAGGAATGCCTTGAATGATGAGAATGCAAGGTATTTATAGGAGTAGTGGAGGGAACATATGGCTGCAATGCATGTGATAAAAGACTAGGAAAATGGGTGGAAAGCTGGAATTTCACAAAGGGGGCCAAAGGGAACCCACGGCAAAGGATGGTGCATGTGTTTGGGAAGCTTTCTTGCTCATTTTCTGGATGCAATGATGAAAAGTTTAATAAATAATGCATGTAGGTAGCTGAAATGATGAAGAATGAGTGGTGGAAATGCAAGGTGAATGAATAATGAATGCATGTGTTGATGAAATTACATTTGGAAAGCTGAAATGTGGAGGGGATGCACGGCATGGGATGTTTTAGTGCATTGTGGCTGCAATGATGTGTAATTATGGAGGAATAAGTGCATGTGGTTGAATTGGTGGTGAATGTGCATGACAAAGAATGGATTTGGCTGCAATGGTGTGTAATTGGGCTAGGTTTTAAGTGCATGAAATGGACCCAAATTGCTCTCCCTTGCATGGCAAGGAATGGTGTTTGTGTTAAGCCCATGGCAATGTGATTGTAATTGGGTTAGGGCCATTGTTTTGTGTCCTCAAGTGCATACAAGGCCTTCAATTTCATCTAACACTTGGGCTCCAAGAATAAGCTATCCATCCTTAGCCCAATAGTGCTCCAAAAAGGCCCCAAAACACTCCACAATGCATCCTTTCGTCAAACACGTTTTATAATCCTGAAAACACACAAAAGAAGCATAAAGAACTAAAATAACTAAAGAAACATAACGTAAATGTACGAGAACAAGCTAAGTAAGTCGCCTAAATATGCTCCTATCACTCGTCAGATGCAATCCCGGTTTTTCAGAAAGCGTGTGTAACTTTGTCAAAAGCTCCCAGCTTTTCAGAAGACGCTAATGCGTGAATTATACGCACACAAATTAAACCCTCTTTTTATCAATTGTAGTATAAGTATAAGTAGGGATCGTTCTTAACCGGGGATTAGGAGGGATTGCAAAATCACTTGGAAACTGACTCAAAAACGTAAAATAAAGTTTAAAACACTAAACTAGACTCAAAGAATGCAAAACTAAACATTTAAAACACTAAAACAAACCAAAAGACTCAAACAGCACCCAAAACACTCAAAACTGCCTTAAAAACACTTTCTGGGCAGTTTTGAGCACTTTGACTACTTTGGACGAAATTGGGTAATAAAATGAATCAAAACACTTAGAAACACAAACTAAGACACTTTCTAACTAAGTTGGACACTAAAGTAAAGGGGGATTGATGATAGGAGCATATTCATGCGACTTAAATGGCTTGTTCTCGTGCATTTACGTTATGTTTCTCTAGTTATTTTAGTCCTTTATGCTTCTTTTGTGTGTTTTCAGGTTCTAAGGGCTTAAGGAAGAAAAAAGATGCATTTTGGAGCATTTTGGAGCAAAATTGGGCTTGGAATGGATGGCATATGATTGGAGCCAAAATGTTGGACGAATTTGAAGGCCTTGTATTCACTTTGGACATAAAACAAAGGGCCTAGCCCATTCTCTCTTAAACCAAGCCCTTTGCCATGCATTTCCTTCCAATTCCAAAGCCCACAATCAATTCAAATGCCATGCAAATCCATATTCAACACCCTAAACTACAAGCATGCATCATCTCACCAAGCAATCAAACAAGCCACATGCATGTCCCTTTAATCATTCAACCACATTCCCACTTTCCTAGCTAACCCTACATGCATTCTTTATTCACTCTTCATCATTGCACCACAAATCACTCACCCACATGCACTCATATTCCCATTTCCTTTCCAACATCTCACATGCATTTCCACCTTCCTACTTCATCATTTCACCACATTCTCCCTCTTTAACTCACATGCACCCAAACAAAGCCAACCTAGCTAAACCTACATGCATTATTTATTCACTTTTCATCATTGCACCACCAATTCACCCACATGCATTTCCAACCATTCACACCCCTTTAATCATTCTCCTAGCTATCATTCACATGCTCTCCCATCCATTCTCTCCCTATATGTTCCCTCCACTACTCCTATAAATACCCTTGCATTCTCATCATTCAAGGCATTCTTCATCTCATTCACAACACAACACTCTTCAAAATCATCCATTCTTCCCCCTTTGGCCGTGAGTTTCCCTTCCATTTCTCGTCCATTTCTTCCATTTCCATAAATTCCCCAATCCATTCAACACACCAACAACATCCCTTAAACCTTGTGCTACAACAACGAGGAAGAGAAGAGTGCCTAAACGTTCATACAATTCAAGTTTTGAGTTGTTGGAATGTTTAGGTGTTTCTTTGATTTCAAAGTTTCATTTTAATTCTCTTTGTTTTGTATGTATGGAAGAGAAGAGTGCTTAAACGTTCATACAATTCAAGCTTTGAGTTGTTGGAATGTTTAGGTGTTTCTTTGATTTCAAGGTTATGAGGAACTAAACCCCCTTTAGGTAGGGGGTGATTCGAAACTATGTTTATATTTGCAATATGAATTGATTAACTTTCGTTGGAATTTCATAAGTTGTGGATTCAATTTGTTTAACCGTTTGATTGATAGCTTATTTATGAATGTTTATTAAGAATGCGCGCTTAATTTTCATGCATAAATATGACGCTAGAATATAAGTGAATTTCACCTAATCGTTATGAACTTATATTCACAAGTAGTGGAGGTTGCTTATAAACAATCGTGTTAAACATATTCTTGGCACGAGTTTCATGCTCATCATAGTAACGAATGCCTCGTCAACACTTATAGTTTTCATAATGCTTAATGATCTTTGATTGTATCTTTATTGTGCTATTCACGTAAAGGACTTTTGGAGAATGTTGTGAATTGCGTTGCGCAAACCCATCCAATTCATTAACTTAAGGAAAACTTGACGGTTAATTTAAGCGGACCTAATTAATCCGGAGTGTTGAGTATCATAATTTATCGAAAGACCAACTGAGAATCAATCTTGTATGCAAGTATAACATATGTGGAGAAGAACCCCTTAGCTAGCTTCCCATCCATTCATTTCCGTCAAATCCATATTCACAATTTGTTTTGTGTCCAAGTATTTATTTTAGTAAATTCGTCCAAATCCAATCCCCCCTTATTTTGTTTAAGTTTTAGTCTTAATCTTTCTTATTTTTAGTTTTGCATTCTTTGAGCATTAAATATTGTTTTATATTGTGTTTTTACGTTTTTAAGTCAAATCCAAGTGATTAACAATCCCTCCTAATCCCCGGTCCAGAACGATCCCTACTTATACACTTCACTACAATTGACAAAAAGAGGGTTTAATTTGTGTGCGTATAATTCTCGCATCAATTGAGTTTTTGACGAAATTAACTAAAATGCACAGATTGTAATTAAAAACAGATTGTAAAGATGAATGTGATGGAATTGAATGGATGGGATGGCTAGCTAAAGGGTTCATCTCCACACATGTTACACTTGCAAAATAAAAAGATTTCCAATTGCATTTCAATAAACCATAAATTCTCAACACCCCAAGTAAATTAGGTCCGCTTAAATTAACCTTCAAATCTTCCTAACGTTATTGAATTGGATGATTGCATACGACAACCCAAAACATTCCCCACAAGTCCCCTACATGATTGCATAATAGAGATACAAGCAAGAATCATTACGCTCTATGAAAATTATAAGTGTTAACGAGGCATTCGTTACTATGATTGCATGAAACTTATGCCAAGAATTCGTTTAACGCGATTGTTTATAAGCAACCTCCACTACTTGTGAATATAAGTTCATAACTATTACGTGAAACTCCCTTATATTCTAGCGTCATATTCATGCATGAAAATTAAGTGTGCACTCTCAATAAACATACATAAATAGGTTATCAATCAAATAGTTAAACAAATTGAATTCACAACTTATGAAACGCAATTAGAAGTAATCAAATCAAAATGCAAGCATAAACATAAATTTCAAATCCCCCCCTAACCAGGGGGGTTTAGTTCCTCATGATACAAAACAAATAGAATCAAAGAAACGCCTAAACGTTCCAACAACTCAAACTTGAATTGTATGAACGTTTAGGCCCTCTTCTCTTCCATTCGTCATTCGTACAAAACAAAGGGTATTGAAATTAAACATTGAAATCAAAGAAACACCTAAACATTCCAACAGCTCAAACTTGAATTGTATGAACGTTTAGGCACTCTTCTCCTCCTCTTCGTTGTAGCACAAGGTCTAAGGATAGGTTTGGAGGGATGGGGAGTTATGGATGGTGTAGAATGATGTGTTTAGGATAGGGATGGATGTAGGGGACCTCAAGGCTTCTTTTTGGGCAGAAAATATGAAGATTGGTGAAGTATGGATGTGTTATAGAGAGGGGATGAATTTCTGGCGTGAATGGTGAATGAATTATGTATGAATGGGAATGAATGTTTTGAATGAATGCAATGCATGGTTTTATAGGGAGAGAAGGGATGGGAGAACATGTGAATGGCAGCTAGGAATGATTAAAGAAGGGAATGCATGTGTAATGACAACTAGATTGGTTGGTGCAATGATGAAATGGATGGGAGAGGGAACATGACAGCTACGTAAAGTGAATGTGGCTGCATGTTTGAATGATTAAATGATGCATGTGGGTTGGAAATGCATGTGCAATGATTCTTTGGTGCTGAAAATGCATGTGTAAGCATGTGTTGGCTGAATTAAAGAATGTGAGGGAATGATGAAAGGGGAAACATGACAGCTAGGTTGAATTATGAAGAGTGAATGCATGTGGCTGATTTATGTGAATGATTATGGGTGATTATGATAAGTGATAAGTGGTGATGATAAGTAATGATTTATGATAAGCGATAAGTGGTGATGATAAGTAATGATATGTGGGAGTGTGGCTGAAATGAAGGAGTGGAATGTTGGAATGTTATGCACGGCTAAGGATATAGGAGAGGTTTAAATGTCCTAAAACTAAAGGGAACAAGGTTCCAACACTTTGGTCTTCAATTAGGTCTTCAATTTCGTCCAACACTTTGGCTCCAAGCATAGGCTATCCATCCTTAGCCCAAAAGTGCTCCAAAAGTCTCCAAAATGCATCTTTATGCTCCTTTAGCCCTTTGGACCTACAAACCCACGAAAATAGCTTAAAGTACTAAAATAACTAAAGAAACATAACGTAAATGCACGAGAACAAGCCATTTAAGTCGCATGAATATGCTCCTATCAGACGCGTGGAAGGCGAGAAATCAGTTGCACACTTTTACCGACAAGCGTGGGAGACAAAGCTGAAAGCTCCCGGCTTTTCAGAAAGCGTGTGCCACTTTGACGAAAGCTCCCGGCTTTTCAGAAAACGCGTGCCATTTTGTCAAAAGCTCTCTGACAAAGCTGAAGACGCGTGGAGGTAATTTCCGCATCCGCATTGCCACTTGCCATTACAATTCCTATATACATCAACATTCATGGCAGGGCATACACCCAGAAGCGCATGACTTTCTGATGCGAGAATTATACGCACACAAATTAAACCCTCTTTTTGTCAATTGTAGTATAAGTATAAGTAGGGATCGTTCTGGACCGAGGATTAGGAGGGATTGTTAATCACTTGGATTTGACTCAAAAATGTAAAAACAAGTTTAAAACACTAAACTAAACTTGAAGAATGCAAAACTAAACTTTAAAACACCAAAACAAACCAAAAGACTCAAAATACATAGAAACACAAAATAAGATAGATTAAGACTAAGACTAAACAAATATGGGGGGGATTGAGGTTTGGACGAATTTAAACTAAAATGGATAGAATGTAAAGAAAACAAATTGTAAATACGAATTTGACGAAAATGAATGAATGGATGCTAGCCAAGGGGTTCATCTCCACACATGTTACACTTGCATAATAAAAAGATTTCTAATTGCAATTCAATGAATTATGAAACTCATCACCCCGGGTTAATTAGGTCCGCTTTAATTAACCGTCAAGTTTTCCTTAAGTTAATGAATTGGATGATTGCATACGACAACCCAAAGCATTCCTCACAAGTTCCCTACATGAATTGCATAATAGAGATACAAGCAAGAATCATTAAGCATCATGAAAACTATAAGTGTTGACGAGGCATTCGTTACTATGATTGCATGAAACTTATGCCAAGAATTTGTTTAACGCGATTGTTTATAAGCAACCTCCACTACTTGTGAATATAAGTTCATAACTATTACGTGAAACTCACTTATATTCTAGCGTCAAATTCATGCATGAAAATTAAGCGTCGACTCTCAATAAACATACATAAATAGGTTATCAATCAAATAGTTAAACAAATTGAATTCACAACTTATGAAATGTAATTAAAAGTACTCAAATCATAATGCAAGCATAAACATATATTTCGAATCACCCCCTAGCTAAGGGGGGTTTTAGTTCCTCATACTTACAAAACAAAGAAAATTGAAATTAAACGTTGAAATCAAAGAAACGCCTAAACATTCCAACAACTCAATCTTGAATTGTATGAACGTTTAGGCCCTCTTATCTTCCTCTTTATTGTGGCACAAGGACTAAGGGATGTTGTTGGTGTGTTGAATGGATTGGGGAATTATGGAAATGGATGAAATGGAGGGGAGATGGAAGAATGGTTTTTGGATTCTAAGGGAGAAAGGAATGTGTTTGTGGTGTGTTGTTGTGTTGTGAATGAGATGATATGATCTTTGAATGAATGAATGCAAGGGTATTTATAGGAGGAGTGGAGATGTATATGGCTATTTGTTTAAGGTGTTTGTGGCTACAATGATGAAGAATTGCATGTGGAAATAAAAGGGAAAATGTGGTGAAATGATGAAGTAGGAAGGTGGAAATGCATGTGAGATGTTGGAAAGGAAATGGGAATATGAGTAGGCCATGGCATGGGAGTTGTTTTGTTGGTGTAAATGTGCCATGGTTGCAATGATGAAGAATAAAGGGTGCATGTGGGGTGGAATTGAATGAATGCAAAGTGAATGAATAATGAAATGAGTTAAAGAGGGAGAATGTGGTGAAATGATGAAGTAGGAAGGTGGAAATGCATGTGACTTGTTTGTGGAATAAAGAATGAATGGTGGAATGATGAAGTAGGAAGGTGGAAATGCATGTGACTTGTTTGTGGAATAAAGAATGAATGGTGGAATGATGAAGAGTTGCATAAAGAATGCATGTAGGGTTAGCTAGGTTGGCTTTGTTTGGGTGCATGTGTGTTAATGGTGGTTTTGCATGTGAATTGATGGATTGTTTTTGATGGAATGGATGGTTCTTTGCATGGCTTTTGAAGTGATTGTGGGCTTTGGAATTGGAAGGAAATGCATGGCCTTGGGGTTGGTTTAAGAGAGAATGGGCTAGGCCCTTTGTTTTATGTCCAAAATGAATACAAATTCGTCCAACACTTTGGCTCCAATCATATGCTATCCATTCCAAGCCCAATTTTGCTCCAAAATGCTCCAAAATGCATCTTTTTGCTTCCTTAGCCATATGAACCTAAAAACACACGAAAATGGCTTAAACTACTAAAACAACTATGAATTAACAACATAGATGCACGAAAACAAGCTAAGTAAGTTGCCTAAATATGCTCCTATCACTTTCCTTCTCGACCGAGAATGTAAATGCAACCAACCCTCTCAAACATGCTCAGTTTTCTCCTTCTCTTGAGAACACATTTTCAACCATGGATGTATCCCCCAAAGAAGATACCAAATGCCTGGAGTACAAAGGAGGCAAGAGGAAACGGTGGATCGAAGCATGTGGAGACATTCGCTGCCTCTTCGAAAGCAAAGGTATCTCATATCATCAAGGGCGAAAGCAAAGGTATCTCATATCATGCTCTTTCCCTATCTTTTCCTTTGTCCTTGATATTACTTGCATGGCAAAGTGAAAGAAGCAATCAGCCGGCACTTGGAGTCTACCTGGACTCTATTCCCTGGTTGCTTACCTAGCGTTGCTCTCGAGTAGTCATCTTCAACGGTTGATACACTTCCAGAGAAGGGACCACTTCTGCAAAGGGGAGCAAGTAAGGCAAAGGAAAATGATACATTGAAGCATGAGGAGACATGCATATGCTGAGCTATCCTCTAACCCTCTTCAATACGAATTGGAGAGATTGAACAAAGAAACAGATAAAAGGAGTAAGCTCAGACCTTTGGGGGAGACCAAAAGAATCCTGCTGCCCAGTTCAAGAGTAGCACAAAGGAAAATCAACGATCGGAGGAAACCAAAAGAATCTCCAGCTCAGTTCAAGAGTAGCCTGTGGAAAAACTCAAGATGAAGCCTCACTGCAATCACCAAGGAGAAGATGGAATTTACACTCCATAACCAGATTTGCATCCCTAAACTCTTCTCTTTGTTAGATACATTCTGCCATGTTGAGTATGTTTAGTTGCTTTTTATATGTTTACTTTTGTTTGGTGTGTTTTAAGCTTAAAACATTGAGGACAATGTTTGATTGAAGTGTGGGGGGGGGGGGGGGGGGTAACTAAGTATGTTGATACAAATTCATTGGATTTTATCACCCATAACTTCAAGTGTTGTTCCTTGCTGTTTTAAAATGTTTTTAAACTGTTTTAGTGTGTTTTGACTTAAAAATTCGAAAATCCCATAAAAATTTGAAAAATTGTTTTGAAAAACCCAAAAAGAGTTGTTTTAAAGTTGTTTTTGTGCGTGTGTTTATGTCTTAGGGTACCTTCCAACACAATGATAAGGATTTGGTTTGCAAGTGCATGACTGTTAAAAAGAGTTATAAACATAGAGAAAAGTTTGATTTACTCTTGGTATATGCTTGGTTATGGTTATAATGTATGACTTCTCATGCAATCATAAAAGAAAAATTCGTTTTTGTACCATGCCTGAAGGAAGGAACTCAAACAAACGCTACAACCCTGAGAGACTTGAGCCTATAACGTTCTTTGGAGAGTATAATCTGTGATTTCTTGTTTTCTAAAGTCGTTGCATGATCTCATTATTCTTTGCTTGGTTACTACTTAGAAGGCGTTTCATCATATAGTTCCAAATGCTAGAACTCATGCCCATTTCATTCAAAGCATGTTATTGATTTGCATAACACATATTCAAGAAGAAGTTGTGTAGTGACCACCACCATAGCCAAATAGCCTTGCTTCCCATATTTCGTATATGTTGTAAGTTTTAACCCCGTTGAGCCTTGTTTAGCCTTTATTCTTTGTTTACCCATATTTTCTTCATCTAGCCTAGTTTAGGACAATCCCCACCCTTGTTCTTAAAAGATAGTGAGCATGACTTAATTGAATTCCTTTTGAGTTACATTATGAAAGAAAGTGAGTGTGGGGGAGAGAATGTTTAAGTGTTTATGTATGTTTTGAGATTCAAAAGAAAAGAAAAAAAAAAGAAAAGAAGAAAGAAAGAGAAAAAAAAAAACTTGAAAAAAATTAAAGAATGAGTGATTGAAGAAAGGGTCCAAAACACCAATTCTGGCCGTAAATTGTCTAAATTCTCCCTTTTTGTTCAAAACTTGAGTTTTCATTCAAAAGTGAATTCTAAGTTGATTCAAGTGCTTTGCTCACTATTTCTTTAAGAACCTTTGTTTTCCATATCCCTTCTTTGTTATCCACACGCCCCGAACCCCATTACAACCCGTGACTTCAATCTTGAGTGTTATGTGTTTCAATTTGTGGAGTTTGAACTTGGTATGAGCATATGGTGTCACTGGTTCTCGCGTCTAAGTAGTAGCATTCCATTCATGAGATCATATCTAAACATGCTTATTAACTCCAGAAATTGCGTTCTTTGTGATACATATATGTGAGTGTTCGGTTTCATGTTTACATCAATCTTCTCACATATACTTAGTGTAGGGTGTGTAGTCAGAAAATCTGAGTAAAAATTGAGTGCATATCTTGTGAGGAATTGAGCAAATTCTCTAAGGCATGTTACTACATTCAAAACATGGTTTTAAATGCTTAATTGTGAAATAGTATGCGGTGACTGTGATTAAGAATGTAATTAAGTGTGAAGATGACTAAAATCTGTGGGAATGATGATTTTTAACATGTCATGTGCATTGGAAATCCCTAAGACGATTGTTGGAAGGTTTAGGTTGTGTTTTACTTGTTTTGTTTTGTTTCGTTTTGTTTTGTTTTTCTTTCTGTTTTGCTCGAGGACTAGCAAAAGATAAGTGTGGGGGTATTTGATAGGAGCATATTCATGCGACTTAAATGGCTTGTTCTCGTGCATTTACGTTATGTTTCTTTAGTTATTTTAGTTTTTTATGCTTCTTTTGTGTGTTTTCAGGTTCTAAGGGCAAAGTATGCAAAATGGTGCATTTTGGAGTAGTTTGGGGCGTTAAATGGATTGCATATACTTGAAGCCAAGTAGATGGACGAAATTGAAGACCAAAGGAGGCCCTTTGTACCAGAAATTCACACCAACACATCCCATTTCAGATTTCATTCCAATCATTCCAGCCAAGCCACATGCACTCCCTTTAATTTATTCAACCTAGCTGTCAAAGCACATGCACATTCACCCTAATCATTCACATACACAATCTGCCATCATTCACACATTCATTCCACATGCATTCCCTTCACAAATCAGCCACATGCACTTTGCCTTTCATCATTTCACCATAAATCAGCCACATGCACCCATAATCATTCAACCAACTTTGCACATGCATTCATCATCATAACCTAGCTGTCATTACCCTTTAATCACATGCATAAATCAGCCACATGCATCTCCCGTCACCATTCCAGATTTCCACCAAGTTCCTAGCGGTCATATTCCCTCCTTTTCACCTATAAATAAGCATCCATTGCAGCCACTATTCATTCATTCCCATTCATTCTCATACACTCTTCCATTTCAGAAATTCATTCATTCAAACACACATCCACACCATCAAACTATCCTTAGACCTTGTGCTACAACGAAGAGGAGGAGAAGAGTGCTTAAACGTTCATACAATTCAAGTTTGAGTTGTTGGAATGTTTAGGTGTTTCTTTTCCTCGATTACAATGTTTAATTTCAATTCTCTTTGTTTTGTATGTATGAGGAACTAAACCCCCCCTTGGCTAGGGGGGGGATTCGAAATATATGTTTATGCTTGCATTTTGATTTGATTACTTCTAATTGCGTTTCATAAGTTGTGGATTCAATTTGTTTAACTGTTTGATTGATAACTTATTTATGTATGTTTATTGAGAGTACACGCTTAATTCTCATGCATGAATATGACGCTAGAATATAAGTGAGTTTCACTTAATAGTTACGAACTTATATTCACAAGTAGTGGAGGTTGCTTATAAACGATCGCGTTAAACGAATTCTTGGCATAAGTTTCATGCAATCATAGTAACGAATGCCTCGTCAACACTTATAATTTTCATAGAGCGTAATGATTCTTGCTTGTATCTCTATTATGCAATCATGTAGGGGACTTGGGGGGAATGTTTTGGGTTGTCGTATGCAATCATCCAATTCAATAACGTTAGGAAGATTTGAAGGTTAATTAGTGCATCACGGTTAACTTGGGGTGTTGAAAATTCATGGTTTATTGAAATGCAATTGGAATTCTTTTTATTATGCAAGTGTAACATGTGTGGAGATGAACCCCTTAGCTAGCCATCCCATCCATTCAATTTCATCACATTCATCTTTACAATCTGTTTTTAATTACAATCTGTGCATTTTAGTTAATTTCGTCAAAAACTCAATCCCCCTTTACTTTAGTGTCCAATATAGTTAGAAAGTGTCTTAGTTTGTGTTTCTAAGTGTTTTGATTCAAGTTATTACCTAAATTCGTCCAAAGTACTCAAAGTGCTCAAAACTGCCCAGAAAGTGTTTTTAAGGCAGTTTTGAGTGTTTTGGTGCTGTTTTGAGTCTTTTGGTTTGTTTTGGTGTTTTAAAGTTTAGTTTTGCATTCTTTGAGTCTAGTATAGTGTTTTATATTGTGTTTTTACGTTTTTGAGTGAAATCCAAGTGATTAACAATCCCTCCTAATCCTCGGTCCTGAATGATCCCTACTTACATACTTACTACAATTGTCAAAAAGAGGGTTTAATTTGTGTGCGTATAATTCACGCATCAGAAACTCAACACCCCGGGTTAATTAGGTCTGCTTAAATTAACCGTCAAGTTCTCCTTAAGTTGATGAATTGGATGGGTTAGCGCAACGCAATTCAAAACATTCTCCAAAAGTCCTTTACGTGAAAAGCACAATAAAGATACAATTAAAGATCATTAAGCATCATGAAAACTATAAGTGTTGACGAGGCATTCGTTACTATGATGAGCATGAAACTAGTGCCAAGAATTCATTTAAGGCGATTGTTTATAAGCAACCTCCACTACTTGTGAATATAAATTCATAACTATTAGGTGAAACTCACTTATATTCTAGCGTCATATTCATGCATGAAAATTAAGCGTGCACTCTCAATAAACATACATAAATAAGTTATCGATCAAACAGTTAAACAAATTGAATCCACAACTCATGAAATTCCAACCAAATGTAATCAATTCATATTGCAAGCATAAACATGGTTTCGAATCACCCCCTAGCTAACTAGGGATTTAGCCTCTCATGTTCACAAAAAGAGAAATACAATTGAATTTAAACATAAAGCACAAAGGATTGATTACACCTAGAACGCCCAACGAATCCACTTGAATTTCGGCGCGTCGAAGCTCCTCTTTCCTCTTCTCCTTGCTGCGGCAGAGAGGGTTTTGGATGATTTGGGGTGAGTTTTTGGGTTAGGGATGGATTTAGGGTGTTAAAGTGGTGCGGCAATGGTGGTGGAAGGTGTAGGATGGTGTGGGAAGTGGTGGAGAGGCTGCGGCAAGGCTTGGAAGTGGCCGGAATGGAGGGGGGAGATGGAAAGGTGGCTGCGGATTAGAGAGGATTTAGGGTTATGGTGGCTACGGATGGAAGAATGATTGTCTGGTGAATGGGAGTGCACGGATTGGGGAGTGAATTAGGGTGAGAATGGTAGAGAATTTGTGTGACGGCTTGGGGGGTTTTTTGGGTGTGTGATGCACGGTTTTTGGGAGAGAATTGAGTGAATGATATAATATAGCTGATGAAAGAGTGAGAAGTGAGAAGGTGCGGCTGCAAGGTTGTAGTTTAGGGTTTATGAATGAATGGCTGAGATGGGTTTTGGATGAATCAAAGGCTATGGATTCAAGGGAGAGTATGGAAGTGTACGGCTAATGAGGAGAATTAGGGTTATTAGGGTGAATGAATGGGGGTCACGGCTTAAGGGGGAGAATGTGAATGTGTGGCTGAATGGGAGAATGAAAAGTGACGGCTAGGGTGAAATAAAAGGGTTATTAGGGTTTTGGATCATAAGAGTGACGGCTAGGGCGTTAAATGGATTGCATATACTTGAAGCCAAGTAGATGGACGAAATTGAAGACCAAAGGAGGCCCTTTGTACCAGAAATTCACACCAACACATCCCATTTCAGATTGCATTCCAATCATTCCAGCCAAGCCACATGCACTCCCTTTAATTTATTCAACCTAGCTGTCAAAGCACATGCACATTCACCCTAATCATTCACATACACAATCTGCCATCATTCACAAATTCATTCCACATGCATTCCCTTCATATAAATCAGCCACATGCACCCATAATCATTCAAACAACTTTGCACATGCATTCATCATCATAACCTAGCTGTTATTCCACTTTAATCCACATGCATTCCCTTCACAAATCAGCCACATGCATCTCCCATCACCATTCCAGATTTCCACCAAGTTCCTAGCTGTCATATTCCCTCCTTTTCACCTATAAATAAGCATCCATTGCAGCCACAATTCATTCATTCCCATTCATACACAATTCATTCTTCCATTTTCAGAAATTCACCAAAGAGAGCCCTTTGTGCCGTGAGTCTCCCTACCAATCCAAACACCACCAGAAATCATCCCATTGCCGTGGCCTCCCTCATCCATTTCCATAATTCCCCAATCCATTCAACACACCAAAACTCACCTTAGACCTTGTGCTACAACGAAGAGGAGGAGAAGAGTGCCTAAACGTTCATACAATTCAAGTTTGAGTTGTTGGAATGTTTAGGTGTTTCTTTTCCTCGATTCCAATGTTTAATTTCAATTCTCTTTGTTTTGTACGTATGAGGAACTAAACCCCCCCTTGGCTAGGGGGGATTCGAAATATATGTTTATGCTTGCAATATGATTTGATTACTTCTAATTACGTTTCATAAGTTGTGAATTCAATTTGTTTAACTGTTTGATTGATAACTTATTTATGTATATTTATTGAGAGTGCACGCTTAATTTTCATGCATGAATATGACGCTAGAATATAAGTGAGTTTCACCTAATAGTTATGAACTTATATTCACAAGTAGTGGAGGTTGCTTATAAACAATCGCGTTAAATGAATTCTTGGCAAGAGTATCATGCATTCATAGTTACAATTACCTCGTCAACACTTATAATTTTCATAGAGCATAATGATCTCTCATTGTATCTCTTCTATGCATTCATGTTGAGAACTATTGGAGAATGATTTGAATTGTCGCATGCATCATCCAATTCAATAACATAAGGAAAATTTGAGAGTTAATTAGTGCATCACGGTTAACTTGGGGTGTTGAGCATCATGGTTTATTGAGAAGCAATTGGAAATCGTTTTATATGCAAGTGTAACATGTGTGGAGATGAACCCCTTAGCTAGCCATCCCATCCATTCAATTCCATCACATTCATCTTTACAATCTGTTTTTAATTACAATCTGTGCATTTTAGTTAATTTCGTCAAAAACTCAATCCCCCTTTACTTTAGTGTCCAATATAGTTAGAAAGTGTTTTAGTTTGTGTTTCTAAGTGTTTTGATTCAAGTTATTACCCAAATTCGTCCAAAGTACTCAAAGTGCTCAAAACTGCCCAGAAAGTGTTTTTAAGGCAGTTTTGAGTGTTTTGGGTGATGTTTGAGTCTTTTGGTTTGTTTTGGTGTTTTAAAGTTTAGTTTTGCATTCTTTGAGTCTAGTATAGTGTTTTATATTGTGTTTTTACGTTTTTGAGTCAGTTTCCAAGTGATTAACAATCCCTCCTAATCCCCGGTCCAGAACGATCCCTACTTACATTCTTCACTACAATTGACAAAAAGAGGGTTTAATTTGTGTGCGTATAATTCTCGCATCAGAATTCGTCGTTTCTTCAAGTCTTCACTCATTCATTCCTCTTTCGCTCCAAAGGACTCCAATTTGCATCTTCTTGCACACTTTGGCCTTATAATCTGAAAATACACAAAAGTAGCCTTAAACACTAAAATAGCTAAGTAAACACAACATAAATGCACGAGAACAAGCTAATTAAGTGATGCGAGAATTATACGCACACAAATTAAACCCTCTTTTTGACAATTGTAGTAAGCATGTAAGTAGGGATCGTTCAGGACCGGGGATTAGGAGGGATTGTTAATCACTTGGATTTCACTCAAAAACGTAAAAACACAATATAAAACACTATACTAGACTCAAAGAATGCAAAACTAAACATTTAAAACACTAAAACAAACCAAATGACTCAAAACAGCCCCAAAACGCTCAAAACTGCCTTAAAAACACAATCTGGGCAGTTTTGAGCACTTTGGTGAATTTGGACGAATGTGTGTAATAAATTGAATCAAAACACTTATAAACACAAACTAAGACACTTTAACACTAAACTAGACTCAAAGAATGCAAAACTAAACATTTAAAACACCAAAACAAACCAAAACACTCAAAACAGCACCAAAACACTCAGAACTGCCTTAAAAACACTTTCTGGGCAGTTTTGAGCACTTTGAGTACTTTGGACGAATTTGGGTATTAACTTGAATCAAAACACTTAGAAACACAAACTAAAACACTTTCTAACTATATTGGACACTAAAGTAAAGGGGGATTGAGTTTTTGACGAAATTAACTAAAATGCACAGATTGTAATTAAAAACAGATTGTAAAGATGAATGTGATGGAATTGAATGGATGGGATGGCTAGCTAAGGGGTTCATCTCCACACATGTTACACTTGCATAATAAAAAGATTTCCAATTGCATTTCAATAAACCATGAATTCTCAATGATAGGAGCATATTCATGCGACTTATATAGCTTGTTCTCGTGCATTTATGTTGTGTTTACTTATCTATTTCAATGTTTAAGGCCACTTTTGTGTATTTTCAGATTATAAGGCCAAAGTGTGCAAGAAGATGCAAAGTGGAGCTTTTTGGAGCGAAAGAGGAATGAATGAGTTGAAGACTTGAAGAAACGACGAATTCCTACTCCAACGATGAATTCTTACCAAAACGAGGAATCCTACTCAAACAAGGTTTCCTATTTTAGGAAAGTTAACCCTAAGTTTCCCGTTTTGGTAACCTTTCCTAAATCTTAAACGTCCGTATTTTCTAGCCACTTTGAAGTCCTTGTAGGCGCTTTAGGACACAAAACGAATGCCCTAGCCCAAATTCCAACCAATGTCGTGGGCTTTAGCCCAAGTCCTTTCCCTTGCCATGCAAGGGGGGGCATTTTAGGCCCAAATCCATGCATTAAGCCCTTCACCCTAATTCTTCCTCCTAATTAGTGCATCCCACCATTCCATTCCATAATTTCCATTAGTGCATCCCACCATTCCATTCACACTTAAATGCCCATTATCCCATTTTTTTTAGCTTTTAATTCCACACCATCCCATTATCCTTTACATCCACTAAACCATGCATCCACATTCACCTAAATAAACCCTAAATTACATCCACTAAACCATCCATCCACCATAATTCCCACCATCCACACCTTTTCCCATCCACCAAATACCTTAAACAAACATCCATTAACACCCATTCTCTTCCTATAAATACCCATTCATTCCATTCACCAAATCATCTCATTTTCCATTGTAATACACAAACACTTCCCCTTCTCCATCTTCTCCATCTTCTCCATTTCCACTCCATTCCACACTTCCATCCCCCCAACCAACTTATCCTTAAACCTTGTGCTACAACAACGAGGAAGAGAAGAGTGCCTAAACGTTCATACAATTCAAGTTTTGAGTTGTTGGAATGTTTAGGTGTTTCTTTGATTTCAAAGTTTCATTTTAATTCTCTTTGTTTTGTACGTATAAGGAATGGAAGAGAAGAGTGCTTAAACGTTCATACAATTCAAGTTTTGAGTTGTTGGAATGTTTAGGTGTTTCTTTGATTTCAAAGTTATGAGGAACTAAACCCCCTTTAGCTAGGGGGTGATTCGAAACTATGTTTATATTTGCAATATGAATTGATTAACTTTCGTTGGAATTTCATAAGTTGTGGATTCAATTTGTTTAACCGTTTGATTGATAACTTATTTATGAATGTTTATTAAGAATGCGCGCTTAATTTTCATGCATAAATATGACGCTAGAATATAAGTGATTTTCACCTAATCGTTATGAACTTATATTCACAAGTAGTGGAGGTTGCTTATAAACAATCGCGTTAAATGAATTCTTGGCATGAGTTTCATGCTCATCATAGTAACGAATGCCTCGTCAACACTTATAGTTTTCATAATACTTAATGATCTTTGATTGTATCTTTATTGTGCTGTTCACGTAAAGGACTTTTGGAGAATGTTGTGAATTGCGTTGCGCAAACCCATCCAATTCATTAACTTAAGGAAAACTTGACGGTTAATTTAAGCGGACCTAATTAATCCGGAGTGTTGAGTTTCATAATTTATCGAAAGACCAACTGAGAATCAATTTTGTATGCAAGTATAACATGTGTGGAGATGAACCCCTTGGCTATTCCATCATCCATATTTTCATCTCATTCATATTTACGTTTTGCCTTTAATTACAATTTGTCCATTTAATTTAATCTCGTCCAAACACAATCCCCCCTTTACTTTATTGTCAAATTAGTTAGAAATCAATTTAGTTTGTGTTTTTAAAGAATTTTGAGTCTTTTGGTTTGTCTTAATGTTTTAACGTTTAGTTTCACATTCTTTGAGTCTAGTTTAGTGTTTTATATTGTTTTGACGTTTTTGAGTCAAAATCCAAGTGATTAACAATCCCTCCTAATCCCCGGTCCAGAACGATCCCTCACTTATCCATTCTACTACAATTGTCAAACGAGGGTTTAATTTGAGTGTCAAGTAATTATCACATCACTCAACACCCCAAGTTAACCGTGATGCACAAATTAACCTTCAAATCTTCCTAACGTTATTGAATTAGATGATTGCATACGACAACCCAAAACATTCCCCACAAGTCCCCTACATGATTGCATAATAGAGATACAAGCAAGAATCATTACGCTCTATGAAAATTATAAGTGTTGTCGAGGCATTCGTTACTATGATTGCATGAAACTTATGCCAAGAATTCGTTTAACGCGATTGTTTATAAGCAACCTCCACTACTTGTGAATATAAGTTCGTAACTATTAGGTGAAACTCACTTATATTCTAGCGCCATATTCATGCATGAAAATTAAGCGTGTACTCTCAATATACATACATAAATAAGTTATCAATCAAACAGTTAAACAAATTGAATCCACAACTTATGAAACACAATTAGAAGTAATCAAATCAAAATGCAAGCATAAACATATATTTCGAATCCCCCCTAGCCAAAGGGGGTTTAGTTCCTCATACGTACAAAACAAAGAGAATTGAAATTAAACATTGAAATCAAAGGAAAAGAAACACCTAAACATTCCAACAACTAAAACTTGAATTGTATGAACGTTTAGGCCCTCTTCTCTTCCTCTTTGTTGCTGCACAAGGTCTAAGGATAGTTTGATGGTCTGAATGTGTATGAATGGATAAATTTCTGAATATGGAAGAGTGTATATGAGAATGAATGCAATGGATGCTTATTTATAGGTGAATGAAGGAAGAAAAGAGGGAATATGACAGCTAGGTTGTGATGATGAATGCATGTGCAAAGTTGGTTGAATGATTATGGGTGCATGTGGCTGATTTATATGAAGGGAATGCTGTGAGTGACAGCTAGATATGTTGATGAATGCATGTGGAATGAATGTGTGAATGATGGCAGATTGTGTATGTGAATGATTAGGGTGAATGTGCATGTGCTTTGACAGCTAGGTTGAATAAATTAAAGGGAGTGCATGTGGCTTGGCTGGAATGATTGGAATGCAATCTGAATGGGATGTGTTGGTGTGAATTTCTGGTACAAAGGGCCTCCTTTGGTCTTCAATTTCGTCCATCTACTTGGCTTCAAGTATATGCAATCCATTTAACGCCCCAAACTACTCCAAAATGCACCAAAATGCATCCTCTTGCATACTTTGCCCTTAGAACCTGAAAACACACAAAAGAAGCATAAAGGACTAAAATAACTAAAGAAACATAACGTAAATACACGAGAACAAGCCATTTAAGTCGCATGAATATGCTCCTATCATTAAGTCGCATGAATATGCTCTTATCATTATTACTAATCTTTTTGTGCATGGTGCAGTCCAAATTAAGAGTTTAAGAACAGGGCAAGAATTCAAGGTGAACGGACATAGATTGAAGCCATACTATGAGAACTTCGTGGAGCATGTTGTGGAAGAGCTTCCCTTGCATGCCGTGGGTTCCAACTTGGAGTGAAAGTGTTCTTCGTCCGGCTGTACGACGTTAAAGCAAGCGCTATGTGGGAGGCAACCCATCCATTCAACAAAGGAAGCCATAGGAATCCCCAAATTCCAGATTTGCGTTCTGATAGGAGCATATTCATGCGACTTAAATGGCTTGTTCTCGTGCATTTACGTTATGTTTCTCTAGTTATTTTAGTCCTTTATGCTTCTTTTGTGTGTTTTCAGGTTCTAAGGGCTTAAGGAAGAAAAAAGATGCATTTTGGAGCATTTTGGAGCAAAATTGGGCTTGGAATGGATGGCATATGATTGGAGCCAAAATGTTGGACGAATTTGAAGGCCTTGTATTCACTTTGGACATAAAACAAAGGGCCTAGCCCATTCTCTCTTAAACCAAGCCCTTTGCCATGCATTTCCTTCCAATTCCAAAGCCCACAATCAATTCAAATGCCATGCAAATCCATATTCAACACCCTAAACTACAAGCATGCATCATCTCACCAAGCAATCAAACAAGCCACATGCATGTCCCTTTAATCATTCAACCACATTCCCACTTTCCTAGCTAACCCTACATGCATTCTTTATTCACTCTTCATCATTGCACCACAAATCATTCACCCACATGCACTCATATTCCCATTTCCTTTCCAACATCTCACATGCATTTCCACCTTCCTACTTCATCATTTCACCACATTCTCCCTCTTTAACTCACATGCACCCAAACAAAGCCAACCTAGCTAAACCTACATGCATTATTTATTCACTTTTCATCATTGCACCACCAATTCACCCACATGCATTTCCAACCATTCACACCCCTTTAATCATTCTCCTAGCTATCATTCACATGCTCTCCCATCCATTCTCTCCCTATATGTTCCCTCCACTACTCCTATAAATACCCTTGCATTCTCATCATTCAAGGCATTCTTCATCTCATTCACAACACAACACTCTTCAAAATCATCCATTCTTCCCCCTTTGGCCGTGAGTTTCCCTTCCATTTCTCCTCCATTTCTTCCATTTCCATAAATTCCCCAATCCATTCAACACACCAACAACATCCCTTAAACCTTGTGCTACAACAACGAGGAAGAGAAGAGTGCCTAAACGTTCATACAATTCAAGTTTTGGGTTGTTGGAATGTTTAGGTGTTTCTTTGATTTCAAAGTTTCATTTTAATTCTCTTTGTTTTGTATGTATGGAAGAGAAGAGTGCTTAAACGTTCATACAATTCAAGCTTTGAGTTGTTGGAATGTTTAGGTGTTTCTTTGATTTCAAGGTTATGAGGAACTAAACCCCCTTTAGGTAGGGGGTGATTCGAAACTATGTTTATATTTGCAATATGAATTGATTAACTTTCGTTGGAATTTCATAAGTTGTGGATTCAATTTGTTTAACCGTTTGATTGATAGCTTATTTATGAATGTTTATTAAGAATGCGCGCTTAATTTTCATGCATAAATATGACGCTAGAATATAAGTGAATTTCACCTAATCGTTATGAACTTATATTCACAAGTAGTGGAGGTTGCTTATAAACAATCGTGTTAAACATATTCTTGGCACGAGTTTCATGCTCATCATAGTAACGAATGCCTCGTCAACACTTATAGTTTTCATAATGCTTAATGATCTTTGATTGTATCTTTATTGTGCTATTCACGTAAAGGACTTTTGGAGAATGTTGTGAATTGCGTTGCGCAAACCCATCCAATTCATTAACTTAAGGAAAACTTGACGGTTAATTTAAGCGGACCTAATTAATCCGGAGTGTTGAGTATCATAATTTATCGAAAGACCAACTGAGAATCAATCTTGTATGCAAGTATAACATATGTGGAGAAGAACCCCTTAGCTAGCTTCCCATCCATTCATTTCCGTCAAATCCATATTCACAATTTGTTTTGTGTCTAAGTATTTATTTTAGTAAATTCGTCCAAATCCAATCCCCCCTTATTTTGTTTAAGTTTTAGTCTTAATCTTCCTTATTTTTAGTTTTGCATTCTTTGAGCATTAAATATTGTTTTATATTGTGTTTTTACGTTTTTAAGTCAAATCCAAGTGATTAACAATCCCTCCTAATCCCCGGTCCAGAACGATCCCTACTTATACACTTCACTACAATTGACAAAAAGAGGGTTTAATTTGTGTGCGTATAATTCTCGCATCAAATTTTTGGCGCCGTTGCAGGGGATTAGCAATTTTGCTAATCTCTTGGATTCGAGCGAGAATTAAGACAAAAGAGAAAGAACTCAGAACCTAGCGAATTAAGCGAAAGCTCCGAGTCCGTTTCTGAATCTGAAGAAGAACCCAAGATAACAGTGGGTGAAGAAGACATGGCAGCAGAAAACCGAACAATCAAGGAGCTTTCCGCTTCTGGATTGGCCAATGCCGCACCATTATGCATTCAATACCCCGCGGCCGCCCAAGGCAAGACCAATGAATTCGAGTTGAAGTCAAGTTTGTTGCACCACATTCCGAAATACCATGGGCTTTCCATGGAAGATCCCAACAAGCATCTCAAGGAATTCGAGGTTGTTTGTTCGAGCATGACACCCATAAATGTTGACGGGAACATTTTGATGATGAAAGCTTTTCCGTTCTCACTTTTGGAAAAAGCAAAGGATTGGCTTTTCGAATTAGCACCCGGAACGGTTACATCTTGGGATAGTATGAAAAGAGCTTTCTTGGAGAAGTTTTTTCCAACTTCAAGAATCATTCTCTTGAGGAAACGGATTAGTGGTATCCAACAAAATCAAGGTGAATCGTTTCCTTCTTATTATGAACGTTTTAAATCACTTGTTGCTTCTTGTCCACAGCATCAAATGAAGGAGGAGCTGCTCATTCAATACTTCTACGAAGGACTCCTCCCCATGGAACGCCAAATGCTTGATGCCTCGGCGGGAGGTGCGTTGGTGGATAAAACCCCGGGGGCTGCAAAAGTTTTAATTGCCAACCGAGCACATAATGCACAACAATACGAAGGTGTTGGACAAAGAGACCCCCCACGGCAACACCAAGTCAATGAGGTAGGTGCCATAACCGAACTTCAAAATCAAATGACTAACCTTACTACATTGATTTCTCAGGTGGTGGAAGGTCCAAAAGTCAAAACCATAGCTTTTTGTGGCGTATGCTCCATGCAAGGACACCCTACAGACACGTGTCCTCAACTTATCGAGAATGGCGGATTGGAGAGTGCGAATGCCATTGGGTTTCAAAGCCAAAATCAGTCAAGACATAATCCATACTCCAACACATATAATCCAGGATGGCGAGACCACCCAAATTTCAAGTGGAGGGATTCCCAGCAACCCCAGAACCAAGGAGGCTTTAGGCAACAACCACCGGGGTTCTTTCCCAAAACCTACGACCCACCCCAAAATCAAGCCCAATCCGGCCCAAGTGCCTCAGGTACGTCTCTTGACAATGATGCACTTCTTAAGATACTAACTAAGTTGTCTAATGGGCAGGAAGATCAAGCGAAGGCTATGCAAAACCAAGATAAGAGGGTGGATCAACTTGAGAAACAAATTGGGCAGATTTCCGAGTTTGTAGGTAAGTTTCGAGATCCCGGACAACTCCCTAGTTCCACCATTCCAAATCCGAAGGGAGGTTTCTAATCAGCCAAATCAATCACCCTAAGAAGTGGTAAGGAAGTTGGGGCAGGTCCTACATCAAAAACAGGTCATAACGAGGATGAAATTTTGCAAATGGAAGAGGAAGAAACAAGGTTGCCCACGGCAAAGGTGATTCCACCCTTGCCGCAAGTCCCTATGGTCCCAAATCTGCCCAATTCGGCCAATAAAGGTAAAAATGTGTTAAATTCAGTTCCTACTAATGTTTTCCCTTCAAATGTTCCTTTTCCTAGTAGGTTCAGGCAAATGAAGAAAGAAGAAGCCGAAAAGGACATCCTTGAAACATTTCGGAAAGTGCAAGTTAACATACCTTTGTTAGATGCAATCAAGCAAGTCCCGAGGTATGCTAAGTTCTTGAAGGAGTTATGTACCACTAGGAAGAGGATGTCGACTAAAGAAGTGGTAAAGGTAGGTGAGAATGTGTCCGCCATCTTGCAACGCAAACTACCTCCCAAATGCAAAGATCCAGGTAGCTTTACCATTCCTTGTGTCATTGGGAATACTAGATTTGAATATGCCATGCTTGATTTAGGTGCTTCTATAAATGTTATGCCATATTCCATTTATGCATCTATGAACTTAGGAGCATTGAAAAATGATGGGGTAATAATACAATTGGCCGATAGATCTAACGCCTATCCAAAGGGAGTTTTGGAAGATGTTCTTGTGCAGGTTAATCATTTGGTCTTCCCGGCGGATTTCTATGTCCTCGAAATGGATGAATCGGACCATGCTCCTTCACTGCCCATTCTACTTGGAAGGCCATTCATGAAGACGGCCCGGACGAAGATTGATGTGTATAGTGGAACTTTGTCCATGGAATTCGATGGGGAAGTTGTTAATTTTAATCTTTCTGATTCCATGAAATACCCTATTGAGGACCATTCATGCTTTTCTATTGATATAATTGATGATTTGGCGCAGGATTTTCTCGATTCTTTGGAGAGGGATACACTTGAAGCAACACTTGCACAAGGAATTGGGCAAAAATCTGGTTTTGCCGTACCTAGAAGTGTGGAGGAGGCCGAGATAGTGGCTGCCCTTGAGTCACAACCTCAACACCATGGTAAGCCTTCTAACCCAATTTCAATTTCAGTTCTCACTAATAAGTTGTTACCCTCAACGATTCAGGCACCCGTACTTGAGCTTAAACCAGTGCCCGATCATTTAAAGTACGTCTTTCTGGGAGACAACGAGACATTGCCCGTCATTGTCTCCTCATCACTCACGGCCCAAGAAGAAGACAAGTTGATAAGGGTGTTAAAGGAGCACAAATCTGCCATTGGATGGACCTTGGCGGATATCAAAGGCATTAGTCCCACCACGTGCATGCATCGCATCCTTTTGGAGGAGGGAGCCAAGCCATCTCGTGAAGCTCAACGTCGCCTTAATCCACCCATGTTGGAAGTAGTAAAACAGGAGGTTATAAAATTGCTTGATTGTGGTGTTATATATCCTATTTCTGATAGTCGTTGGGTGTCACCTGTGCAGGTTGTTCCGAAGAAGTCCGGAGTCACGGTGGTGAAGAATGAAGAACAAGAGCTTGTGCCAACCCGTATCCAAACAGGTTGGCGTGTCTGTATTGATTACAGGAAGCTAAATACTGCAACAAGGAAAGATCACTTCCCTTTGCCATTCATTGATCAAATGCTTGAAAGGTTAGCCGGTCATTCTTTTTATTGCTTTCTTGATGGTTATTCGGGATATAATCAAATTGTCATAGCGCCAAATGATCAAGAAAAAACTACCTTTACTTGTCCATTTGGTACTTTTGCATATCGTCGTATGCCATTTGGTTTATGCAATGCACCAGCCACTTTTCAACGATGCATGATAAGTATATTCTCAGATTATGTTGAAAAGATAATTGAAGTATTTATGGATGATTTTAGTGTCTTCGGGGACTCATTTGATGATTGCTTGCATAATCTTACTTTAATCCTGAAAAGATGCGTGGAAACTAACCTTGTTTTAAATTGGGAAAAATGTCATTTTATGGTTAAACAAGGCATAGTTTTGGGTCATATCATCTCTGAAAAAGGAATTGAAGTTGATAAGTCTAAAATAGATCTTGTACGTTACTTACCCTCTCCTACTTCTGTTAGAGAGGTTCGTTCTTTCCTTGGCCATGCAGGATTCTATAGGCGATTTATCAAAGATTTCTCCAAGATTGCACAACCCTTATGCCGTCTCCTGCAAAAAGAAGTGACGTTTGAGTTCAACGAGGAGTGTGAGAAGGCATTCAAGCTTCTCAAGAACAAGCTTACCACGGCACCTATCATCCTTCCACCTGATTGGACGTTGCCTTTCGAGCTCATGTGTGATGCATCCGATTATGCAATAGGGGCTGTTTTGGGTCAAAGGAAGAATAAGCAATCCCACGCCATCTATTATGCTTCTAGGACACTGAATGATGCTCAATTAAATTATTCAACCACTGAGAAAGAATTACTTGCTGTGGTTTTTGCATTAGATAAGTTCCGATCTTACTTACTTGGTACTAAAGTTGTTATTTTTACTGATCATGCAGCTCTCAAATATTTGCTCACGAAAAAGGAGGCCAAGCCTAGATTGATTCGATGGATGTTGCTTCTACAAGAGTTTGACATTGAGATTCGGGATAAGAAAGGCGTGGAGAATGTGGTGGCTGACCACCTAAGTCGAATGGTACATGAGGAAGTAGCGCCAATTTCTGAAACCTTTCCCGATGAGCAATTAATGTCTATCCAGGTAAGTGAGCCTTGGTATGCTGATTTGGTTAATTTTCTGGTGTCTAAGCAAGTTCCTAACACCTTAAGCAAGGCTCAACGTGATAAATTAAAAAAGGATGCACGTTTTTATGTTTGGGATGACCCTTATTTGTGGAAAATATGCCCTGATCAGATTGTGCGTCGTTGTGTTCATGAATCTGAATTTAATTCCATTTTGAGTTTTTGCCATACATATGCATGTGGTGGACACTTTGGCACACAACGCACCGCGTTTAAGGTTCTTGAGAGTGGTTTTTATTGGCCTACATTGTTTAGAGATGCTAGGGCTTTTTGCTTAACATGTGATAGATGTCAAAAGACCGGAAGTATAGGCCAAAGAGACCAAATGCCGCAAACCCCAATCCTTGTTGTTGAAATCTTTGATGTTTGGGGTATTGATTTTATGGGTCCATTCCCTATGTCTTTTGGTTTTACGTACATTTTACTTGCTGTTGATTATGTGTCAAAGTGGGTGGAAGCTAAAGCCACCCGAACTAACGATTCTAGAGTTGTTGCAGACTTTGTGAAATCTAACATTTTCTCTAGATTTGGGATGCCTCGAGTGCTCATAAGCGATGGTGGGACTCATTTTTGCAACCGCACCATTATAGCATTGCTCAAGAAGTACAACGTGATGCATAAGGTTTCCACACCTTATCACCCCCAAACCAGTGGCCAAGCCGAAGTTTCAAATCGAGAAATCAAGCAAATCCTGGAAAAGACCGTTGGACCGAATAGAAAAGATTGGAGCTTGCGCTTGGAGGATGCACTATGGGCCTATCGAACGGCGTACAAAACGCCCATTGGTATGTCCCCATTTCGGCTAGTCTATGGCAAGCCGTGCCATCTACCCGTAGAGCTTGAGCACAAGGCACATTGGGCGGTCAAGACCTTCAATATGGATGTGGACGCGGCTGGAAACCATAGGAAGCTACAATTGAGCGAGCTTGAAGAGATTAGGCATGAAGCGTATGAGAATGCCCGGATTTACAAGGAGAAGACCAAGGCCGTCCATGACAAGATGATTAGAGGCAAAACCTTCTCAATTGGGCAGAAAGTGTTGTTATTCAACTCTCGTCTTCGATTATTCCCCGGTAAGTTACGTTCAAAGTGGGTTGGCCCTTTTATTGTCACTAATGTTTTCTCTCATGGTGCAGTACAAATCAAAAGTTCAAGGACGCAGCAAGAATTCAAAGTGAATGGGCATCGATTGAAGCCCTATTACGAGATGTTTGAGGAGCATGTCGTGGAGGAGGTACCCCTCCATGCCGTGGAACCTAGTCAAGCTTAAATGGAGGTACCGTCCGGCTGCAAGACGTAAAAGAAAGCGCTACTTGGGAGGCAACCCAATACAGTGAATAAAACAAAGCTTTTTCATTAATTTTCGAGAAATTACAAATGTATCTAACAAATGGAGCTTCACAAAGGTTGTTTTTGTTTTTGTTTGCGTGAAGACCCGCCACGAGGCAAAACTCTAGAAGCGGAAGGCATCGAAGCAGGAGGCATCGGAGCAAGAGGCATCGGAGCAGAAGGCATAGGAGCGGGAGGCATAGGATATAGAGCATTCCAGGCCCCAATACTTGGCGGAACGCTGGATGACCCAGGAAAGAGGTGCCCCTGGAAGAAAGACGCAAACCGTTGACGGTCACTTTGCATCCGACCTTGAGATTCCAGCATCTCATCAAGCTTCCTCTTCATGCCCGACGAATAGTTATTGGCAAGCACATGCAAAGTTCTATTCTCATACTTAAGTTGTTTGATCTCTTGTTTCAGGATCTCAACCTCCGCCATCAAAGATTCAACCTGACGGGAGCGAGCAAGGAGGCGTTGGCCCATGTTGGACACAGAGCCTGCGCACTGCACGCTGAGAGCCAGGGACTCTTGAACGGCCAACTGATCGGACCGTCCTGAAAGCAGCTGACTATCTCTGGGAGTGAGGAGGTTCCGAGCTACTATCGTAGCTGTTGTGGCGTCCTGCATCACGGAGTCTTCAACTGTAAGAGGACCGTCAGAAGATAAGAAAGAAGGGCGCCATACGTTATCTTGTTGCGGCACGCCCGAATCACTGCGGAGACTCAATTCTAAGCTAAGGTTCGATGGGTTTGCCATTTTTCAAAAGTGTTCAAAAAGAAGGGGTGGACGGAGTAAATTTTCGAAAGGCCGGAACCAATTTTTTCAGAATGGGAAATCTTCAGAGTGTGTAAGTTGGCGGTGATCGATAGCTCTATAAAAAGCCAAGGCAACGCGTCCACCGATTCAAAAAGCCAGAATTTGAGGTGCAAAGTTCGGCGACGCTCCCTCAGCTTTTCAGAAAACGCGTTCAACACGTGGAGGCCATCATCGCAGCTACACGTCTTTAGCCGACAGGCGCAAAGTTCGGCGACGCTTTCTCTGCTTTTCAGAAAGCGCGTGCAGCTTTATCGAAGAGACGTCTTCAAAGATCGAGGAGTCGTCACTATTCCAAAA
This sequence comes from Pyrus betulifolia, assembly GCA_007844245.1. NCBI lineage: Eukaryota > Viridiplantae > Streptophyta > Magnoliopsida > Rosales > Rosaceae > Pyrus > Pyrus betulifolia. Next base: position 10,537,049 of record CM017596.1, read on the forward strand.
AGCCGGATTTGCGGGATCAAAATGTTTGTCGACAACGGTAAAAGCACAGTATCACCACTTGCTATTGAATTCCCTATATATGTCGACCTTCATTTTTTTTTGGCAAGACAGAACTGAAGAAAATGCCCAACTCTTTCTCACCTCTGAGGGTGCACTCCCAGCAAAGCCTTTCGAGATACTCCATTCTCTCTTCTTTCCCAAAGATGATACCAGATGCCTGGAGTACAGATGATCCAGGAGGAAGCAGCACAACACATACATGTGCTGATTCATTCACCGCTTCTTCAAAAGCAAAGGTATCTCATATCATCAAGGGCAAAAGCAAAGGTATCTCATATCATGCTTTTTCCCTGTCTTTTCCTTTGTCCTTGATATTACTTGCATGGCAAAGTGAAATAAGCAATCAGCCGGCACTTGGAGTCTATCTGGACTCTATTCCCTGATTGCTTACCTAGCTTTGCTGAGCTATCCTCTAACCCTCTTCAATACGAATTGGAGAGATTGAACAAGGAAACAGTTAAGAGGAGAAAGCTCAGACCTTCGGGGGAGACCAAAGGAAGCCTGCTGCCCAGTTCAAGAGTAGCACAAAGGAAAATCAACGATGGGAACAACGCAGTTCAAGAGTAAGCCTGTGGAATCACAAAGATCCAAGCCTCACTGCAATGATCAAGGAGAAGATGGAACGAACACTCCACAACCAGATTTGCATTTCTAAACTCTTCTCTTTGTTAGATACATTCAGCCATGTTTAGTATGTTTAATTGCTGTTTATATGTTTGTTTGTGTTTAGTGTGGTTTTTAACATTGAGGACAATGTTTGATTTAAGTGTGGGGGAGTTATTAAAGTGTTTTGATGCAAATTCGTAGGGTTTTATCCACCATAAACCTCAAATGTTGTTTCTTGCTGTTTTTAAGTGTGTTTAGTGTGTTTTGACTTAAAATTTCGAAAATCACATAAAAATTTGAAAAACATGTTTTGAAAAGCCTAAAAAGAGTGTTTTGAGTCGTTTTTGTGTCGTAGGTCACCTTCCAACACAATGATAAGGATTTGGTTTCTAATTGCATGACTGTTGAAAAGAGTTATAAACATGGAGAAAAGTTTGATTTACTCTTGGTATATGCTTGATTATGGTTATAATGTATGACTTCACATGCAATCATAAAAGAAAAATTCGTTTTTGTAACATGCTTGAAGGAAGGAACTCAAACAAACGCTACAACCCTGAGAGACTTAAGCCTATAACGTTCTTTGGAGAGTATAATCTGTGATTTCTTGTTTTCTAAAGTCGTTGCATGATCTCATTATTCTTTGCTTGGTTACTACTTAGAAGGCGTTTCATCATATAGTTCCAAATGCTAGAACTCATGCCCATTTCATTCAAAGCATGTTATTGATTTGCATAACATATATCAAGATGAAGTTGTGTAGTTGCCACCATAGCCAAATAGCCTCACTTCCCATATTTCGTATTTGTTATAAGTTTTAACCCCGTTGAGCCTTGTGTAGCATTTATTCTTTGTTTACCCACATTTTCCTCACCTAGCCTAGTTTAGGACAATCCACACCCTTGTTCTTAAAAGATAGTGAGCATAACTTAAATGAATTCCTTTTGAGTTACATTATGCAAGAAAATAAGTGTGGGGGAAGGAATGCTTGTTCTTAAGTATGTTTTGAGTTTCAAACAGAAAAGAAAGAAAAAAAAAAAAAAAAAAAAAAAAAAAAAAAAAAGAGCTTGAAAAATGAAAGAATGAGTGATTGAAGAAAGGGCTCAAAACACCAATTCTGGCCCTAAATTGTCTCCCTTTTTGTTCCAAAGTTGAGTTTTCATTCAAAAGTGAATTCTAAGTTGATTCAATTGTCTTGCTCACTATTTCTTTAAGAACCTTTGTTTTCCATATCCCTTCTTTGTTATCCACACACCCCAAGCCCCATTACAACCCGTGACTTCAATCTTGAAGTGTTATGTGTTTCAATTTGTGGAGTTTGAACTTGGTATGAGCATATGGTGTCACTGGTTCTCGCGTCTAAGTAGTAGCATTCCATTCATGAGATCATATCTAAACTTGATTATTAACTCCAGAAATTGCGTTCTTTGTGATACATATATGTGAGTGTCGTTTTCATGTTTACATCAATCTTCTCACATATGACTAGATTAGGGTGTGTAGTTAGAAATTCTGAGTGAAAATCGAGTGCATATCTTGTAAGGAATTGAGCAATTTCTCTAAGGCATGTTACTACATTCAAAACATGGTTTTAAATGCTTAATTGTGAACTAGTATATGGTGACTATGATTAAGAATGTACTTAAGTGTGAAGATGACTAAAATCTGTGGGAATGATGATTTTTAACTTGTCATGTGCATTGGAAATCCCTAAGACGGTTGTTGGAAGGTTTAGGTGTGTTTTACTTGTTTTGTTTCGTTTCGTTTTGTTTTGTTTTTCTTTCTGTTTTGCTCGAGGACTAGCAAAAGATAAGTGTGGGGGAGTTTGATAGGAGCATATTCATGCGACTTAAATGGCTTGTTCTCGTGCATTTACGTTATGTTTCTCTAGTTATTTTAGTCCTTTATGCTTCTTTTGTGTGTTTTCAGGTTCTAAGGGCTTAAGGAAGAAAAAAGATGCATTTTGGAGCATTTTGGAGCAAAATTGGGCTTGGAATGGATGGCATATGATTGGAGCCAAAATGTTGGACGAATTTGAAGGCCTTGTATTCACTTTGGACATAAAACAAAGGGCCTAGCCCATTCTCTCTTAAACCAAGCCCTTTGCCATGCATTTCCTTCCAATTCCAAAGCCCACAATCAATTCAAATGCCATGCAAATCCATATTCAACACCCTAAACTACAAGCATGCATCATCTCACCAAGCAATCAAACAAGCCACATGCATGTCCCTTTAATCATTCAACCACATTCCCACTTTCCTAGCTAACCCTACATGCATTCTTTATTCATTCTTCATCATTGCACCACAAATCATTCACCCACATGCACTCATATTCCCATTTCCTTTCCAACATCTCACATGCATTTCCACCTTCCTACTTCATCATTTCACCACATTCTCCCTCTTTAACTCACATGCACCCAAACAAAGCCAACCTAGCTAAACCTACATGCATTATTTATTCACTTTTCATCATTGCACCACCAATTCACCCACATGCATTTCCAACCATTCACACCCCTTTAATCATTCTCCTAGCTATCATTCACATGCTCTCCCATCCATTCTCTCCCTATATGTTCCCTCCACTACTCCTATAAATACCCTTGCATTCTCATCATTCAAGGCATTCTTCATCTCATTCACAACACAACACTCTTCAAAATCATCCATTCTTCCCCCTTTGGCCGTGAGTTTCCCTTCCATTTCTCCTCCATTTCTTCCATTTCCATAAATTCCCCAATCCATTCAACACACCAACAACATCCCTTAAACCTTGTGCTACAACAACGAGGAAGAGAAGAGTGCCTAAACGTTCATACAATTCAAGTTTTGAGTTGTTGGAATGTTTAGGTGTTTCTTTGATTTCAAAGTTTCATTTTAATTCTCTTTGTTTTGTATGTATGGAAGAGAAGAGTGCTTAAACGTTCATACAATTCAAGCTTTGAGTTGTTGGAATGTTTAGGTGTTTCTTTGATTTCAAGGTTATGAGGAACTAAACCCCCTTTAGGTAGGGGGTGATTCGAAACTATGTTTATATTTGCAATATGAATTGATTAACTTTCGTTGGAATTTCATAAGTTGTGGATTCAATTTGTTTAACCGTTTGATTGATAGCTTATTTATGAATGTTTATTAAGAATGCGCGCTTAATTTTCATGCATAAATATGACGCTAGAATATAAGTGAATTTCACCTAATCGTTATGAACTTATATTCACAAGTAGTGGAGGTTGCTTATAAACAATCGTGTTAAACATATTCTTGGCACGAGTTTCATGCTCATCATAGTAACGAATGCCTCGTCAACACTTATAGTTTTCATAATGCTTAATGATCTTTGATTGTATCTTTATTGTGCTATTCACGTAAAGGACTTTTGGAGAATGTTGTGAATTGCGTTGCGCAAACCCATCCAATTCATTAACTTAAGGAAAACTTGACGGTTAATTTAAGCGGACCTAATTAATCCGGAGTGTTGAGTATCATAATTTATCGAAAGACCAACTGAGAATCAATCTTGTATGCAAGTATAACATATGTGGAGAAGAACCCCTTAGCTAGCTTCCCAACCATTCATTTCCGTCAAATCCATATTCACAATTTGTTTTGTGTCTAAGTATTTATTTTAGTAAATTCGTCCAAATCCAATCCCCCCTTATTTTGTTTAAGTTTTAGTCTTAATCTTCCTTATTTTTAGTTTTGCATTCTTTGAGCATTAAATATTGTTTTATATTGTGTTTTTACGTTTTTAAGTCAAATCCAAGTGATTAACAATCCCTCCTAATCCCCGGTCCAGAACGATCCCTACTTATACACTTCACTACAATTGACAAAAAGAGGGTTTAATTTGTGTGCGTATAATTCTCGCATCACGTTCTCAAACCCTTCTCTTTGTTGATTGTTTCTAATCTGCCATGTTTTGTGTTTAGTTGCTGTTTGCATGTTTACTTGTGTTTTGTGTGAATTTATGTTTAAAACATTGAGGACAATGTTTGATTTAAGTGTGGGGGGTAACTAAGTATATTTGATGCAAATTCGTGGGATTTTATCACCCATAACTTCAAGTGTTGTTCCTTGCTGTTTTAAAGTGTTTTTAAGCTATTTTAGAGTGTTTTAGTGTGTTTTGTTTCATAACTCCGAAAATCACATAAAAATTTGAAAAAGATGTTTTGAAAAGCCTAAAAAGAGTGTTTTGAGTCAGTTTTGTGTGTTTGTGTCTTAGGGTACCTTCCAACACAATGATGAGGATTTGGTTTGTAATTGCATGACTTTTAAAAAGAGTTATAAACATGGAGAAAAGTTTGATTTACTCTTGGTATATGCTTGGTTATGGTTATAATGTATGACTTCACATGCAATCATAAAAGAAAAATTGGTTTTTGTGACATATTGAAGGAAGGAACTCAAACAAACGCTACAACCTTGTGAGACTTGGGCCTAAACATTATTTGGGGAGTTAAAATCTGTGCATTATTGTTTTCTAAAGTCGTTGCATGGTCTCATTATTCTTTGCTTGGTTACTACTTAGAAGGCGTTTCATCATGTAGTTCCAAATGCTAGAACTCATGCCCATTTCATTCGAAGCATGTTATTGATTTGCATAACACATATTCAAGAAGAAGTTGTGTAGTGACCACCACCAAAGCCAAATTGCCATGTATCCTACTTCATTATACGTTTAAGTTAACCCCGTTGAGCCTTGTTTAGCCTTTATTCTTTGCTAACCCACATTATCCTCACCTAGCCTAGTTTAGGACAGTCCACACCCTTGTTCTTAAAAGATAGTGAGCATGGCTTAAATGAATTCCTTTTGAGTTACATTATGCAAGAAAATAAGTGTGGGGGAAGGAATGTTTGTTATTAAGTTTATATGTATGTTTTGAGATTCAAAAGAAAAGAAAAAAAAAATTGTGAAAAACGTATGAAAAAGAAAAACAGAAAAGAAAAGAAAGAAAGAAAGGAAAAAGAGCTTGAAAAGATGAAAGAATGAGTGATTAAGTGTTGAATGTGAAGAAAGGGTCCAAAACACCAAATCTAACCCTAAATTGTCTCAATTCTCCCTTTTTGTTCAAAAGTTGAGTTTGCATTCAAAAGTGAATTCTAAGTTGATTCAAATGCTTTGCTCACTATTTCTTTAAGAACCTTTGTTTTCCATATCACTTCTTTGTTAGCCAAACACCCCAAGCCCCATTACAACCCGTAACTTCAATCTTGAGTGTTATGTGTTTCAATTTGTGGAGTTTGAACTTGGTATGAGCATATGGTGTCACTGGTTCTCGCATCTAAGTAGTAGCATTCCATTCATGAGATCATATCTAAACATGCTTATTAACTCCAGAAATTGCTTTCTTTGTGATACATATATGTGAGTGTTCGATTTCCTATTTACATCAATCTTCTCACATATAACTAGATTAGGGTGTGTAGTCAGAAAATTGGAGTGAAAATTGAGTGCATATCTTGTAAGGAATTGAGCAAATTCTCTAAGGCATGTTACTATATTCAAAACATGGTTTTAAATGCTTAATTGTGAACTAGTATGTGGTGACTATGATTAAGAATGTACTTAAGTGTAAAGATGACTAAAATCTGTGGGAATGATGATTTTTAACATGTCATGTGCATTGGAAATCCCTGAGGCAAATGTTGGAAGGTGTAGGTTATGTTTTGTTCGTTTTGTTTAGTTTCGTGTTCTTTTGTTGTTTTGTTTTGCTCGACGACTAGCAAAAGCTAAGTGTGGGGGAATTTGATAGGAGCATATTTAGGCGACTTAGTTGGCTTGTTCTTGTGCATTTACGTTGTTATTTCTTAGTTCTTTAAGTCTTTTAAGTCATTTTCGTATGTTTTCAGGTTCTAAGGGCTAAAGGAGCAAAGAAGTGCATTTTGGAGCCTTTTGGAGCATTTTTGGGCTAAAGATGGATAGCTTATGCTTGGAGCCAAAGCATTGGACGAAATTGAAGATCAAGTGAGCCTAGAATCAAAGAGAGAAGGAGGAATCAAGAATTGGAACCAGTTTCCATTATGGGGAGTTTCTATTCTTGAAAGGTTTCCAATTATGTAAGTTTCCAAATAACGTTGGTTGCCTAAATCACATGTTCTAGAAGCCCTAGACATGTCCTAAATTGTGCCGCACCTTACCTTCCTTTTTTCTCCTAAAATTTGACCTAAAATCCTTTCCCCTTGTCCTTGCCATGAGGTTAATGCTTTGTCTCACCCAAAATTTGCAAGTTTTGCACTTTCCCTTTCTTTTCCTCCTTGTGCCGCAAGACTTAGCCTTTTTCCCCTAATTCCTGATTTCAATTACCTATTCTAGAGGGATTTAACTTAATTCCTGATTCTTAGAATTGATTTGGGAATTAAACACATACTTAATTTCTACAAAAGCCTCGCCGTGCACTTCCATTAACCTTTCCTCTTCCTCGCCGTGCAAGGGGGAGGATTCTTTCCTATTTCTTGAGTCTGAGTTAATTTCTGATTACCTAAATAACCTAGGGTTTTAATTCCTGAAATCCTATATTTAAACCTCCTTGTTGCAGCCACAAAAGATCCATTCATTCACCATTCACGCCAGAAATTCATCCTCTCCCTCTAACACATCCATACTTCACCATTCTTCATATTTTCTGCCCAAAAACATCCCTTGCCATCCCCTACATCCATCCCAACCTTAAACCTATCATTCTACATCATCCATAATCCCCAAAACTCACCATAACCCCTTGTGCCGCAACAACTAGGAGAGGGAGGAAGCCTAGAACGTTTCATGCTTGCAGATTGAAGTGTTTTAGGTGTACTTCATTCTTGTTTTCAATGTTTACTTTGTTATTACTTTCTAAGTTCGCTGTAATCATGAGTGGCTAAACCCCTAATTAGTTAGGGGAAGTTTGAAGCCATGAACATGTTTGAAATATGAATTGATTTCTTCCAATTGTGATTTGTTAAGTTGTGATTGCAATTCAATTATCTGTTTATTAAAAACTTGTTTTTGTATGTTGATGATGTGAGTTTTATACGCGCACAAATTAAACCCTCTTTTTGACAATTGTAGTATAAGTATAAGTAGGGATCGTTCTGGACCGGGGATTAGGAGGGATTGTTAATCACTTGGATTTTTGACTTAAAAACGTAAAAACAATATAAAACACTAAACTAAATTGATTTCTAACTAATTTGACAATAAAGTAAAGGGGGGATTGTGTTTGGACAATATTAAATTAAATGGAAAAATTGTAATTAAAGGCAAAATGTAAATATGAATGAGATGAAAATATGGATGATGGAATAGCCAAGGGGTTCATCTCCACACATGTTATACTTGCATACAAAATTGATTCTCAGTTGGTCTTTCGATAAATTATGAAACTCAACGCCCCAAGTTAATTAGGTCCGCTTAAATTAACCTTCAAATTTCCCTAGAATCATCGAATTGGATGAATATGCATCGCAAACAAATTATTCCTAACAAGTTCTCTATATGAACAGCATGATAAAGATACAAGTTAGAATCATTACGTTCTTTGGAAATTATAAGCATCGACAAGGCATTTGTAACTATGAAAAGCATGATACTCGTGCCAAGAATTCATTTAACGCGATTGTTTATAAGCAACCTCCACTACTTGTGAATATAAGTTCATAACGATTAGGTGAAATTCACTTATATTCTAGCGTCATATTTATGCATGAAAATTAAGCGCGCATTCTTAATAAACATTCATAAATAAGTTATCAATCAAACGGTTAAACAAATTGAATCCAACATTCATGAAATCCCAACCAAAAGTAATCAATTCATATTGCAAGTATAACCATGGTTTCGAATCACCCCCTAGCTAACTAGGGGGATTTAGCCTCTCATGTTCACAAAAAGAGAATTACAAATGAATTTAAACATAAAGCACAAAGGATTGATTACACCTAGAACGCCCAACGAATCCACGTGAATTGGTGCGCGTCGAAGCTCCTCTTTCCTCTTCTCCTTCTGCGGCAGTGAGGTTAAATGGATGATTTGGATGTTATTTTGGGTTGGGGATGGATTTAGGGAGGATTGGTGGTGTAGGAAGGTGTGTAAGGTGATGTGTAGAGGTGTGGAATGGATGAATGATTGCGGCCAGATTGGAATAATGTTGAATGGTGTTGCGGATAGGTTTTAGAATTATATGAGAATTTTTGGTGTGAGTCACGGCTGTGATAGAATATTAGGTTTAGAGTGAATGGGGTGTAAAGGTTAATGGCTGAATAATCTAATGGAAAAATGGGATATGCGGCTATAATGGGAAAAATATGTGGAAGACGGCTTGGTTGTAATTTTGGGTTGATGATGAATGGCATTTGCGGGATGGAATGTTTTTTTTAGGTTTATTAGGTTGAATGGATGCTACGGATGTGGGGTAATTAGTGGGAGATAATGGTAAGTGGTGTGGAAATGGATAATGGGAAGTTAGTGCTTAGTTTTGGGTGGAATGGTGGGGGGATTAATGGGGTTAGTGGAATGGTAATGCACGGATGATGGCAAGGAAATTATGGGATATGGCACGGCTTCAATCCTGGGAATTGGCTACGGGATGGGAATTAATAATGGGAAGTCAAGGTGGGGTGGCTAAAGGCCAAAGGAAAGGATAATGGGCTGCATAATAAAATGGAATGGTGGATAATAAAGGGAAGTGCGGATGGTGGTGAATTAGGTTATGGTGGTGGAATTAATGGGGTTAGTGGAATGATGGATAAATTATAATGTGAAAGTGGCTGATTTGTTATAGGTTAGTGCATGGTTTGAAGGGTTTAAATTAGGTTATGGTGGATTATTTTAGGGTGAATGGATGCCACGGTTTGAATGAATATGGGACATATGTTCGCATCAAAAAAATATGAATTAAAGTGCATCAATTTGAATTAGGGTGCGGCTTCAACTTATTCATTCCTCTTTCCTTCCAAAAAGCTCCACTTTGCATCTTCTTGCACACTTTGGCCTTATAATCTAAAAATACACAAAAGTGGCCTTAAACACTGAAATAGATAAGTAAACACAACTTAAATGCACGAGAACAAGCTAATTAAGTCGCATGAATATGCTCCTATCAGTTGATTAGGGATGCATACTTAGTCTTCATGCATAAACTCGATGCTAGTTTATGAACGAGTTTCACCTAATCGTCACAAGTTTATAAACATGAGTAGTGAAGGTTGCTAATCACAACCGCGTTAATTGAATTCTTGGCAAGAGTTTCATGCTTTTCATAGTAACAATTGCCTCGTCAATACTTATAGTTTTCATGAAACTTAATGATCTTTGATTGTACCTTTATTGTGCTTTTCACGTAAGGGACTTTTAGAGAATGTTTTGAGTTGTTGTATGCGCATTCCCATCCAATTCAATAACTTAAGGAAAACTTGAAAGTTAGAAAAGTGCTGTCCACGGCTAACTTGGGGTGTTGAGCATCATAGTTAATGAAAAGCAATTGGAAAATCGATTCATATATAAATGTGTCATGTGTGGAGAATGGACCTCTAACTAATCCATCCATCATCTTGTTTTTAAACAAATTCGTTTTACAATCTGCCTAGTTTGATTACTTGCTTTGTTATTTCAATTTTCGTCAAAACAAAACCCCCCTTTTACTTTCTTGTTCTATAGTGTTTAGAATCTGTTTAGTTTATGTTTTAAAGTGTTTTGAATCAACCTATATTCTTAATTTCGTCCAAAATTGTGTTTAAGGTCAGAAACTGCCTATTTAGTGTTTTTAGGCAGTTTTGAGTCTTTTGAACCTGTTTTGAGTCCCTTGAGTCTTTGCAAACGTTTTTAACTTTGTTTTTATGTTTTTGAGTCAGTTTAGAGGTTTTAGCAAGCCCTCCTAATCCCCGGTCCAGAACGATCCCTACTTGCATCCTTACTACAATTTGACAACAAGAGGGTTAATTTGTGTGCTTAACTATTTTCGCATCAGCAGCTCACAACCTGTTTGTGAGCATATCTTCGACTTTGACTGTGATTTTGAGAGGACTTTGAGAGGGAAAAAGAAATTGCAAGAGTCTAATCCTCCTAGTCCCGAACCTGAATTAGAAGAGCAAGAAGTTGAAGTTAAAGAAAAGGCCACGGGAAGGTTTGAAGAGGAAGTACCAACCATGTCAGTAGACAATCGAACCATCAAGGAGCTTTCTGCCTCAGGTTTGGCCAATGCAGCCCCTCTTTGCATCCAATACCATAGGGCAGCCCCTGAGAAGACCGATGAATTTGAGTTGAAGTCAAGTTTGCTACATCATATACCCAAGTTCCATGGGTTATCAATGGAGGACCCCAATAAGCATTTAAATGTGACAGCCCATCCCGGGAATGTTATAACGTACGCGTGAAAAGACAGATTTGCCCCTAGTTCGTTTTCTTTACGTTTATTGGTTGTTTTGAGTTTGGTTGGCATGTTTGGAGCCACAAGGTAAGTTACCAAGTTCAACGCAAGTAAACCCGAAAGGTGGATTCGAATATGCAAAAGCCATAAGTTTGCGAAATGGGAAGCAAGTTGGATCTGACCACGGACCATCCAAACCATGTTCAAATGAGGAGGAAGAGTTGAGAATCGAAGAAGAGGAACAAAGCTTACCCACGGCAAAGGTGGAAACACCTTTGCCGCAAGCCTTGCATGATTCTAAGACCTCAAATCGGTCCATTAAAGGTAAAAATGTGTCAAGTTCAGTTTCCACTAATGTTTTTCCTCCGAATGTGCCTTTTCCTAGCAGGTTCATGCAAACAAAGAAAGAGGAAGCCGAAAAGGACATTCTCGAGACGTTTCGGAAAGTTCAAGTCAATATCCCTCTTTTGGAGCAATCAAGCAAGTCCCGAGGTACGCCAAGTTCTTGAAGGAACTTTGCACTAATAAGAGGAAGATTTCGACCAAGGAGGTTGTAAAAGTGGGTGAAAACATCTCAGTCATCTTACAAAGGAAACTGCTGATAGAAGCATATTTATGCGCCTTAGTTAGCTAGTTCTTATGCATTTTTGTTATGTTTTCTTCCTTAAAGTAGTCTTTTAAGCTACTTTCATATGTTTTCAGGTTTAAAGGACATATTACATGAAATGATGCAATTTGGAGCTTTTGGAGCAAAACTGAGCTGGAATGTGGTGTATGTAAATGGAGCACGAGGAATGAACGTGGTTGAAGGTCAAAGGAGTTCAAGAAATGAAGAAATGAAAATGAAGAGCAAAGAAGTCGGAATTGGCAACCAAAGTTTCTAAAGTTGGAAGTTTCTATTCTTGGAGGTTTCCATTGTCGTGAGTTTCTATTCTTGGCTTTGGGCTTTTAGATGACCTAAACCCTAACTCTTTGTGGACCCTAAGCCTATGCCGCACCTAAACCCTAACCTTAGCCCATTTTAGAGCCATTGCCGTGGGCTTTAGCCCAAGTCCTTTCCCTTGCCATGCAAGGGGGGGCATTTTAGGCCCAAATCCATGCATTAAGCCCTTCACCCTAATTCTTCCTCCAAATCCATGCATCCACATTCACCTAAATAAACCCTAAACTACATCCACTAAACCATCCATCCACCATAATTCCCATTATTGCCGTCCCCCCCACCATTCCATTCACACTTAAATGCCCATTATCCCATTTTTTTAGCTTTTAATTCCACACCATCCCATTATCATTTCCTAATCCATGCATCCACATTCACCTAAATAAACCCTAAACTACATCCACTAAACCATCCATCCACCATAATTCCCACCATCCACACCTTTTCCCTTCCACCAAATACCTTAAACAAACATCCATTAACACCCATTCTCTTCCTATAAATACCCATTCATTCCATTCACCAAATCATCTCATTTTCCATTGTAATACACAAACACTTCCCCTTCTCCATCTTCTCCATTTCCACTCCATTCCACACTTCCATCCCCCCAACCAACCTATCCTTAAACCTTGTGCTACAACAACGAGGAAGAGAAGAGTGCCTAAACGTTCATACAATTCAAGTTTGAGTTGTTGGAATGTTTAGGTGTTTCTTTGATTTCAAGGTTTCATTTTAATTCTCTTTGGTTTGTACGTATAAGGAATGGAAGAGAAGAGTGCTTAAACGTTCATACAATTCAAGTTTTGAGTTGTTGGAATGTTTAGGTGTTTCTTTGATTTCAAAGGTATGAGGAACTAAACCCCCTTTAGCTAGGGGGTGATTCGAAACTATGTTTATATTTGCAATATGAATTGATTAACTTTCGTTGGAATTTCATAAGTTGTGGATTCAATTTGTTTAACCGTTTGATTGATAACTTATTTATGAATGTTTATTAAGAATGCGCGCTTAATTTTCATGCATAAATATGACGCTAGAATATAAGTGATTTTCACCTAATCGTTATGAACTTATATTCACAAGTAGTGGAGGTTGCTTATAAACAATCGCGTTAAATGAATTCTTGGCACGAGTTTCATGCTCATCATAGTAACGAATGCCTCGTCAACACTTATAGTTTTCATAATACTTAATGATCTTTGATTGTATCTTTATTGTGCTGTTCACGTAAAGGACTTTTGGAGAATGTTGTGAATTGCGTTGCGCAAACCCATCCAATTCATTAACTTAAGGAAAACTTGACGGTTAATTTAAGCGGACCTAATTAATCCGGAGTGTTGAGTTTCATAATTTATCGAAAGACCAACTGAGAATCAATCTTGCATGCAAGTATAACATGTGTGGAGAAGAACCCCTTAGCTAGCCTTCGTTCCATTCATTCCATCACAAATTCATATTTACATTCCGCTTAGTTTGTTACTTTGTTTTGTTATTTCAATTTTCGTCAAATCAAAACTTTTCCCCCCCTTTTACTTTCTTGTTCTTTAGTGCTTAGAATCTGTTTAGTTTATGTTTTAAAGTATTTTGAATCAAGCCATAATCTTAAATTCGTCCAAAATTAGTTTTGAGTCTTTTGGTTTGTCTTAATGTTTTAAATTTTAGTTTTGCATTCTTTGAGTCTAGTTTAGTGTTTTATATTGTTTTTACGTTCTTAAGTCAATTTAGAAGGTTTTAGCAAGCCCTCCTAATCCTCGGTCTAGAACGATCCCTCACTTATCCATTCTACTACAATTGTCAAACGAGGGTTTAATTTGAGTGTCAAGTAATTCTCACATCAAATTTTGGCGCCGTTGCCGGGGATTAGCAACTTTGCTAATCCTTTGTCTTTATGTTTATTTTTTTTATTTTTTGTTTTTCGTGCATTCTTATTTCAGATTCTTAGTTTGTTTGTTTTCTTGTTTTTCAGGTACTGTGTATGACTCGTAGCTCTCGGCCTATTATAGAGAACATCTCCGACTTTGACGGTGATTTTGAACGCACTTTGAGGAGAACGAGGAGTCAACAAGAGCCACCACAACCTGGGCTTAAAGAGGAAGAAGTAGGTATAGAAGAAAAGCCCACGGATCAGATTTTTGAAGAAGAACAAGCCATGGCAGCAGATAATAGAACCATCAAGGAGCTTTCGGCCTCGGGTTTGGATAATGCATTGCCTCTTTGTATCCAATACCCCACGGCTGCAGAGGGGACAACTGAGGTGTTTGAACTCAAATCCAGTTTGTTACACCATATTCCGAAGTTCCATGGCTTGTCTATGGAAGACCCAAACAAACACTTGAAGGAGTTCGAGGTGGTTTGTTCGAGCATGACCCCCGTCACTGTGGATGGGAGTATATTGAAGATGAAGGCCTTTCCCTTTTCACTTATGGACAAGGCCAAAGATTGGCTCTATGAACTAGCCCCGGGAACTGTGACTTCGTGGGAGAGTATGAAGCGTGCTTTCTTGGAGAAATTCTTCCCTACTTCGAGAGTGATTCTCCTACGGAAGAAAATTAGTGGTATTCAACAAAATCATGGTGAGACATTCCCGGCTTATCATGAGCGCTTCAAGGGCCTTGTAGCTTCATGTCCTCAACATCAAATGAAGGAGGAACTTCTCCTTCAATATTTCTATGAGGGCCTCATTCCTATCGAACGTCAAATGCTTGATGCCTCAGCGGGAGGAGCATTGGTGGACAAAACACCAAGGGATGCCAAGATTCTCATAGCCAACCGAGCGCTCAACGCTCAACAATATGAAGGAGTGGGCCAAAGGGAAGCCCCACGGCAACAAAGTGTAAATGAGGTGAGTGCTATTTTTGAAATTCAATCACAACTTGCTAATCTTACTTCTCTTGTTTCTCAGGTTGTGATTGGTCCAAAAGCACAAGAACACCAAGTTTGTGGCGTGTGCTCAATTCAAGGGCATCCATCCGACAAGTGCCCTCAACTAATCGAGAATGGTGGGTGGGAATCTGCCAATGCAATTGGTTTCCAAGGACAAAATCAAAACAACCCATATTCGAACACTTACAATGCCGGATGGAAGGACCATCCAAACTTCAAATGGAGGGAGCCACAACAAGCTGCCCAACAAGGAGGATTTAGGCCAAACCCCCCTGGTTTTTATTCCAAGCCGTATGCACCCCAACAATCCCAACAACCTTCGACATCATCTCATTCAGGTACGTCCTTGGAAAGTAATCAAGCTATGCAATTACTAACCTCTATTTCACAGGGGTTGCAAAATCAAAACAACCGGATAGAAAATAACGAGAAGGAGATGATGGATATGAAGAAACAAATAGGGCAGATTTCTGAGTTCCTTGGACAGATTAGAGATAAAGGAAAGCTTCCTAGCTCAACCACAGTCAATCCAAAGGGAGGATTCGAATCCGCCAAGGCCATCACCCTAAGGGGTGGAAAAGAAGTTGGGACCGAGCCAAACAATTCCAAATCTGCCCAGGAAGTAAATGAAGAGACGACACAACCTAAGGAAGTGTCTAGCTCACCCATGGAAAGAGTGAAAAACCCAATGCCGCAGGCCTCCAATCACCCTAACTGGGCCAAATCAGGTAATTTAAGTTCAAATTCATGTACTTCACGTCTTAATCTGCCCAATGTACCTTTTCCTCGCAGGTTCATGCAAGAAAAAAAAGGAAGAAAGCGAGAAGGACATTCTTGAAATGTTCCGGAAGGTGCAAGTGAACATACCGCTTCTCGATGCAATCAAACAGGTTCCAAAGTATGCTAAATTCCTCAAGGACCTATGCAATACAAAGAGAAGAAGGGCAAACAAAGAGGTAGTAAAGGTAAGCGAGAATGTGTCTGCTGTTTTGCAACGTAAACTACCTACCAAGTGCAAAGACCCCGGTAGTTTCACGATTCCTTGTTTGATTGGACATAATCGTTTTGAACATGCCATGCTTGATTTAGGTGCATCCATAAATGTCATGCCTTATTCCATTTATGCATCAATGAACCTTGGTGAGTTAAAACAAGATGGCGTTATAATTCAATTGGCCGATCGTTCTAACGCTTATCCCAAAGGAGTCCTTGAGGATGTTTTAGTGCAGGTCAATCACCTTATTTTCCCCGCAGATTTCTATGTTTTAGACATGGAGGATTCAAGCCATGCTCCATCATTGCCAATCTTGCTAGGCCGTCCCTTCATGAAAACAGCAAGAACAAAGATTGATGTGTATACGGGAACATTGACCATGGAGTTTGATGGGGACATTATTCATTTTAATCTTTCTGAAACCATTAAACATCCAATTGAGGACCATTCTTGTTTTGCTATTGATATTGTTGATTCTTTGGCACAGGTGCATTTGGATCAAATGAACGAAGATGCACTTGAGGTAGCCTTAGTCCACGGCATAGGAACAAGAAATAAGTGTGAGGGAGTCTTGGCAACCCACAGTATCCAATCTGACCATATTGCCGTACCCCCTTGTGATAAGTACTTGAAATGGTCGCTGCCCTCGAGTCATTGCCCTTCCACTCTGGTAAGTCTCCAATCTCACTTTTAGATTCGGTTTTGACTAACAAGTTACTTCCATCAACTGAGCAGCCACCTACACTTGAGTTAAAGCCATTACCTAGTCACTTGAAGTATGTGTTCTTGGGCCAAGATCAAACGCTACCCATCATCATTTCAAACTTACTCACGGCTCAAGAAGAAGACAAGTTGATAAGGGTGTTAAAAGAGCACAAATCTGCCATTGGATGGACTTTGGCAGATATCAAAGGCATTAGTCCCACCACGTGCATGCATCGCATCCTTTTGGAGGAGGAAGCCAAGCCATCTCGTGAAGCTCAACGTCGCCTTAATCCACCTATGATGGAAGTAGTGAAAAAGGAGGTTATAAAATTACTTGATTTTGGTGTTATATATCCTATTTCTGATAGTCGTTGGGTGTCACCTGTGCAGGTTGTTCCAAAGAAGTCTGGCGTCACAGTGGTGAAGAATGAAGAACAAGAGCTTGTCCCCACTCGTGTTATGACTGGTTGGCGTGTTTGCATTGATTACAGGAAGTTAAATGCCATGACAAGGAAGGATCACTTTCCATTACCATTCCTCGATCAAATGTTGGAAAGGTTAGCCGGTTATGAATTTTATTGCTTTCTTGATGGATATTCCGGATATAACCAGATTGTGATCGCTCCGGAGGACCAAGAGAAGACAACATTTACGTGCCCCTTTGGCACTTTTGCATATAGACGCATGCCATTTGGCTTGTGCAATGCTCCGGCGACGTTTCAACGATGCATGGTGAGTATATTCTCTGATTATGTGGAGAAGATTATTGAGATATTCATGGATGATTTTAGCGTGTTTGGCAATTCATTTGATCATTGCTTGAATAATCTGACTTTAATCTTGAAACGTTGTGTTGAAACGAATCTTGTACTTAATTGGGAAAAATGCCACTTCATGGTTAAGCAAGGTATTGTTCTAGGCCATATCATTTCCGAAAAAGGCATTGAAGTAGATAAATCTAAGGTAGACCTTGTTCGCCACTTACCCTCTCCAACTTCGGTTAGAGAGGTACGTTCGTTTCTTGGCCATGCAGGGTTCTATAGGCGTTTTATCAAGGACTTCTCCAAGATGTCCAACCCTCTTTGCCGATTGCTTCAAAAAGATGTGCCATTCAAGTTTGATGAAGAGTGTAATTCGGCATTTAACCAACTCAAGGAGAAGCTAGTCTCGGCCCCCATTATTGTACCTCCAGATTGGAGCCTTCCGTTCGAGCTCATGTGCGATGCATCCGACTATGCATTAGGAGCTGTTCTAGGACAAAGAAGAAACAAGCGGCCGCATGTCATATACTATGCCTCTCGGACTCTCAATGATGCCCAATTGAACTACTCCACGACTGAAAAAGAACTTCTAGCTGTGGTTTTTGCTTTAGATAAATTCCGTTCATATTTAATTGGTACTAAAGTAATCGTTTATTCTGATCATGCAGCTTTGAGGTACTTGCTCACGAAAAAGGAAGCAAAGCCGAGGCTTATCCGTTGGATTCTTCTTCTTCAAGAATTTGATATTGAAATCAGGGATAAGAAGGGAAGCGAGAATGTAGTGGCTGACCATTTAAGCCGAATGATCCACGAGGAGCATGAACATGCCGTACCTATCCCTGAAACTTTTCCCGATGAGCAGCTGCTATCCATTGAGGTAAGTGAATCATGGTATGCAGATTTAGTGAATTACTTGGTGGCTAAACAATTTCCAAATGAGCTCAATAGGCACCAACGTGACAAACTTAGGCATGATGCACGGTTTTATGTATGGGATGATCCGTACTTATGGAAATTTTGTCCCGATCAGATTATACGTCGTTGTGTGCATGATTCTGAATGTCATTCAATTTTGAGTTTTTGTCATACATATGCATGTGGAGGGCACTTTGGCACACAACGGACGGCCCTCAAAGTGTTACAATGTGGATTTTATTGGCCTAGTATTTTTAAGGATGCTAGAACGTTTTGCCTAACATGTGATAAATGCCAAAGAATGGGTGGTATTAGTGCAAAAGACCAAATGCCGCAGGTTTCTATCCTAAATGTTGAAATTTTTGATGTTTGGGGTATTGACTTTATGGGTCCCTTTCCATCATCTTATGGTTTCACTTATATCTTGCTAGCCGTTGATTATGTTTCTAAATGGGTGGAAGCAAAAGCCACCCGTACTAACGATTCTAAGGTGGTTGCAGATTTCGTGAAAACTAACATTTTTGCTAGGTTTGGAATGCCGAGAGTAATCATAAGTGATGGAGGTTCACATTTTTGCAACCGGACCATTGAGGCATTATTGAGGAAATACAGTGTCAACCATAGGGTTTCTACACCTTACCATCCTCAAACAAATGGCCAAGCCGAGGTTTCCAACCGAGAGATCAAGCAAATCCTAGAAAAGACCGTTGGGCCAACAAGAAAGGATTGGAGTTTACGGTTAGATGATGCACTTTGGGCGTATCGTACGGCATACAAAACCCCCATTGGGATGTCCCCTTTTCGACTTGTCTATGGCAAGGCGTGCCATCTTCCCGTGGAGTTGGAGCATAAAGCTCTTTGGGCCGTCAAGAAGTTCAACATGCACTTAGATGAAGCGGGAAGCCATAGGAAATTCCAATTGAATGAGCTTGATGAAATACGGCACGAGGCGTACGAGAATGCAAGCATTTACAAGCAAAAGACCAAAGCTTTCCATGACAACATGATCCGTGGGAAATCCTTCTCCATTGGGCAGAAAGTGCTATTGTTCAATTCCCGTTTACGTTTGTTTCCCGGTAAGTTACATTCTAAGTGGATTGGACCGTTTGTTATTACTAATGTTTTTGTTCATGGTGCAGTCCAAATCCAGAGCTTGAAAACGGGACAGGAATTTAAGGTGAACGGGCATCGTTTGAAGGCCTATTATGAGAACTTTGTGGAGCACACCGTGGATGACACCCCCTTGGGTACCGTGGGCTCCAATTTGGAGTAAATGGATTCTTCGTCTGGCTGCAAGACGTAAAAGAAAGCGCTACTTGGGAGGCAACCCAATACAGTGAATAAAGCTTGTTTATTGATTTCCGAGTGAATTTAAAAAAAAAAAAAAAAAAAAAAAAAACATGGCAGAAAGATGGAGTCTTCACAAAGGTTGTGTACTTGAGGCCCCACTACGTGGCAACACTCTCGGAACAGGAGGTATCGGAGCAGGAGGTATCGGAGCGGAAGGCATCAGAGCGGGAGGCACTGAAGATAGATCATTCAAGGCCCCAAACCTTGGTGGAACGCTGGATGACCCAGGAAAGAGGTGCCTCTGGAAGAAAGCTGCAAACCGTTGACGGTCATCAAGCTCATCAAGCTTCCT
This sequence comes from Pyrus betulifolia, assembly GCA_007844245.1. Taxonomy (NCBI): domain Eukaryota; kingdom Viridiplantae; phylum Streptophyta; class Magnoliopsida; order Rosales; family Rosaceae; genus Pyrus; species Pyrus betulifolia. Next base: position 10,556,912 of record CM017596.1, read on the forward strand.
CTTCATGCCTGTTGAATAATTGTTGGCAAGCACGTGCAAACTTCGGTTCTCGTACTTAAGCTGTTTGATCTCCTGCTTAAGACTCTCCACCTCCGCCATCAAGGATTCAACCTGTCGGGAGCGAGCAAGAAGGCGTCGGCCCATGTTGGACACAGAGCCAGTACACTGAACACTTAGAGCCAGGGATTCTTGAACGGCCAACTCATCGGACCGTCCTGAAAGCAGCTGACTGTCTTTGGGAGTGAGGAGGTTCCGAGCCACTATCGTAGCCGTTGTGGGATCCGTCATCACAGAGTCCTCATCTGTAAGAGGGCCATGGGAAGAAAAGAAAGACGGGCACCATACCTTACCCTGACGAGACGTGACCGGATCACTGCTTAGACTCAAATCTAAGCAAAGGTTCGATGGGTTGGATGAGCTAGCCATTGTTCACGAAGTTAAAAGAAAATGGGTGGATGGAGTAGATTTTCAAAAGGGCCGGAGACAAGTTTCAAGAATGGAAAATCTTCAGAGTGTGTAAGTTGGCGGTGATCGATAGCTCTATAAAAAGCCAAGGCAACGCGTCCACCAATTCAAAAAGCCTCGGCTTTTCAGAAATCGCGTTCAACACGTGGAGGCCATCATCTCAACTACACGTCTTTAGCCGACAAGCGCAAAGTTCGGCGACGCTTTATCTGCTTTTCAGAAAACTCGTGCAGCTTTATCGAAGAGGCGTCTTCAAAGATCGAAGAGTCGTCACTATTCCAAAAAGCCGGATTTGCGAGATCAAAATGTTTGTCGACAACGGTAAAAGAACAGTATCACCACTTGCTATTGAATTCCCTATATATGTCGACCTTCATTTTTTTTTTGGCAAGACAGAACTGAAGAAAATGCCCAACTCTTTCTCACCTCTGAAGGCGCACTCCCAGCAAAGCCTTTCGAAATACTCCATTCTTTCTTCTTCCCCAAAGATGATACCAGATGCCTGGAGTACAGATGACCCAGGAGGAAACAGCACCACAAATACATGTGCTGATTCATTCACCGCTTCTTCAAAAGCAAAGGTATCTTATATCATCAAGGGCAAAAGCAAAGGTATCTCATATCATGCTCTTTCCCTGTCTTTTCCTTTGTCCTTGATATTACTTGCATGGCAAAGTGAAAGAAGCAATCAGCCGGCACTTGGAGTCTATCTGGACTCTATTCCCTGGTTGCTTACCTAGCTTTGCTGAGCTATCCTCTAACCCTCTTCAATACGAATTGGAGAGATTGAACAAAGAAACAGATAAAAAGAGGAAGCTCAGACCTTCGGGGGAGACCAAAGGAAGCCTGCTACCCAGTTCACGAGTAGCACAAAGGAAAATCAACGATGGGAGCAGCGCATTTCAAGAGTAAGCCTGTGGAATCACTCAAGATGAAGCCTCACTGCAATCACCAAGGAGAAGATGGAATTTACACTCCACAACCAGATTTGCATCTCTAAAACTCTTCTCTTTGATAGATACATTCTGCCATGTTTAGCATGTTTAGTATGTTTAGTATGTTTAGTTGTTGTTTTATATGTTTTCTTTTGTTTGGTGTGTTTTAAGCTTAAAACATTGAGGACAATGTTTGATTTAAGTGTAGGGGGGTAACTAAGTATGTTGATGCAAAATTGTTGGATTTTATCACCCATAACTTCAAGTGTTGTTCCTTGCTGTTTTAAAATGTTTTTAAACTGTTTTAGTGTGTGTTGACTTAAAAATCCGAAAATACCATAAAAATTTGAAAAATTGTTTTGAAAAACCCAAAAAGAGTTGTTTTTGTGTGTTTGTGTCGTAGGTCACCTTCCAACACAATGATGAGGATTTGGTTTTTAATTGCATGATGGTTAAAGAAAGTTACAAACATGGATGGACGTTTGATATACTCTTTGGTTTATGCTTGGTTGTCGTTATAGTTTACGAATTCACATGTAATCACAAATAATAAAAATTAGTTTTTGTAACATGCTTGAAGGAAGGAACTCAAACAAACGCTACATCCCTGTGAGACTTGAGCCTAAAAGTTATTTGGAGAGTAATAATCTGCGCGTCATTGTTTTCTAAAGTCGTTGCATGATCTCATTATTCTTTGTTTGGTTACTACTTAGAAGGCGTTTCATCACTTAGTTCCAAATGCTAGAACTCATGCCCATTTCATTCAAAGCATGTCATTGATTTGCATACCACATATTCAAGATGAAGTTGTGTAGTGACTACCATCAAAGCCAAACAGCCATGTGCCCTTCACTCATTTTGTGTTTAAGTTTAACCCCATTGAGCCGTGTTAGCCCATATTCTTTGTTAACCCGCATTATCCTCACCTAGCCTAGATTAGGACCATCCTTACCCTTGTTCTTGAAGCATAGTAAGCAAGGAATTCCTTTTGATTAATGTGTTGCAGGAAATAAGTGTGGGGGAATTTTTATTGATGTGAGTTGATGTGCCATAGGCACGGCTAGAAAAAGAAAAAAAAAAAATATTTGAAAAAGAGTTCCAAAGTATTGTTTGTTGAAGTAGGGCCCAAAACAATGAATTAGGCCCTACGAGTTGTTTGAATCTCCCCTAATTGCTTAAAAGTTGATTTCTGCATTCTAAGGGAATTCTAGGTCTTAATTTCATTACTTTACTTATTATTGCTGAAAGAACTTTTGTTTATCCCTACCTTTCCTTGTTAGCCAACACCCCAAGCCCCGTTACAACCCTCTACTTCTATCTTGAGTGTTGTGCATTTCAATTGAGGAGTTTGAATTTGGTATGAGCATATGGTGTCACTGGTTCTCGCATCTAAGTAGTAGCATTCCATTCATGAGATCATATTTAAACACGTTTAATTACTCCAGAAAGTGCATTCTTTGTTATAACCTATGTGAGTACTAGTCTTTCATGTTTACATCAATCTTCTCACATATAACTAGTGTAGGGTGTGTAGTCAGAAAATCTGAGTGAAAATTGAGTGCATAACTAGTGAGGATTTGAGGGTATTCTCTAAGGCATGTTACTACATGCAAAATGTGTTTTAATTGATTAAATGCGAACTAGTGAATGGTGACTATGATTAAGTATGTGCTTGAGGGGAAGTAAGACTAAAAGCTATGTGAGTAATGATTTTTGACATGTCATGTTTCATTGGAAATCCCTGAGGCAACCGTTGGAAGGTTTAGGTTATGTTTTGTTTATTTTGTTTCAGCTTGTTTACTTTAGTTGTTTTGTTTTGCTCGAGGACTAGCAAAAGCTAAGTGTGAGGGAATTTGATAGAAGCATATTTATGCGCCTTAGTTAGCTAGTTCTTATGCATTTTTGTTATGTTTTCTTCCTTAAAGTAGTCTTTTAAGCTACTTTCATATGTTTTCAGGTTTAAAGGACATATTACATGAAATGATGCAATTTGGAGCTTTTGGAGCAAAACTGAGCTGGAATGTGGTGTATGTAAATGGAGCACGAGGAATGAACGTGGTTGAAGGTCAAAGGAGTTCAAGAAATGAAGAAATGAAAGTGAAGAGCAAAGAAGTCGGAATTGGCAACCAAAGTTTCTAAAGTTGGAAGTTTCTATTCTTGAAGGTTTCCATTGTCGTGAGTTTCTATTCTTGGCTTTGGGCTTTTAGATGACCTAAACCCTAACTCTTTGTGGACCCTAAGCCTATGCCGCACCTAAACCCTAACCTTAACCCATTTTAGAGCCATTGCCGTGGGCTTTAGCCCAAGTCCTTTCCCTTGCCATGCAAGGGGGGGCATTTTAGGCCCAAATCCATGCATTAAGCCCTTCACCCTAATTCTTCCTCCAAATCCATGCATCCACATTCACCTAAATAAACCCTAAACTACATCCACTAAACCATCCATCCACCATAATTCCCATTATTGCCGTCCCCCCCACCATTCCATTCACACTTAAATGCCCATTATCCCATTTTTTTAGCTTTTAATTCCACACCATCCCATTATCATTTCCTAATCCATGCATCCACATTCACCTAAATAAACCCTAAACTACATCCACTAAACCATCCATCCACCATAATTCCCACCATCCACACCTTTTCCCTTCCACCAAATACCTTAAACAAACATCCATTAACACCCATTCTCTTCCTATAAATACCCATTCATTCCATTCACCAAATCATCTCATTTTCCATTGTAATACACAAACACTTCCCCTTCTCCATCTTCTCCATTTCCACTCCATTCCACACTTCCATCCCCCCAACCAACCTATCCTTAAACCTTGTGCTACAACAACGAGGAAGAGAAGAGTGCCTAAACGTTCATACAATTCAAGTTTGAGTTGTTGGAATGTTTAGGTGTTTCTTTGATTTCAAAGTTTCATTTTAATTCTCTTTGTTTTGTACGTATAAGGAATGGAAGAGAAGAGTGCTTAAACGTTCATACAATTCAAGTTTTGAGTTGTTGGAATGTTTAGGTGTTTCTTTGATTTCAAATGTATGAGGAACTAAACCCCCTTTAGCTAGGGGGTGATTCGAAACTATGTTTATATTTGCAATATGAATTGATTAACTTTCGTTGGAATTTCATAAGTTGTGGATTCAATTTGTTTAACCGTTTGATTGATAACTTATTTATGAATGTTTATTAAGAATGCGCGCTTAATTTTCATGCATAAATATGACGCTAGAATATAAGTGATTTTCACCTAATCGTTATGAACTTATATTCACAAGTAGTGGAGGTTGCTTATAAACAATCGCGTTAAATGAATTCTTGGCACGAGTTTCATGCTCATCATAGTAACGAATGCCTCGTCAACACTTATAGTTTTCATAATACTTAATGATCTTTGATTGTATCTTTATTGTGCTGTTCACGTAAAGGACTTTTGGAGAATGTTGTGAATTGCGTTGCGCAAACCCATCCAATTCATTAACTTAAGGAAAACTTGACGGTTAATTTAAGCGGACCTAATTAATCCGGAGTGTTGAGTTTCATAATTTATTGAAAGACCAACTGAGAATCAATCTTGCATGCAAGTATAACATGTGTGGAGAAGAACCCCTTAGCTAGCCTTCGTTCCATTCATTCCATCACAAATTCATATTTACATTCTGCTTAGTTTGTTACTTTGTTTTGTTATTTCAATTTTCGTCAAATCAAAACTTTTTCCCCCCCTTATACTTTCTTGTTCTTTAGTGCTTAGAATCTGTTTAGTTTATGTTTTAAAGTATTTTGAATCAAGCCATAATCTTAAATTCGTCCAAAATTAGTTTTGAGTCTTTTGGTTTGCCTTAATGTTTTAAATTTTAGTTTTGCATTCTTTGAGTCTAGTTTAGTGTTTTATATTGTTTTTACGTTCTTAAGTCAATTTAGAAGGTTTTAGCAAGCCCTCCTAATCCCCGGTCTAGAACGATCCCTCACTTATCCATTCTACTACAATTGTCAAACGAGGGTTTAATTTGAGTGTCAAGTAATTCTCACATCAACTGCCCCCTAAATGCAAGGATCCGGGTAGTTTTACAATTCCATGTGTCATTGGTAACACTCGTTTTGAATCTGCCATGTTAGATTTAGGTGCATCAATAAACGTCATGCCATATTCAATTTATGCATCTATGAATCTAGGAGCATTGAAAAACGATGGTGTTATTATACAATTGGCCGATAGATCTAATGCCTATCCAAAGGGAGTTTTGGAAGATGTTTTAGTGCAGGTCAATCATTTAATCTTTCCGGCGAAATGGACGACTCGGTTCATTCTCCACCCTTGCCACTCCTACTTGGAAGACCGTTCATGAAAACAGCCCAAACAAAGATTGACGTGGCCAAAGGAGCACTAACAATGGAGTTTGGTGGCAATATAATTAAATTCAATGTCTATGACTCTATTAAGAATTCTAATGATTGTCCTTCTTGTTTTGCCATAGATGCGCATAAGGATATAGGGCCGAAAGGATCCACACCTATCAAGGAGGATGTATCTAGAACCACAATTGGAGAGGAACTTGGAGTGATTGCCCTACAACCACCCAATATGGCCATAGTGACATTGTTGATAAGGCTGCCACTTTTGAGCCTTCACCACAATATGTTTGTAAGTCTTCAATCCCAATTTCAATTCCCATTTCAACTAATAGGTTGTTACCTTCTTTGGTGCAGGTGCCCAACTGATTTCAAGGTGGTGGGAGCATTTACATGGACTTTCGGAACCAAAACACCACCATTAGGGAGGATCACTATCCCCTCCCATTCATTGAGCCATATTATGCAAATGTTGAAGGGCATGTCGTGGAGGAAACACCCCTTGATGCGAAAATAGTTAAGCACACAAATTAACCCTCTTGTTGTCAAATTGTAGTAAGGATGCAAGTAGGGATCGTTCTTGGACCGGGGATTAGGAGGGCTTGCTAAAACCTCTAAACTAACTCAAAAACACAAAAACAAAGTTAAAAACGTTCACAAAGACTCAAAGGACTCAAAACAAGTTCAAAAGACTAAAAACTGCCTAAAAACACTAACTAGGCAGTTTCTAACCTTAAACACAAATTTGGACGAATTTAAGATTATAGGTTGATTCAAAACACTTTAAAACACAAACTAAACAGATTCTAAAGACTATAGAACAAGAAAGTAAAGGGGGGTTTTGTTTTGACGAAAATTGAAATAACAAAACAAGATAACAAACTAGGCAGATTGTAAAACGAATTCCTTGAAAACAAGATGATGGATGGATTAGTTAGAGGTCCATTCTCCACACATGACACATTTGTATATGAATTGATTCTCCAATTGCTTTTCACTAACTATGATGCTCAACACCCCAAGTTAACCGTGATGCACTAATTAACCTTCAAATTTTCCTTATGTCAATGAATTGGATGATGCATGCGACAATTCATATTATTCTCCAACGGTCCTCAACATGAATGCATAGAAGAGATACAATGAGAGATCATTATGCTCTATGAAAATTATAAGTGTTGACGAGGCAATTGTAACTATGAATGCATGAAACTCTTGCCAAGAATTCAATTAACTTGGTTGTGACTAGCACCCTTCACTACTCATGTTTATAAACTTGTGATGATTAGGTGAAACTTGTTTATAAACTAGCATCAAGTTTATGCATGAAAACTAAGTATGATTCCTTAATCAACATACGAGAACAAGTTATGAATAAAACAGATAATTGAATTGCAATCACAACTTAACAAATCACAATTGGAAGAAATCAATTTATATCTCAAACATGTTCATGGCTTCACACTTTCCCCTAACTAATTAGGGGTTTAGCCACTCATGATTACAGCAAACTTAGAAAGTAATAACAAAGTAAACATTGAAAACAAGAACGAAGTACACCTAAAACGCTCCAATCTGCAAGCATGAAACGTTCTAGGCCTCATTCCTCTCCTAGTTGCTGCGGCACAAGGGTTTGTTGTGAGTTTTGGGGTTATCGATGATGTAGAATGATGGATTTAGGGTTGGGATGGATGTAGGGGACGGCAAGGCTTGTTTCTGGGCAGAAAATATGAAGAATGGTGAAGTATGGATGTGTTAGAGAGAGGGGATGAATTTCTAGCGTGAATGGTGAATGAATGAATGTTTTGTGGCTACAATAAGGAGGTTTATTAATAGGATTTCAGGAATTAAAACCCTAGGTTATTTAGGTAATCAGAAATTAAGTCAAAAGCTTTAGAAATAGGAAATAACCCTCTCCCTTGCACGGCAAGGAAGAGGAAAGGTCAAGGGAAGTGCACGGCAAGGTTTGCATAGGAAATAAGTAAGTGTTTAATTCCCCAAATCAATTCTAAGAATCAGGAATTAAGTTAAATCCCTTTAGAATAGGTAATTGAAATCAGGAATTAGGGGAAAAAGGGCTAAGTCTTGCGGCACAAGGAGGAAAAGAAAGGGAAAGTGCAAAACTTGCAGATTTTGAGTGAAAGGGAATGTATAGGTGCGGCTAAGACTTTTAAGAGAGGGATTATGACATAATCTTGCAGATTTTGGGAGATAAAAGGAAGGTAAGGTGCGGCACAATTTAGGACATGTCTAGGGCTTCTAGAACATGTGATTTAGGCAACCAACGTCATTTAGAAACTTGCACAATTGGAAACCTTTCAAGAATAGAAACTCCCCATAATGGAAACTGGTTTCCAATTCTTGATTCCTCCTTCTTTCTTCGATTCTAGGCTCACTTGATCTTCAATTTCGTCCAATACTTTGGCTTCAAGCATAAGCTATCCATCTTTAGCCCAAAAGTGCTCCAAAGGACTCCAAAATGCACTTCTTTGCTCCTTTAGCCCTTAGAACCTGAGAACATACGAAAATGGCTTAAAAGCCTTAAAGAACTAAGAAATAACAACGTAAATACACAAGAACAAGCTAACTAAGTCGCCTAAATATGCTCCTATCACCCCTCCATGTCGTGGCCTCCCCTGAAGCTTGATGGAGTTCTTCGTCCGGCTGCACGACGTTAAAGCAAGCGCTATGTGGGAGGCAACCCATCCATTCAACAAAGGAAGCCCTAGGAATCCCCAAAATTCCAGATTTGCGTTCCTCAAACCCTTCTCTTTGTTAATTGTTTCTAATCTGCCATGTTATGTTGTTTAGTTGCTGTTTGTGTGTTTTCTTGTGTTTTGTGTGAATTTATGTTTAAAACATTGAAGACAATGTTTGATTTAAGTGTGGGGGGGTAACAAAGTATATTTGATGCAAATTCGTGGGATTTTATCACCCATAACTTCAAGTGTTGTTCCTTGCTGTTTTAAAGTGTTTTTAAGCTGTTTTGGAGTGTTTTAGTGTGTTTTGTTTTATAACTCCGAAAATCACATAAAAATTTGAAAAAGATGTTTTGAAAAGCCTAAAAAGAGTGTTTTGAGTCGTTTTTGTGTGTTTGTGTCTTAGGGTACCTTCCAACACAATGATGAGGATTTGGTTTTTAATTGCATGACTGTTAGAAAAGAGTTATAAACATGGATGAAAGTTTGATTTACTCTTTGGGTTATGCTTGGTTGTGGTTATAATTTATGAATTCACATGCAATCATAAAGAAAAAAATCAGTTTTTGTAACATGCTTGAAGGAAGGAACTCATATAAAGCTACATCCTTGTGAGACTCGAGCCATTACCTGCTTTGGAGAGTTATAATCTGTGATTCTTCGTTTTCTTAAGTTGTTGCATGATCTCATTATTCCTTGCTTGGTTGCTACTTAGAATGCAATTGTATCATGATAGAACTAAATGCTAGAACTTATATCCGTTTCATTCAAAGCATGACATTGAATTGCATAACACATATCAAGATGAAGTTGTGTAGTTGCCACCATAGCTAAATAGCCTTACTTCCCATATGTCGTATGTTTTGTAAGTTTTAACCCCGTTGAGCTTTGTTTAGCCTTTATTCTTTGTTAACCCACATTATCCTCACCTAGCCTAGTTTAGGACAGTCCACACCCTTGTTCTTAAAAGATAGTGAGCATGACTTAAATGAATTCCTTTTGAGTTACATTATGCAAGAAAATGAGTGTGGGGGAGGGAATGTTTGTTCTTAAGTTTATATGTATGTTTTGAGATTCAAAAGAAAAGAAAAAGTTGTGAAAAACGTATGAAGAAGAAAAACAGAAAAGAAAAGAAAGAAAGAAAGGAAAAAGAGCTTGGAAAGATGTAAGAATGAGTGATTAAGTGTTGAATGTTGAAGAAAGGGTCCAAAACACCAAATCTGGCCCTAAATTGTTTAAAGTCTCCCTTTTTGTTCAAACGTTGAGTTTCTCATTCAAAAGTGAATTCTAAGTTGATTCAAATGCTTTGGTCACTATTTCTTTAAGAACCTTTGTTTTCCATATCCCTTCTTTGCTAGCCAAACACCTTTAGCCCCGTTTCAACCATTATGCTTCAGTTTTGATCGTTATGTGTTCAGTAATGTGGAGTTTGGAATTCATATGAGCATATGGTGTCAATGGTTCTTCATCTAAGTAGTAGCATTCCTTTCATGAGATCATATTCATACATTCACTTATAACTTCAGAAAAGTGCTTTCTTTGTTAAAACATATGTGAGTATTAGTTTTCATATCTACATTAATCTTCTCACATATAACTAGTATAGGGAGTGTAGTTAGAAAATTTGAGTGAAAATTGAGTGCATATCTAGTAAGGACTTGAGGGAATTCTCTAAGGCATGTTACTACATTCAAAATGTTTTTTTAATCGATTAATTGTGAACTAGTAAGTGGTGACTGTGATTAAGTATGTGCTCAAGTATGTGCCCAAGGAAGAAGAGGGTGAGAAAGGCATCTTCGAATCCTTTCCAAAGAATCAAGAGCAAGATGTGGCTGGGGAATGTCTAGAATTCATCAAAGAGGATATACTTGAGACAACAATTCGCAAAGAAATTGGATTTTATGACACAGGACAAGTCATAACTCTCAAAACACCAAATCTAGCTGAATTTTCTAGTCCTACAACTTTCGAAAGGGTGTTTATTCTTGAGTTTATGTCGGAGCACATAGGTAAGCCACCTCCCCGAATTTCAATTTTGTTTTATACTAATATGTTGTTAATGATTCAGGCACCCACTCTAGAATTTAAACCATTACCGGATCATCTCAAGTATCACCTCCCATTCAAAGATCCCACTCCATGCCGTGGGCTCTAAGTGAGGCTAAGGAGCATGTTCGTCCGGCTGCAAGACGTAAAAGAAAGCGCTACTTGGGAGGCAACCCATGCAATCAACAAAGGAAGAACTTGGGAATCGCTCCACGCTCAGATTTGCGTCCCTAAACCCTTTCCTTTGTTGCTTACTTTATGTTATGTGTAATGTGTTCAATTGTGTCTAAAACATTGAGGACAATGTTTAGTTTAAGTGTGGGGGGGGGGGGGGGGGTAACATTCTGTTTCGAGATATTTTTGCATGAAATTCGTAGGGTATTACCACCTAACATGTCGAAACTTGTTTCCCACTGTTTTTAAGTGTTTTTAAGCTATTTTAGAGTGTTTTAGAGTGTGTTGACTTAAAAATCCGAAAATACCATAAAAATTTGAAAAATTGTTTTGAAAAACCCAAAAAGAGTTGTTTTTGTGTGTTTGTTTGTGTCGTAGGTCACCTTGCAACACAATGATGAGGATTTGGTTTTTAATTGCATGATGTTAAAGAAAGTTACAAACATGGATGGACGTTTGATATGCTCTTTGGTTTATGCTTGTTTGTAGTTATAGTTTACGAATTCACATGTAATCACAAATGATAAAAATTAGTTTTTGTAACATACTTGAAGGAAGGAACTTAAACAAACGCTACATCCTTGTGAGACTTGAGCTTAAACGTTATTTGGAGAGTTAAAATCTGTGCATTAATGTTATCTAAAGTCGTTGCATGATCTCATTATTCTTTGCTTGGTTACTACTTAGAAGGCGTTTCATCACTTAGTTCCAAATGCTAGAACTCATGCCCATTTCATTCAAAGCATGTTATTGATTTGCATAACACATATTCAAGATGAAGTTTTGTAGTGACCACCATCAAAGCCAAATAGCCATGTGCCCTTAACTCATTTTGTGTTTAAGTTTAACCCCATTGAGCCGTGTTAGCCATGTTCTTTGTTAACCCATATCACCCTCACCTAGCCTAGATTAGGACCATCCTTACCCTTGTTCTTGAAGCATAGTAAGCATGAATGAATTCCCTTTGATTAATGTGTTGCAGAAAATAAGTGTGGGGGAAGGATTATTGATGTGAGTTTATGTGCCATAGGTACGGCTAGAAAAGAAAAAAAAAAGAAAGAAAGAAAGAAAAAAAAAGTGAAAAAAGAGTTGAAAATAGTTGAAAAGTATTGGTTGTTGAAGTAAGGGCCCAAAACAATGAATTAGGCCCTAAGAGTTGTTTGAATCTCCCCTATTTGTCTAAAAGTTGATTTCTGCATTCTAAGGGAATTCTAGGTCTTAATTTCATTACTTTACTTACTATTGCTTAAAGAACTTTTGTTTATCCCTACCTTTCCTTGTTAGCCAATACCCCAAGTCCCGTTACAACCCTTGACTTCTATCTTGAGTGTTGTGCATTTCAATTGTGGAGTTTGAATTTGGGATGAGCATATGGTGTCACTGGTTCTCGCATCTAAGTAGTAGCATTCCATTCATGAGATCATATCTAAACACGTTTAATTACTCCAGAAATTGCGTTCTTTGTTATAACATATGTGAGTACTAGTTTTTCATGTTTACATCAATCTTCTCACATATAACTAGTGTAGGGTGTGTAGTCAGAAAATCTGAGTGAAAATAGAGTGCATAACTAGTGAGGAATTGAGAGAATTCTCTAAGGCATGTTACTACATTCAAAATGTGTTTTAATTGATTAAATGCGAACTAGTGAATGGTGACTATGATTAAGTATGTGCTTGAGGGGAAGGAAGACTAAAAGCTATGTGAGTAATGATCTTTGATATGTCATGTTTCATTGGAAATCCTTGAGGCAAACGTTGGAAGGTTTAGGTTATGTTTTGTTTGTTTTGTTTCGTCTTATTTAATTTAGTTGTTTTGTTGTGCTCGAGGACTAGCAAAAGTTAAGTGTGGGGGAATTTGATAGGAGCATATTCATGCGACTTAACTAGCTTGTTCTCGTGCATTTATGTTGTGTTTACTTAGTTATTTTAGTGTTTAAGGCCACTTTTGTGTATTTTCAGATTATAAGGCCAAAGTGTGCAAGAAGATGCAAATTGGAGTTTTTTGGAGCGAAAGAGGAATGAATGAGTTGAAGACTTGAAGAAACGATGAATTCCTACTCCAACGATGAATTCCTACCAAAATGAGGAATCCTACTCAAACAAGGATTCCTACTTGAAGTAGGAAAGTTAACCCTAAGTTTCCCGTTTTGGTAACCTTTCCTAAACTTAAACGTCCGTATTTTCTAGCCACTTTGACGGCCTTGTATGCACTTTAGGACACAAAACAAAGGCCCTAGCCCAATTACATAGCCCTTGCTGTGCCTTAATCCTTATTCCCTTCCCTTGCCGTGCAAGGGGGGGCATTTAGGTCCAATGTCATTCACTTAAACCCTATTTCCCTCTCCTAACCTAACCCTAGCCGCACCTTGCAGCCATCCCTTTTAATTTCTGATTTTATTTCCTAATTCTAGAAGCTTTTAACTTAATTCTAATTAACCAAAATAAATTAGGGTTTGATTTTCTTAAACCCTAGGTCTTCCACCACCTAGCTGCACCTTAGGGACCTCTCATTATTACTTTTCATATTTTTCAGCCACCAAATCCATATCAGCCGCATCTCCCATCCATCATCCATAAACACTAAGCCTTCTAGTTCTAATCTCAGCCGTTCCCTTTTATTTTCACCCTAGCCGACCTAATTCTCCCATTCTCTCAATCAGCCGTAGCCACCATAACCCTAAATCCTCTCTAATCCGCAGCCACCTCTCCATCTCCCCCCTCCATTCCAACCACTTCCAAGCCTTGCCGCAGCCACTCTACCCTTCCTCCACCATTCCAGCCACCATACAAACCTTCCTCCATCACTCCACCACCTTGACGCACCACCATATCACCATAACTCCATCCCTAAACCAGAAAATCATCCAAAAGCACCATTGAACCTCACTGCCGCAGCAAGGAGAAGAAGAAAGAGGGACTTAGACGCGCAGAAATTCAAGTGGATTCGTTGGGCGTTCTAGGTGTAATCAATCTTTTGTTTGTTATGTTTAAATTCAATTTTATTTCTCTTTCTGTGAACATGAGAGGCTAAATCCCTAATTAGTTAGGGGGTGATTCGAAACCATGTTTATGCTTGCAATATGAATTGATTACTTTTGGTTGGAATTTCATGAATGGTGGATTCAATTCGTTTAACTGTTTGATTGATAACTTATTTGTGTATGTTTATTGAGAGTGCACGCTTAATTTTCATGCATGAATTTGACGCTAGAATATAAGTGAGTTTCATCTAATAGTTATGAACTTATATTCACAAGTAGTGGAGGTTGCTTATAAACAATCGCGTTAAATGAATTCCTGGCAAGAGTATCATGCTTTTCATAGTTACAAATGCCTTGTCGATGCTTATAATTTCCAAAGAACGTAATGATTCTAACTTGTATCTTTATCATGCTGTTCATATAGAGAATTTGTTAGGAAGAATTTGTTTGTGATGCATATTCATCCAATTCAATGATTCTAGGGAAATTTGAAGGTTAATTTAAGCAGACCTAATTAACGTGGAGTGTCGAGTTCCATAATTCATCGAAAGATCAACTGAAAATCAAAGTGTATGCAAGTGTGACATGTGTGGAGAAGAACCCCTTAGCTATTCCATCATCCATATTTTCATCAAATTTATATTTAGAATCTGCCATTAATTACAATCTGTGCATTTAGTTTAATTTCGTCAAAACCTCAATCCCCCTTTACTTTAGTGTCCAATTTAGTTAGAAAGTGTCTTAGTTTGTATTTATAAGTGTTTTGATTCAAGTTGTTACACAAATTCGTCCAAATTCACGAAAGTGCTCAAAACTGCCCAGAAAGTGTTGTTAAGGCAGTTTTGAGTGTTTTGGGGCTGTTTTGAGTCTTTTGATTTGTTTTAGTGTTTTATTGTTTAGTTTTACATTCTTTGAGTCTAGTTTAGTGTTTTAAACTTTATTTTACGTTTTTGAGTCAGTTTCCAAGTGATTTTGCAATCCCTCCTAATCCCCGGTTAAGAACGATCCCTACTTATACATGATGTGAAAATTACTTAACACACAAAATAAACCCTCTTTTTGACAATTGTAGTAGATATGTAAGTAGGGATCGTTCTTAAACCGGGGATTAGGAGGGATTGCTAAACACTCTAAACTGACTCAAAAATCGTAAAAACAAAGTTTAAACACTCAACTAGACTCAAAGAATGTAAAACTAAACTATAAAACACCAAAACGAACCAAAAGACTCAAAACAGCAAACTAACACTCAAAACTGCCTTAAAAACACTTTCTGGGCAGTTTTGAACACTAGACTCAATTTTGGACGAAATTGAGTTATCACTTGACTCAAACACTTAAAAACATGAACTAAATTGATTTCTAACTAATCTAACACCTTAAATTAATGGGGGAATTGGTTTTGACGAAAATTAAACAAATTAAGACAAAGACAAAGAAAACAGATTCTTAGACGAAATTAGGTGAATTGATGAATGATGAGTTAACTAGAGGGTTCTTCGCCACACATGATACACTTGCATTCAAATTGATTTCCAATTGCTTCTTTCAATAAATCATGAAACTCAATACTCCAAGTTAACCGTGAACAGCACTTTTTTAACTTTCAAGTTTTCCTTAAGTTATTGAATTGGATGGGAAAGCGCATACAACAATTCAAAACATTCTCTAAAAGTCCCTTATGTGAAAAGCACAATAAAGGTACAATCAAAGATCATTAAGTTCCATGAAAACTATAGTATTGACGAGGGAATTGTTACTATGAAAAGCATGAAACTTTTGCCAAGAATTCACTTAATGCGATCGTCGATAAACGACCTCCACTACTAACAAATATAAGGTTATAACTATTAGGTGAAATTCCCTTATATTTTAGCTTCAAATCCGTGCATGAAAAACTAAGTGGCCACCTTAATCAACACACAAGAATGAGTTATCAATCAAACAGTTAAGCAAATTGAATTCACAACTTATGAAATAACAATTGGATGTAATCAAATCATCTTGCAAGCATAATCATGGTATTGAACAGCCCCCTAGCCAAAAGGCTTAGTTCCTCATGTTCGTAAAACAAAGGAAAACAGATTTATACATTGTAAATATAAGAAAGAGAACACCTAAATACTCCAACGATCCAATGTTGAATAGCTAGAATCTCCAAGCAGTCTTCTTCTTCTCCTTTGCTACGGCACCAAGGGTTTTGGGGAGTTTAAGGGGTTATGGATGATGGAAAAGGATGGATTTAGGATTGGGATGGATGTAGGGGACGGCAAGGTTGGTTTTTGGGCAGAAAATCTGGAGAATTATGAAGTTTGGAGGTGTTAGAAGGTGGGGATAAATTTCTGGCGTGAATGGTGAATGAATGAATGTTTTGTGGCTGCAACAAGGAGGTTTATTAATATGATTTCAGGAATTAAAACCCTAGACTATTTAGGTAAACAGAAATTAAGTCAAAGGCTCTAGAAATAGGAAATCAAATCAGAAAATTAAAGGAAACAAGGTGAAACTTGCGGCAAGGGCATAAAACACAAAAGGAATGTGTTTTAATGCAAAGGAATAGGAAAGAATCATCCCCCTTGCACGGCAACGAAGAGGAAAGGTCCAAGGATGTGTGGCTGTGACATAGGGAAGGTTTAAGTGTCCTAAAACTAAAGGGAAGGGATGATGGACAAAGGAAAGGTGACATGGTGCACGGCAAGGGTTTGTAAGAAAAGGAATGCTTTTTATTTCTGAAATTAGGCAAGAATTTTGGTATAGAAAAGGGTATGTGAGTTATGGCTGACCTTGGGATGAAAAGGGAATGTATTTAAATGGTTTAAAACAGGAAACAAGACCCCTCCTTGCACGGCAAGGAAGGGGAACACAAAGGGACTCACGGCAAGGCATAAGGTTGCAAGTTTTGTGATCTAGAATAGGTAGAATCCTTTGATATTGCTGAAATATGGAGTCATTAAGGCTTTAGGAAAGATTAAACCAAAATAGGAAACCTTGGCTTAACTTTCCTACTTCAAGTAGGAAACCTTCTTTGACTAGGATTCCTCATTTGATTAGGAATCCTCTTGTGATTAGGAATCCTCTTGTGATTAGGAATCCTAACTTCATTAGGTCTTCAATTTCGTCCATTCCTTTTGCTCCAAACATAAGCTAGCCATTCCAAGCCCAATTTTGCTCCAAAATGCTCCAAAATGCACCTTTTTGCTTCCTTAGCCATATGAACCTAGAAACACACGAAAATGGCATAAAGGACTAAAATAACTAAAGAAACACAACGTAAATGCATGAGAACAAGCCAATTAAGTCGCATAAATATGCTCCTATCAAATTCCCCCACACTTAGCTTTTGCTAGTCCTCGAGCAAAACAAACAAACTAAACAAAACGAAACGAAACAAAACAAACAAAAGACAATCTAAACCTTCCAACGTTGCCTCAGGGATTTCCAATGCACATGACATGTTAAAAATCATCATTCCCACAGATTTTAGTCATCTTTACACTTAAGGACATTCTTAATCATAGTCACCACATACTAGTTCACAATTAAGCATTTAAAACCATGTTTTGAATGTAGTAACATGCCTTAGAGAATTTGCTCAATTCCTTACAAGATATGCACTCAATTTTCACTCCGATTTTCTAACTACACACCCTAATCTAGTTATATGTGAGAAGATTGATGTAAACATGAAAACGAACACTCACATATATATCACCAAGAAAGCAATTTCTGGAGTTAATAAACATGTTTAGATATGATCTCATGAATGGATTGTTGCTACTTAGATGCGAGAACCAGTGACACCATATGCTCATACCAAGTTCAAACTCCACAAATTGAAACACATAACACTCAAGATTGAAGTCACAGGTTGTAATGGGGCTTAGGGTGTTTGGCTAACAAAGAAGTGATATGGAAAACAAAGGTTCTTAAAGAAATAGTGAGCAAAGCATTTGAATCAACTTAGAATTCACTTTTGAATGCAAACTCAACTTTTGAACAAAAAGGGAGAATTTAGACAATTTAGGGCCAGATTTAGTGTTTTGGACCCTTTCTTCAACATTCAACACTTAATCACTCATTCTTTCATCTTTTCAAGCTCTTTTTCCTTTCTTTCTTTCTTTTCTTTTCTGTTTTTCTTTTTCATACGTTTTTCACCTTTTTTTTTTTTTCTTTTGAATCTCAAAACATACATATAAACTTAAGAACAAACATTCCTTCCCCCACACTCATTTTCTTGCATAATGTAACTCAAAAGGAATTCATTTAAGTCATGCTCACTATCTTTTAAGAACAAGGGTGTGGACTGTCCTAAACTAGGCTAGGTGAGGATAATGTGGGTTAACAAAGAATAAAGGCTAAACAAGGCTCAACGGGGTTAACTTAAACATATAATGAAGTAGGATACACGGCAATTTGGCTTTGGTGGTGGTCACTACACAACTTCTTCTTGAATATGTGTTATGCAAATCAATAACATGCTTCGAATGAAATGGGCATGAGTTCTAGCATTTGGAACTATATGATGAAACGCCTTCTAAGTAGTAACCAAGCAAAGAATAATGAGACCATGCAACGACTTTAGAAAACAATAATGCACAGATTTTAACTCTCCAAATAACGTTTAGGCTCAAATCTCACAAGGTTGTAGCGTTTGTTTGAGTTCATTCCTTCAAGCATGTTACAAAAACGAATTTTTCTTTTATGATTGCATGTGAAGTCATACATTATAACCATAACCAAGCATATACCAAGAGTAATTCAAACTTTTCTCCATGTTTATAACTCTTTTTAACAGTCATGCAATTACAAACCAAATCCTCATCATTGTGTTGGAAGGTACCCTAAGACACAAACACACAAAAATGACTCAAAACACTCTTTTTAGGCTTTTCGAAACATGATTTTCAAATTTTTATGTGATTTTCGGAGTTATAAAACAAAACACACTAAAACACTCCAAAACAGCTTAAAAACACTTTAAAACAGCAAGGAACAACATTTGAAGTTATGGGTGATAAAATCCCACGAATTTGCATCAAATATACTTAGTTACCCCCCCACACTTAAATCAAACATTGTCCTCAATGTTTTAAACATAACTTCACACAAAACACAATTAAACACACAAACAGCAACTAAACAACATAACAAGGCAGATTAGAAACAACAACAAAGAGAAGGGTTTTAGAAACTCAAATCTGGAATTTGGGGGATTCCTTGGGCTTCCTTTGTTGAATGGATGGGTTGCCTTCCATATAGCGCTTGCTTTAACGTCGTACAGCCGGACGAAGAGCACATTCACTCCAAGTTGGAACCCACGGCATGCATGGGGATATCTTCCACAACATGCTCCACAAAGTTCTCATAGTAGGGCTTCAATCTATGTCCGTTCACCTTGAATTCTTGCCCTGTTCTCAAACTCTTAATTTGGACTGCACCATGCACAAAAAGATTAGTAATAACAAAAGGACCAACCCACTTGGAACGTAACTTACCCGGAAAGAGACGAAGACGGGAGTTGAACAACAACACTTTCTGCCCTATTGTAAAAGTCTTGCCTCTAATCATCTTATCATGAAATGCCGTGGTCTTCGCTTTGTAAATTCTAGCATTCTCATAAGCTTTATGCCTTATTTCATCAAGTTCACATAATTGAAGCTTTCTATGAATTCCAGCTTGGTCCACATTCAAATTGAATGTTTTGATAGCCCAATGAGCTCTATGTTCTAATTCCACAGGGAGATGACATGGTTTACCATAAACAAGACGAAAATGAGACATACCAATGGGAGTTTTGTATGCGGTTCTATATGCCCAAAGAGCATCATCCAAACGCAAGCTCCAATCTTTTCTATTTGGCCCAACGGTCTTCTCCAAAATCTGTTTGATCTCTCTATTGGACACCTCGGCTTGGCCATTGGTTTGGGGATGGTAAGGTGTGGAAACCTTATGCGTCACATGGTACTTCTTGAGTAAGGCTTCAATGGTACAATTGCAAAAGTGCGACCCCCCATCACTGATTAGCACCCTAGGCATCCCAAATCTTGAAAAGATATTAGTTTTCACAAAATCTGCCACAACTTTAGAATCATTAGTTCGAGTGGTTTTCGCTTCCACCCACTTTGAAACATAATCAACGGCAAGTAGTATGTAAGTAAAACCAAAAGATGAAGGAAACGGCCCCATAAAATCAATGCCCCACACATCAAAAATTTCAACAACAACAATGGGTACCTGCGGCATTTGATCCCTTTGGCCGATATTACCTGTCCTTTGGCATCGATCACAAGTTAAACAAAAAGTTCTTGCATCTTTGAACAAAGTAGGCCAATAAAAACCACATTCAAGAACCTTTAAAGCTGTCCTTTGGGTGCCAAAATGACCCCCACAAGCATATGTGTGACAAAAACTTAAAATTGAATGAAAATCTGATTCATGCACACATCTCCTTATAATCTGATCTGAGCAATGTTTCCACAAGTATGGGTCATCCCAAACATAAAATCTAGCATCCTTTTTAAGTTTATCACGTTGGAATTTGTTTAGGGTGCTAGGAACTTGTCTAGATACCAAACAATTGACCAAATCGGCATACCAAGGGGTACTTACCTGAATGGACAGAAGTTGCTCATCCGGAAACGTTTCTAAAATGGGGATGGGCTCTTCCTCACACACCATTCTACTTAGGTGGTCAGCCACCACGTTTTCACACCCTTTCTTGTCCCTAATTTCAATATCGAACTCTTGAAGTAGGAGCATCCAACGAATAAGTCTTGGTTTGGCCTCCTTTTTGGTGAGAAGATACTTCAAGGCTGCATGGTCAGTGAAAACAATGACTTTAGTGCCAATTAAATATGATCTAAACTTATCTAATGCAAATACAACCGCCAAAAGTTCTTTTTCGGTTGTAGAATAATTCAATTGAGCATCATTTAAAGTGCATGAAGCATAATAAATAACATGTGGCTGCTTGTTTTTCCTTTGGCCCAAAACAGCTCCAAGTGCATAATCCGATGCATCACACATGAGTTCGAAGGGAATGGACCAATCTGGTGGGGATATAATTGGTGCCGTGGTGAAGAGTTCTTTGAGGTGATTGAATGAGGCCGAGCACTCCTTGGTGAAGTCAAACGCCACTTCTTTTTGTTGGAGACGGCAAAGAGGTTGTGCAACTTTTGAAAAATCTTTGATAAACCTACGATAGAATCCTGCATGGCCAAGAAAAGAACGAACCTCTCTAACCGAAGTTGGAGAGGGTAAGTGACGTACAAGATCTATTTTGGATTCATGAACTTCAATGCCGTTCTCAGAGATGATATGACCTAAAACTATTCCTTGTTTAACCATGAAATGACACTTTTCCCAATTAAGAACAAGGTTAGTTTCAACGCAACGTTTTAGAATCAAACTAAGATTATGCAAGCAACCATCAAAAGAATCACCAAAGACGCTGAAATCATCCATAAACACTTCAATAATATTTTCAACATAATCAGAAAATATGCTCATCATGCATCTTTGGAATGTGGCAGGTGCATAACATAAACCAAAAGGCATGCAACGATATGCAAATGTACCAAAAGGGCACGTGAAAGTTGTTTTTTCTTGGTC
The DNA here is from genome assembly GCA_007844245.1 of Pyrus betulifolia. NCBI lineage: Eukaryota > Viridiplantae > Streptophyta > Magnoliopsida > Rosales > Rosaceae > Pyrus > Pyrus betulifolia. Next base: position 10,578,181 of record CM017596.1, read on the forward strand.
CTCGGGTGCTATGACAATTTGATTATAACCAGAGTAACCATCAAGAAAACAATAGAAAGCATAACCCGCTAACCTTTCAAGCATTTGGTTAATGAACGGCAATGGGAAGTGGTCCTTCCTTGTGGTGGCGTTTAGCTTCCTATAGTCGATGCACACCCTCCAACCAGTTTGAATGCGCATAGGAACAAGCTCATTCTCGGCATTTTCCACAACTGTCACACCTGATTTCTTCGGCACACATTGGATAGGTGAGACCCACTTACTATCCGAGATTGGATAGATGACTCCACAATCTAGAAGCTTAATTATCTCTTTTTTCACAACTTCCATCATCGGAGGGTTAAGACGGCGTTGAGCCTCTCTAGTTGGTTTAGCCCCCTCCTCAAGAAATATGTGATGCATGCATGTCGTAGGGCTTATACCTTTAATATCGGCCAATGTCCATCCTAGGCAGATTTGAACTCTTTCAAAACTTGGACTAGTTTCTCCTCTTCTTGGGCCGTGAGGGATGAGGAAATGATTGCAGGTAGGGTCTCATTCTCTCCCAAGAAAATGTACTTCAAATGGCTTGGTAAAGGTTTTAGTTCAAGGTTGGGTGCCTGAATTATGGATGGAAGCAATTTGTTAGTCGAAATAGGAATTGACTCATGAATAGGAGACTTACCATCATGCGTAGGTAACAACTCAAGGGCAGCAACCATCTTATTAGGGTGCACGGCATGAAGTGCTTGAGGTATGTCGTGAGTTAGCCTAGGGTGTACCTCCTTGTTGCTGCGTTCCATGCCTCTTGTAATGACTTTTTCAAGCGCGTCATCGTTCAAATCTTCAAGATATCCCTGCGCCAAAGAGTCAATTATATCAATAGAGAAACATGAATGGTCCTCACTAGGGTACGTAATAGAATCAGAAAGATTGAATTTAACAACTTCCCCATCAAATTCCATGGACAAAGTTCCATTAAACACGTCAATCTTGGTCCGGGCCGTTTTCATGAATGGCCTTCCAAGGAGGATGGGTAATGAAGTGGCATGATCCGATTCATCCATGTCAACAACATAGAAATCCGCCGGGAAGATTAAATGGTTAACCTGCACTAAAACATCTTCCAAAACTCCCTTTGGATAGGCATTAGATCTATCGGCCAATTGTATGATTACACCATCATTTTTCAACACTCCTAAATTCATCGATGCATAAATTGAGTATGGTATAACATTTATAGAGGCTCCTAAGTCTAGCATGGCAGATTCAAACCGAACATTACCAATGACACAAGGAATTGTAAAACTTCCTGGATCTTTGCATTTTGGGGGTAGTTTTCGTTGCAAGATGGCGGATACATTTTCACCTACCTTGACAACCTCCTTGGTTGAAATCCTCTTCCTAGTGGTGCACAACTCTTTTAAAAACTTGGCATAGCGTGGAACTTGCTTGATTGCATCCAAAAGGGGTATGTTCACTTGAACTTTCCTAAATGTCTCAAGAATGTCCTTTTCAGCTTCCTCCTTCTTTGTTTGCATGAACCTACTAGGAAAAGGAACATTCGAAGGAAAAACATTAGTAGGAATTGAATTTGACACATTCTTACCTTTATTGGACAGATTGGAGGGTTTAGAGACACTAGGAACTTGCAGCAAAAGGAATTCCACCCTTGCCGTGGGTTTGGTTACTTCCACCTCTTCAAAATGCAGTTTTTCCTCCTCTTTGTGACCTGTTTTTGATGAAGAACCTGCCCCAACTTCTTTTCCGCTTCTCAACACTATGGCTTTGGCAGATTTGAATCCACCTTTTGGATTCACTTGCGTTGAACTTGGTAACTTACCTTGTTCTCTACTAAATTGCCCCATGAATTCAGCCATTTGTCCCACTTGTCTCTTCAAATCCGTCACCTCTCGAGCTTGATTTTGTACCTCATTGGCGTAATTTTGCATGTCTTTGGCTTGTTTTTCTTGCCCCTGCGCCAATGTAGTTAGTAATTGAATAACTTGAGAATTATCAAAAGACGAACCTGAGTTGTTTTGGGACGATGGTGGTTGGTTAGATTGGTATGGCCGTGGGAACCCAGGGGGTTTTGTTGAAATCCCTTTTGTGGTGCAGATTGTTGGGGCTCTCTCCACTTGAAATTAGGGTGATTTCTCCATCCGGGGTTGTAGGTGTTGAAGTACGGATCATATTTGGGTTGTTTTGGCCTTGGAACCCAATGGAATTGGCAGATTCCCATCCTCAATTCTCTATCAACTGAGGGCATGTCTCGGATGGATGCCCTTGCATTGAACACACGCCACACACTTGGTTTTCTTGTGGTTTTGACCCCTTGACAACCTGAGACACAAGAGAAGTAAGATTAGCCAATTGTGATTGAATGTCAGAAATAACACTTACCTCATTTACACTTTGTTGCCGTGGCCCCTCTCTTTGTCCAACACCTTCATATTGTTGAGCGTCGTGTGCTCGGTTGGCAATTAGAGTTTTGGCATCCACTAGAGTCTTGTCCACTAATGCACCACCCGCGGAAGCATCTAGCATTTGACGTTCCATGGGAAGGAGTCCCTCGTAGAAGTATTGAATGAGCAGCTCCTCCTTCATTTGGTTTTGTGGACATGAAGCAACAAGTGATTTCAAACGTTCATAATAAGATGGAAATGACTCACCTTGATTTTGTTGGATGCCACTAATTCGTTTCCTCAAGAGGATGATCTTTGCAGTGGGAAAGAATTTCTCTAAGAATGCACGTTTCATACTTTCCCAAGAATTTACAGTTCCAGGGGACAATTCAAACAACCAATCTTTTGCCTTCTCCATAAGTGAGAATGGAAAGGCCTTCATCTTCAAAATACTCCCATCCACATTGATGGGTGTCATACTTGAGCAAACTACTTCAAATTCCTTAAGATGTTTGTTAAGATCTTCCATGGACAACCCATGGAATTTAGGAATACGATGTAATAAACTAGATTTAAGTTCAAATTCTTCCGTCTTACCTTGAGCCGCCGCGGGGTATTGTATGCATAAAGGAACGGCATTGCCCATACCTGAGGCAGAGAGCTCTTTGATGGTTCGATTGTCCACGGCCATGGTTTGTACTTCCTCCACAAATGGTGCCGTGTGATAGGAGCATATTTAGGCGACTTACTTAGCTTGTTTTCGTGCATTTATATTGTGAATTCAGAGTTGTTTTAGTAGTTTAAGCCATTTTCGTGTGTTTTTAGGTTCATATGGCTAAGGAAGCAAAAAGATGCATTTTGGAGCATTCTAGAGCACTTTTGGGCCAAGATTGGATAGTGCAAGCATGGAGGTGATAGGAGCATTTTTATGCGACTTAATTGGCTTGTTCTCATGCATTTATGTTGTTTTTCCTTAGTTAGTTTAGTGTTTAAAATCATTTTCGTGCAATTTCAGGTTTTAGTGTCAAAGTATGCAAAAAGAAGCAATTTGGAGCATTCTAGAGCATTTTTGGGCCAAGATTGGATAGTGCAAGCATGGAGGAATGAGGATGGACGAATTTGAAAGCTTGAATTCAGTTAGGAAGCTGCAAGAAACCTTATTTCTAGAAGGCTTTATCTATTCACACATGGTGCCTAATTTCTGTATTGGAAGAACAAGCCGTCCTAGCTTGTCACTAGCTGTCCTACCTTGTCTCCTAGCCGTCCTAGCTTGTCACTAGCCGTCCTAGCTTGTCTCCTAGCCGTCCTACCTTGTCTCCTAGCCGTCCTAGATTGTCACTAGCCGTCCTAGCTTGTCTCCTAGCCGTCCTAGCTTGTCACTAGCCGTCCTAGCTTGTCTCCTAGCCGTCCTAGCTTGTCTCCTAGCCGTCCTATCTTGTTTCCTACCTTGTCCAAGCCGTCCTACCTTGTCCAAGCTACACACATATATCCTTTAAGTGTTTCAAGTATAGAATTTCTGGTACAAAACCTCTTGTTTTCAACTAAGTTCTAAACCCTTCCTAGCCCTACAAATAAGGCAACTGCAAGCATCACAAATTCATTCAGAAATTTCACAAACCCTTCACATCACTCATTCATCATCAAAATTCGTCCATTCTATTCCAGCCGCATCCATTGACCCCAAAACACCATTCTTCAACCTAGAGATACAATCAGCCATTCCACCACTTCTCAACCATCAAACACTCATCCACACCCATCCTACATCCCTTGCCGTGTCTCTAAACATCCCACAAACCGTTCTACATCATCAAAACGTCCCAGAATTCATCCCCATCCAATCTGCCGCAAGCAAGAGGAAGGAGACAGATGCGCAAAATTGTTTGGTTCTTCATTCTGAGTTGTTGAACGATTTTAGGTGTATTCTCTCTTATATTTCAATGTCTAATTCATGTAATCTCTATTTTGCTCTGAGTATGATTGGCTAAATTCGTTTTTGGCTAAGGGTGTATTCGAAACCATGGATATATATGTGAAATAAGTTGATTACTCCAGTTATCGTTGCATAAGTCATGAATACAATCTGTTTAACTATGTGATTTAGAACTTATTCTTGTATGTTGATTGAGAGTGCACACTTAATTTGCATGCTTGAATTTGGTGCTAGGATATGAATTTGTTTCACCTAATCGTTATGAGTTTATATCCACAAGTAGTGAAGGTCACTAGTCATGATCGTGTTGAGTAGATTCCTGGCGAAAGTATCATGTTTTTCATAGTTACAATTGCCTTGTCGATGCTTATGATTTCCAATGAACGTAATGATTCTAACTTGTATCTTTATCATGCTGTTCATATAGAGAACTTGTTAGGAATAATTTGGTTGCAATGCATATTCATTCAATTCAATGATCTTAGGGAAATCTGAAGGTTAATTTAAGCGGACCTAATTAACTTGGAGTGTCGAGGTTCATAACTTGTCGAATCGATAACTGGAAGTTGATTTAAGTTGCATATATTTCATGTGTGGAGAAGAATCCCTTAGCCATTCCATTATCCATTGGTTTACATCAATTTGCTTTACAATCTGTTTTCTTTACAATCTGTCCATTTAATTGAATTTCGTCCAAACACAAATCCCCCCATATTTTGTTAAGTCTTAGGCTTAGAATCTGTCTTATCTTGTGTTTTGAAGCATTTTGAGTCATAAGAAGGTCCAATTTCGCCCAAATCTGCCTAGTTTAGTTTCTGTTTGTTTTTAGTCTAAATTCGTCCAAAAAAAAAATCCCTCTTTTACTTTCTTGTCTTAGAGTGTTTTAATTCTGTTTAGTTTGTGTTTTTAAGTGTTTTGAGTCAAGCCCAAACCTAATTTTCGTCCAAAGTTGAGTTTAGTGTCAAAACTGCCCAATTTGTGTTTTTAGGCAGTTTTGAGAGTTTTTAGCTTGTTTTGAGTCTTGTGAATCTGCTTTGAGTCCCTTGAGTCTTTTCAAACGTTTTTAAGTTTATTTTTGTGTTTCTAAGTCAGTTTAGAGGTTTTAGCACCCCTAGTTAATCCCCGGTTAGAACGATCCCTACTTACTTCATTACTACAATTGTCACAAATAGGGTTTAATTTGTGTGTCAAGTAATTTTCACAACAAATTTTGGCGCCGTTGCCGGGGATTAGCAAAGTTGCTAATCCTTTGTCTTGAGTCTTGTTTAATTTGTTTAGTTTCTGTTTTGTTTTATATTTTTGCACCGTGTGTGTGTGTTTGTTTTTGTGCTGTGTATAGGCCTATTGTTTTCTTACTTGTGCCGAGTCTTTTAAGTGTGTTACTTATCTTGTTTGCTCTTGTGTGCAGGTACTAGTTTATGACTCGTAGCTCACAACCTGTTCGTGAGAATATCTTCGACTTTAACGACGATTTTGAGAGGACTTTGAGGAGAGAAAGGAAACTACAAGCATCTAATCCTTCTAGTTCCGAATGATGCGAGATTTATACGCACACAAATTAAACCCTCTTTTTGTCAATTGTAGTATAAGTATAAGTAGGGATCGTTCTAAACCGGGGATTAGGAGGGATTACTAAATCACTTGGAAACTGACTCAAAAATGTAAAACAAACATTAAAACACTAAAACAAATCAAAAGACTCAAAGAATACAAAACACTTATAAACACAAACTAAGACACTTTCTAACTAAATTGGACACTAAAGTAAAGGGGGATTGAGATTTTGACGAAAATAAATTAAATGCACAAATTGTAATTTAAAGGTAGAATTTAAATATGAATGTGATGAAATATGGAATGAATGCTAGCTAAGGGGTTCTTCTCCACACATGTTATACTTGCATACAAGATTGATTCTCAGTTGGTCTTTCGATAAATTATGAAACTCAACACTCCGGATTAATTAGGTCCGCTTAAATTAACCGTCAAGTTTTCCTTAAGTTAATGAATTGGATGGGTTTGCGCAACGCAATTCACAACATTCTCCAAAAGTCCTTTACGTGAACAGCACAATAAAGATACAATCAAAGATCATTAAGTATTATGAAAACTATAAGTGTTGACGAGGCATTCGTTACTATGATGAGCATGAAACTCGTGCCAAGAATTCATTTAACGCGATTGTTTATAAGCAACCTCCACTACTTGTGAATATAAGTTCATAACGATTAGGTGAAAATCACTTATATTCTAGCGTCATATTTATGCATGAAAATTAAGCGCGCATTCTTAATAAACATTCATAAATAAGTTATCAATCAAACGGTTAAACAAATTGAATCCACAACTTATGAAATTCCAACGAAAGTTAATCAATTCATATTGCAAATATAAACATAGTTTCGAATCACCCCCTAGCTAAAGGGGGATTAGTTCCTCATACCTTTGAAATCAAAGAAACACCTAAACATTCCAACAACTCAAAACTTGAATTGTATGAACGTTTAAGCACTCTTCTCTTCCATAAAACAAAGAGAATTAAAATGAAACTTTGAAATCAAAGAAACACCTAAACATTCCAACAACTCAAACTTGAATTGTATGAACGTTTAGGCACTCTTCTCTTCCTCGTTGTTGTAGCACAAGGTTTAAGGATAGGTTGGTTGGGGGGATGGAAGTGTGGAATGGAGTGGAAATGGAGAAGATGGAGAAGGGGAAGTGTTTGTGTATTACAATGGAAAATGAGATGATTTGGTGAATGGAATGAATGGGTATTTATAGGAAGAGAATGGGTGTTAATGGATGTTTGTTTAAGGTATTTGGTGGATGGGAAAAGGTGTGGATGGTGGGAATTATGGTGGATGGATGGTTTAGTGGATTTAATTTAGGGTTTATTTAGGTGAATGTGGATGCATGGTTTAGTGGATGTAAAGGATAATGGGATGGTGTGGAATTAAAAGCTAAAAAAAATGGGATAATGGGCATTTAAGTGTAAATGGAATGGTGGGATGCACTAATGGAAATTATGAAATGGAATGGTGGGATGCACTAATGGAAATTATGGAATGGAATGGTGGGATGCACTAATTAGGAGGAAGAATTAGGGTGAAGGGCTTAATGCATGGATTTGGGCCAATTAGGGTGAAGGGCTTAATGCATGGATTTGGGCCTAAAATGCCTCCCCTTGCATGGCAAGGGAAAGGACTTGGGCTAAAGCCCATGGCAATGGCTCTAAAATGGGCTAAGGTTAGGGTTTAGGTCATCTAAAAGCCCAAAGCCAAGAATAGAAACTCACGACAATGGAAACCTCCAAGAATAGAAACTTCCAACTTTAGAAACTTTGGTTACCAATTCCGACTTCCTTGCTCTTCACTTTCATTTCTTCATTTCTTAAGCTCCTTTGACCTTCAACCTCGTTCATTCCTCGTGCTCCATTTGCATACACCACATTCCAGCTCAGTTTTGCTCCAAAAGCTCCCAATTGCATCATTTCATGTAATATGTCCTTTAAACCTGAAAACACATGAAAGTAGCTTAAAAGACTACTTTAACGAATAAAACATAACAAAAATGCATAAGAACTAGCTAACTAAGGCGCATAAATATGCTCCTATCAAATTCCCCCACACTTAGCTTTTGCTAGTCCTCGAGCAAAACAAACAAAAGAAAGAAAACAAAACGAAACAAACTAACCAAAACCAAAAACTAAACCTTCCAACGTTCGCCTCAGGGATTTCCAATGAAACATGACATGTCAAAATTCATTACTCATATGGCTTTTAGTCTTCCTTTCCCTCAAGCACATACTTAATCATAGTCACCATTCACTAGTTCGCATTTAATCAATTAAAACATATTTTGAATGTAGTAACATGCCTTAGAGAATTCCCTCAATTCCTCACTCGTTATGCACTCAATTTTCACTCAAATTTTCTGACTACACACCCTACACTAGTTATATGTGAGAAGATTGATGTAAACATGAAAGACTAGTACTCACATACGTTATACAAGGAAAGCAATTTCGGGAGTAATTAAACGTGTATGGATATGATCTCATGAATGGGATGCTACTACTTAGATGCGAGAACCAGTGACACCATATGCTCATACCAAATTCAAACTCCACATTTGAAATGCACAACACTCAAGATAGAAGTCAAGGGTTGTAACGGGGCTTGGGGTTTTGGCTAACAAGGGAAGGTAAGGAATAACAAACGTTCTTTAAGCAATAATAAGTAAAGTAATGAAATTAAGACCTAGAATTCCCTTAGAATGCAGAAATCAACTTTTAAACAAATAGGGGAGATTCAAACAACTCTTAGGGCCTAATTCATTGTTTTGGGCCCTTACTTCAACAACCAATACTTTTCAACTCTTTTTCCATTTTTTTCTTTTTTTTTTTTTTTTTTTTTTTTTTTTTTTTTTTTTTTTTTTTTACCGTGCCTATGGCACAAAAACTCACATGAATACACTTTCCCCCACACTTATTTTCTGCACACATTAATCAAAGGGAATTCATTCATGCTTACTATGCTTCAAGAACAAGGGTACGGATGGTCCTAATCTAGGCTAGGTGAAGATAATGTGGGTTAACAAAGAAAGTAGGCTACACAAGGCTCAACGGGGTTAAATCCTATAAAACAAATGAAAAGGGAAATATGGCAATTTGGCTATGGTGTTCACTACACAACTTCATCTTGAATACGTGTTATGCAAATCAATGACATGCTTTGAATGAAATGGGCATGAGTTCTAGCATTTGGAACTAAGTGATGAAACGCCTTCTAAGTAGCAACCAATCAAAGAATAATGAGATCATGCAACGACTTTAGAAAACAAAGAATGCACAGATTTTAACTCTCCAAATAAACATTTAAGCTCAAGTCTCACAGGGATGTAGTGTTAGTTTGAGCTCATTCCTTCAAGCATGTTATAAAAACTAATTTTTTTCTTTGTGATTGCATGTGAATTCGTGAACTATAACTACAACCAAGCATAAACCAAAGAGTATATCAAACGTCCATCCATGTTTGTAACTTTCTTTAACCATCATGCAATTAAAAACCAAATCCTCATCATTGCGTTGGAAGGTGACCTACGACACAAACACACAAAAACAACTTTAAAACAACTCTTTTTGGGTTTTTCAAAACAATTTTTCAAATTTTTATGGGATTTTCGAATTTTTAAGTCAAAACACACTAAAACAGTTTAAAAACATTTTAAAACAGCAAGGAACAACACTTGAAGTTATGGGTGATAAAATCCAACAAATTTTGCATCAACATACTTAGTTACCCCCCCCACACTTAAATCAAACATTGTCCTCAATGTTTTAAGCTTAAAACACACCAAACAAAAGAAAACATATAAAACAGCAACTAAACATACTAAACATGGCAGAATGTATCTATCAAAGAGAAGAGTTTTAGAGATGCAAATCTGGTTATGGAGTGTAAATTCCATCTTCTCCTTGGTGATTGCAGTGAGGCTTCATCTTTCTGCCATTTTTTTTTTTTTTTTTTTAAACACTCGGAAATTAATAAACAAGCTTTATTCACTGTATTGGGTTGCCTCCCAAGTAGCGCTTTCTTTTACGTCTTGCAGCCGGACGAAGAATCCATTTACTCCAAATTGGAGCCTACGGTACCCAAGGGGGTGTCATCCACGGTGTGCTCCACAAAGTTCTCATAATAGGCCTTCAAACGATGCCCGTTCACCTTAAACTCTTGACCTGTTTTGAAGCTACGAACTTGGACTGCACCATGAGGAAAAACGTTAGTAATAACAAAGGGTCCGATCCAACGTGAACGTAACTTACCCGGAAATAGACGAAGACGAGAATTAAACAACAACACTTTCTGTCCAACAGAGAAGGACTTGGTGCGAATCATCTTATCATGAAAGGCCTTCGTCTTTTCCTTGTAAAGGCGAGCATTCTCATAAGCTTCATTCCGTATCTCCTCAAGTTCATTCAATTGAAGCTTACGATGAATTCCCGCTGCATCCACATCCATGTTGAACTTCCTCACGGCCCAATGAGCCTTGTGCTCCAACTCCACAGGTAAGTGACATGGCTTGCCATAAACAAGCCGAAAGGGGGACATTCCTATGGGTGTTTTGTAGGCGGTCCTATAAGCCCACAATGCATTTTCTAGCCTTAAGCTCCAATCTTTTCTTGTTGGACCCACTGTCTTCTCAAGAATCTGTTTTATCTCCCGATTCGACACCTCGGCTTGCCCGCTTGTTTGAGGATGATAGGGTGTGGACACCCTATGTGTAACGTTGTACTTCTTGAGCAAGGCCTCAATTGTACGATTACAGAAATGTGAGCCTCCATCACTTATAAGAGCTCAAGGCATTCCGAACCTAGCAAAAATGTTAGACTTCACAAAATCTGCAACTACCTTGGAATCGTTAGTACGGGTGGCTTTTGCTTCCACCCATTTGGAAACATAATCCACCGCCAACAAGATATAGAGAAAACCATGTGATGAAGGAAAAGGACCCATAAAATCAATGCCCCACACATGAAATATTTCAACAGAAAGTATAGGGGTTTGTGGCATTTGATCCTTAGCATTTATATTACCCATTCTTTGACACCGATCACATGTAAGGCAAAACGTCCTAGCATCCCTAAAGATGGTTGGCCAATAAAACCCACATTCTAAGACTTTAAGGGCAGTGCGTGGGGTGCCAAAATGTCCCCCACATGCATATGAATGACAAAATGTTAAAATAGATTGAAACTCAGATTCATTCACACAACGTCGGACAATCTGATCGGGACAAAATTTCCAAAGGTATGGGTCATCCCAAACATAAAACCTAGCATCCTTTCTAAGCTTATCACATTGATTCCTATTAAGTGTGCTAGGGGTATGTTTAGACACCAAAAAGTTCACCAAATCTGCGTACCAAGGCTCACTTACCTGGATAGACATTAATTGTTCATCGGGAAAGGTTTTAGAAATTGGCATTGCTTCCTCATGCACCATTCGGCTTAGGTGGTCAGCCACCACATTCTCCACGCCCTTCTTATCCCGAATCTCAATGTCAAACTCTTGTAGAAGCAACATCCATCGAATCAATCTAGGCTTGGCCTCCTTTTTCGTGAGCAAATATTTGAGAGCTGCATGATCAGTAAAAATAACAACTTTAGTACCAAGTAAGTAAGATCGGAACTTATCTAATGCAAAGACAACGGCAAGAAGTTCTTTCTCCGTAGTGGAGTAGTTCAACTGGGCATCGTTCAACATCCGTGAGGCATAGTAGATGACATGCGGCCTCTTGTCCTTTCTTTGTCCCAAAACAGCCCCTAAAGCATAATCGGACGCATCACACATAAGCTCGAACGGGAGGCTCCATTCCGGGGGAACAATAATGGGTGCCGTGGTCAACAACTCCTTGAGTTGGTTGAATGATGCCGTGCACTCCTTAGTGAATTCAAATGACACGTCTTTTTGTAGGAGGCGGCAAAGAGGTTGTGCAACTTTTGAGAAATCTTTGATAAATCGCCTATAGAATCCTGCATGGCCAAGAAAAGAACGGACCTCTCTAACCGAAGTAGGAGAGGGTAAGTGACGTACAAGATCTATTTTAGACTTATCAACTTCAATCCCTTTTTCTGAGATGATATGACCCAAAACTATACCTTGTTTAACCATAAAATGACATTTTTCCCAATTCAAAACAAGGTTAGTTTCCATGCATCTTTTCAAGATTAAAGTGAGATTATGCAAACAAGCATCAAATGAGTCTCCAAACACACTAAAATCGTCCATAAATACTTCAATTATCTTTTCAACATAATCAGAGAAGATACTTACCATGCATCGTTGGAAAGTGGCCGGTGCATTGCATAAACCAAATGGCATACGACGATATGCGAAAGTACCAAATGGACAAGTAAAGGTGGTCTTTTCTTGATCATCCGGCGCTATGACAATTTGATTATAACCGGAATATCCATCAAGAAAGCAATAAAATTCATGACCGGCTAACCTTTCCAACATTTGGTCGAGGAATGGTAATGGAAAGTGATCCTTCCTTGTCATGGCATTTAACTTCCTGTAATCAATGCAAACACGCCAACCAGTCACAACACGAGTGGGGACAAGCTCTTGTTCTTCATTCTTCACCACTGTGACGCCAGACTTCTTTGGAACAACCTGCACAGGTGACACCCAACGACTATCAGAAATAGGATATATAACACCACAATCAAGTAATTTTATAACCTCCTTTTTCACTACTTCCATCATAGGTGGATTAAGGTGACGTTGAGCTTCACGAGATGGCTTGGCTTCCTCCTCCAAAAGGATGCGATGCATGCACGTGGTGGGACTAATGCCTTTGATATCCGCCAAAGTCCATCCAATGGCAGATTTGTGCTCTTTTAACACCCTTATCAACTTGTCTTCTTCTTGAGCCGTGAGTAAGTTTGAAATGATGACGGGTAGCGTTTGATCTTGGCCCAAGAACACATACTTCAAGTGACTAGGTAATGGCTTTAACTCAAGTGTAGGTGGCTGCACAGTTGATGGAAGTAACTTGTTAGTCAAAACCGAATCTAAAAGTGAGATTGGAGACTTACCAGAGTGGAAGGGCAATGACTCGAGGGCAGCGACCATTTCAAGTACTTCATCACAAGGGGGTACGGCAATATGGTCAGATTGCATGCCGTGGGTTGCCAAGACTCCCTCACACTTATTTCTTGTTCCTATGCCGTGGACTAAGGCTACCTCAAGTGCATCTTCGTTCATTTGATCCAAATGCACCTGTGCCAAAGAATCAACAATATCAATAGCAAAACAAGAATGGTCCTCAATTGGATGTTTAATGGTTTCAGAAAGATTAAAATGAATAATGTCCCCATCAAACTCCATGGTCATTGTTCCCGTATACACATCAATCTTTGTTCTTGCTGTTTTCATGAAGGGACGGCCTAGCAAGATTGGCAATGATGGAGCATGGCTTGAATCCTCCATGTCTAAAACATAGAAATCTGCGGGGAAAATAAGGTGATTGACCTGCACTAAAACATCCTCAAGGACTCCCTTGGGATAAGCGTTAGAACGATCGGCCAATTGAATTATAACGCCATCTTGTTTTAACTCACCAAGGTTCATTGATGCATAAATGGAATAAGGCATGACATTTATGGATGCACCTAAATCAAGCATGGCATGTTCAAAACGATTATGTCCAATCAAACAAGGAATCGTGAAACTACCGGGGTCTTTGCACTTGGTAGGTAGTTTACGTTGCAAAACAGCGGACACATTCTCGCTTACCTTCACTACCTCTTTGTTTGCCCTTCTTCTCTTTGTATTGCATAGGTCCTTGAGGAATTTAGCATACTTTGGAACCTGTTTGATTGCATCGAGAAGCGGTATGTTCACTTGCACCTTCCGGAACGTTTCAAGAATGTCCTTCTCGCTTTCTTCCTTTTTTTCTTGCATGAACCTGCGAGGAAAAGGTACATTGGGCAGATTAGGACGTGAAGTACATGAATTTGAACTTAAATTACCTGATTTGGCCGAGTTAGGGTGATTGGGGGCCTGCGGCATTGGGTTTTTCACTCTTTCCGTGGGTGAGCTAGACACTTCCTTAGGTTGTGTCGTCTCTTCATCTACTTCCTGGGCAGATTTGGGATTGTTTGGCTCGGTCCCAACTTCTTTTCCACCCCTTAGGGTGATGGCCTTGGCGGATTCGAATCCTCCCTTTGGATTGACTGTGGTTGAGCTAGGAAGCTTTCCTTTATCTCTAATCTGTCCAAGGAACTCAGAAATCTGCCCTATTTGTTTCTTCATATCCATCATCTCCTTCTCGTTATTTTCTATCCGGTTGTTCTGATTTTGCAACCCCTGCGAAATAGAGGTTAGTAATTGCATCGCTTGATTACTTTCCAAGGACGTACCTGAATGAGATGATGTCGAAGGTTGTTGGGATTGTTGGGGTGCATACGGCTTGGAATAAAAACCAGGGGGGTTTGGCCTAAATCCGCTTTGTTGTTGACCTTGTTGGGGATCTCGCCATTTGAAATTCGGATGATCACGCCAACCGGGATTGTAAGTATTAGAAAACGGATCACCACGTGATTGGTATTGGTTGCCATATCCCACAGCATTGAGTGTCTCCCACCCTCCATTCTCGATCAATTGTGGGCACGTGTCCGTAGGGTGTCCTTGCATGGAGCATACTCCACAAGAAGCTACGGTTTTGACTTTTGGACCTTCCACCACCTGAGAAAGCAACGTAGTAAGGTTAGCCATTTGATTTTGAAGTTCGGTTATGGCACTTACCTCATTGACTTGGTGTTGCCGTGGGGGGTCTCTTTGTCCAAGTCCTTCATATTGTTGTGCATTTAGAGCACGGTTTGCAATTAGGGTCTTGGCTGCCATAGGAGTTTTATCCACCAATGCACCTCCCGCCGAAGCATTGAGCATTTGCCTTTCAATGGGAAGAAGGCCCTCATAGAAGTATTGAAGAAGAAGCTCCTCCTTCATTTGATGTTGAGGACATGATGCAACAAGGGCTTTAAAACGCTCATAGTATGCCGGAAAAGATTCTCCTTGACTTTGTTGGATTCCGCTAATTTTCTTCCTCAAGAGAATGACTCTTGAAGTAGGGAAAAACTTCTCCAAGAACGCTCTCTTCATGCTTTCCCAAGAAGTCACTGTCCCGGGTGCCAATTCATAAAGCCAATCCTTAGCCTTTTCCACAAGAGAGAATGGAAAAGCTTTCATCTTCAAAATATTCCCATCAACATTAATGGGTGTCATGCTTGAGCATACAACTTCAAACTCCTTCAAATGCTTGTTTGGATCTTCCATGGACAGCCCATGGTACTTAGGAATATGATGCAGCAAGCTTGACTTCAATTCGAACTCATCGGTCTTGCCTAGAGCCGCCCTAGGATATTGAATACATAGGGGTGCGGCATTGTCCAATCCCGAAGCGGAAAGTTCTTTGATTGTTCGGTTGTCTGCTGCCATGTCTACTTCACCCTCTGTTCTCCTGGGTTTCTCTTCTTCAGATTCAGCAATGGACTCGGAGCTTTCACTTGATTCGCTAGGTTCTGGGTTCTTTCTCTTTCGTCTCAATTCTCGCTCGAAATCGGCGTCAAAGACCGAGATAGGTTCACGAATCGGATGAGAACTCCGAGTCATAAACTAGTACCTAAAACAAGAAACAAAACAAGATTAAGAATCTAGAATAAAATAAAAACAAAAGAAAATACAACAATCCAAGAGATTAGCAAAGTTGCTAATCCCCGGCAACGGCGCCAAAATTTGATGCGAGATTTATACGCACACAAATTAAACCCTCTTTTTGTCAATTGTAGTATAAGTATAAGTAGGGATCGTTCTAAACCGGGGATTAGGAGGGATTACTAAATCACTTGGAAACTGACTCAAAAATGTAAAACAAACATTAAAACACTAAAACAAATCAAAAGACTCAAAGAATACAAAACACTTATAAACACAAACTAAGACACTTTCTAACTAAATTGGACACTAAAGTAAAGGGGGATTGAGATTTTGACGAAAATAAATTAAATGCACAAATTATAATTTAAAGGTAGAATTTAAATATGAATGTGATGAAATATGGAATGAATGCTAGCTAAGGGGTTCTTCTCCACACATGTTATACTTGCATACAAGATTGATTCTCAGTTGGTCTTTCGATAAATTATGAAACTCAACACTCCGGATTAATTAGGTCCGCTTAAATTAACCGTCAAGTTTTCCTTAAGTTAATGAATTGGATGGGTTTGCGCAACGCAATTCACAACATTCTCCAAAAGTCCTTTACGTGAACAGCACAATAAAGATACAATCAAAGATCATTAAGTATTATGAAAACTATAAGTGTTGACGAGGCATTCGTTACTATGATGAGCATGAAACTCGTGCCAAGAATTCATTTAACGCGATTGTTTATAAGCAACCTCCACTACTTGTGAATATAAGTTCATAACGATTAGGTGAAAATCACTTATATTCTAGCGTCATATTTATGCATGAAAATTAAGCGCGCATTCTTAATAAACATTCATAAATAAGTTATCAATCAAACGGTTAAACAAATTGAATCCACAACTTATGAAATTCCAACGAAAGTTAATCAATTCATATTGCAAATATAAACATAGTTTCGAATCACCCCCTAGCTAAAGGGGGATTAGTTCCTCATACCTTTGAAATCAAAGAAACACCTAAACATTCCAACAACTCAAAACTTGAATTGTATGAACGTTTAAGCACTCTTCTCTTCCATAAAACAAAGAGAATTAAAATGAAACTTTGAAATCAAAGAAACACCTAAACATTCCAACAACTCAAACTTGAATTGTATGAACGTTTAGGCACTCTTCTCTTCCTCGTTGTTGTAGCACAAGGTTTAAGGATAGGTTGGTTGGGGGGATGGAAGTGTGGAATGGAGTGGAAATGGAGAAGATGGAGAAGGGGAAGTGTTTGTGTATTACAATGGAAAATGAGATGATTTGGTGAATGGAATGAATGGGTATTTATAGGAAGAGAATGGGTGTTAATGGATGTTTGTTTAAGGTATTTGGTGGATGGGAAAAGGTGTGGATGGTGGGAATTATGGTGGATGGATGGTTTAGTGGATTTAATTTAGGGTTTATTTAGGTGAATGTGGATGCATGGTTTAGTGGATGTAAAGGATAATGGGATGGTGTGGAATTAAAAGCTAAAAAAAATGGGATAATGGGCATTTAAGTGTAAATGGAATGGTGGGATGCACTAATGGAAATTATGAAATGGAATGGTGGGATGCACTAATGGAAATTATGGAATGGAATGGTGGGATGCACTAATTAGGAGGAAGAATTAGGGTGAAGGGCTTAATGCATGGATTTGGGCCAATTAGGGTGAAGGGCTTAATGCATGGATTTGGGCCTAAAATGCCTCCCCTTGCATGGCAAGGGAAAGGACTTGGGCTAAAGCCCATGGCAATGGCTCTAAAATGGGCTAAGGTTAGGGTTTAGGTCATCTAAAAGCCCAAAGCCAAGAATAGAAACTCACGACAATGGAAACCTCCAAGAATAGAAACTTCCAACTTTAGAAACTTTGGTTACCAATTCCGACTTCCTTGCTCTTCACTTTCATTTCTTCATTTCTTAAGCTCCTTTGACCTTCAACCTCGTTCATTCCTCGTGCTCCATTTGCATACACCACATTCCAGCTCAGTTTTGCTCCAAAAGCTCCCAATTGCATCATTTCATGTAATATGTCCTTTAAACCTGAAAACACATGAAAGTAGCTTAAAAGACTACTTTAACGAATAAAACATAACAAAAATGCATAAGAACTAGCTAACTAAGGCGCATAAATATGCTCCTATCAAATTCCCCCACACTTAGCTTTTGCTAGTCCTCGAGCAAAACAAACAAAAGAAAGAAAACAAAACGAAACAAACTAACCAAAACCAAAAACTAAACCTTCCAACGTTCGCCTCAGGGATTTCCAATGAAACATGACATGTCAAAATTCATTACTCATATGGCTTTTAGTCTTCCTTTCCCTCAAGCACATACTTAATCATAGTCACCATTCACTAGTTCGCATTTAATCAATTAAAACATATTTTGAATGTAGTAACATGCCTTAGAGAATTCCCTCAATTCCTCACTCGTTATGCACTCAATTTTCACTCAAATTTTCTGACTACACACCCTACACTAGTTATATGTGAGAAGATTGATGTAAACATGAAAGACTAGTACTCACATACGTTATACAAGGAAAGCAATTTCGGGAGTAATTAAACGTGTATGGATATGATCTCATGAATGGGATGCTACTACTTAGATGCGAGAACCAGTGACACCATATGCTCATACCAAATTCAAACTCCACATTTGAAATGCACAACACTCAAGATAGAAGTCAAGGGTTGTAACGGGGCTTGGGGTTTTGGCTAACAAGGGAAGGTAAGGAATAACAAACGTTCTTTAAGCAATAATAAGTAAAGTAATGAAATTAAGACCTAGAATTCCCTTAGAATGCAGAAATCAACTTTTAAACAAATAGGGGAGATTCAAACAACTCTTAGGGCCTAATTCATTGTTTTGGGCCCTTACTTCAACAACCAATACTTTTCAACTCTTTTTCCATTTTTTTCTTTTTTTTTTTTTTTTTTTTTTTTTTTTTTTTTTTTTTTTTTTTACCGTGCCTATGGCACAAAAACTCACATGAATACACTTTCCCCCACACTTATTTTCTGCACACATTAATCAAAGGGAATTCATTCATGCTTACTATGCTTCAAGAACAAGGGTACGGATGGTCCTAATCTAGGCTAGGTGAAGATAATGTGGGTTAACAAAGAAAGTAGGCTACACAAGGCTCAACGGGGTTAAATCCTATAAAACAAATGAAAAGGGAAATATGGCAATTTGGCTATGGTGTTCACTACACAACTTCATCTTGAATACGTGTTATGCAAATCAATGACATGCTTTGAATGAAATGGGCATGAGTTCTAGCATTTGGAACTAAGTGATGAAACGCCTTCTAAGTAGCAACCAATCAAAGAATAATGAGATCATGCAACGACTTTAGAAAACAAAGAATGCACAGATTTTAACTCTCCAAATAAACATTTAAGCTCAAGTCTCACAGGGATGTAGTGTTAGTTTGAGCTCATTCCTTCAAGCATGTTATAAAAACTAATTTTTTTCTTTGTGATTGCATGTGAATTCGTGAACTATAACTACAACCAAGCATAAACCAAAGAGTATATCAAACGTCCATCCATGTTTGTAACTTTCTTTAACCATCATGCAATTAAAAACCAAATCCTCATCATTGCGTTGGAAGGTGACCTACGACACAAACACACAAAAACAACTTTAAAACAACTCTTTTTGGGTTTTTCAAAACAATTTTTCAAATTTTTATGGGATTTTCGAATTTTTAAGTCAAAACACACTAAAACAGTTTAAAAACATTTTAAAACAGCAAGGAACAACACTTGAAGTTATGGGTGATAAAATCCAACAAATTTTGCATCAACATACTTAGTTACCCCCCCCACACTTAAATCAAACATTGTCCTCAATGTTTTAAGCTTAAAACACACCAAACAAAAGAAAACATATAAAACAGCAACTAAACATACTAAACATGGCAGAATGTATCTATCAAAGAGAAGAGTTTTAGAGATGCAAATCTGGTTATGGAGTGTAAATTCCATCTTCTCCTTGGTGATTGCAGTGAGGCTTCATCTTTCTGCCATTTTTTTTTTTTTTTTTTTAAACACTCGGAAATTAATAAACAAGCTTTATTCACTGTATTGGGTTGCCTCCCAAGTAGCGCTTTCTTTTACGTCTTGCAGCCGGACGAAGAATCCATTTACTCCAAATTGGAGCCTACGGTACCCAAGGGGGTGTCATCCACGGTGTGCTCCACAAAGTTCTCATAATAGGCCTTCAAACGATGCCCGTTCACCTTAAACTCTTGACCTGTTTTGAAGCTACGAACTTGGACTGCACCATGAGGAAAAACGTTAGTAATAACAAAGGGTCCGATCCAACGTGAACGTAACTTACCCGGAAATAGACGAAGACGAGAATTAAACAACAACACTTTCTGTCCAACAGAGAAGGACTTGGTGCGAATCATCTTATCATGAAAGGCCTTCGTCTTTTCCTTGTAAAGGCGAGCATTCTCATAAGCTTCATTCCGTATCTCCTCAAGTTCATTCAATTGAAGCTTACGATGAATTCCCGCTGCATCCACATCCATGTTGAACTTCCTCACGGCCCAATGAGCCTTGTGCTCCAACTCCACAGGTAAGTGACATGGCTTGCCATAAACAAGCCGAAAGGGGGACATTCCTATGGGTGTTTTGTAGGCGGTCCTATAAGCCCACAATGCATCTTCTAGCCTTAAGCTCCAATCTTTTCTTGTTGGACCCACTGTCTTCTCAAGAATCTGTTTTATCTCCCGATTCGACACCTCGGCTTGCCCGCTTGTTTGAGGATGATAGGGTGTGGACACCCTATGTGTAACGTTGTACTTCTTGAGCAAGGCCTCAATTGTACGATTACAGAAATGTGAGCCTCCATCACTTATAAGAGCTCAAGGCATTCCGAACCTAGCAAAAATGTTAGACTTCACAAAATCTGCAACTACCTTGGAATCGTTAGTACGGGTGGCTTTTGCTTCCACCCATTTGGAAACATAATCCACCGCCAACAAGATATAGAGAAAACCATGTGATGAAGGAAAAGGACCCATAAAATCAATGCCCCACACATGAAATATTTCAACAGAAAGTATAGGGGTTTGTGGCATTTGATCCTTAGCATTTATATTACCCATTCTTTGACACCGATCACATGTAAGGCAAAACGTCCTAGCATCCCTAAAGATGGTTGGCCAATAAAACCCACATTCTAAGACTTTAAGGGCAGTGCGTGGGGTGCCAAAATGTCCCCCACATGCATATGAATGACAAAATGTTAAAATAGATTGAAACTCAGATTCATTCACACAACGTCGGACAATCTGATCGGGACAAAATTTCCAAAGGTATGGGTCATCCCAAACATAAAACCTAGCATCCTTTCTAAGCTTATCACATTGATTCCTATTAAGTGTGCTAGGGGTATGTTTAGACACCAAAAAGTTCACCAAATCTGCGTACCAAGGCTCACTTACCTGGATAGACATTAATTGTTCATCGGGAAAGGTTTTAGAAATTGGCATTGTTTCCTCATGCACCATTCGGCTTAGGTGGTCAGCCACCACATTCTCCACGCCCTTCTTATCCCGAATCTCAATGTCAAACTCTTGTAGAAGCAACATCCATCGAATCAATCTAGGCTTGGCCTCCTTTTTCGTGAGCAAATATTTGAGAGCTGCATGATCAGTAAAAATAACAACTTTAGTACCAAGTAAGTAAGATCGGAACTTATCTAATGCAAAGACAACGGCAAGAAGTTCTTTCTCCGTAGTGGAGTAGTTCAACTGGGCATCGTTCAACATCCGTGAGGCATAGTAGATGACATGCGGCCTCTTGTCCTTTCTTTGTCCCAAAACAGCCCCTAAAGCATAATCGGACGCATCACACATAAGCTCGAACGGGAGGCTCCATTCCGGGGGAACAATAATGGGTGCCGTGGTCAACAACTCCTTGAGTTGGTTGAATGATGCCGTGCACTCCTTAGTGAATTCAAATGACACGTCTTTTTGTAGGAGGCGGCAAAGAGGTTGTGCAACTTTTGAGAAATCTTTGATAAATCGCCTATAGAATCCTGCATGGCCAAGAAAAGAACGGACCTCTCTAACCGAAGTAGGAGAGGGTAAGTGACGTACAAGATCTATTTTAGACTTATCAACTTCAATCCCTTTTTCTGAGATGATATGACCCAAAACTATACCTTGTTTAACCATAAAATGACATTTTTCCCAATTCAAAACAAGGTTAGTTTCCATGCATCTTTTCAAGATTAAAGTGAGATTATGCAAACAAGCATCAAATGAGTCTCCAAACACACTAAAATCGTCCATAAATACTTCAATTATCTTTTCAACATAATCAGAGAAGATACTTACCATGCATCGTTGGAAAGTGGCCGGTGCATTGCATAAACCAAATGGCATACGACGATATGCGAAAGTACCAAATGGACAAGTAAAGGTGGTCTTTTCTTGATCATCCGGCGCTATGACAATTTGATTATAACCGGAATATCCATCAAGAAAGCAATAAAATTCATGACCGGCTAACCTTTCCAACATTTGGTCGAGGAATGGTAATGGAAAGTGATCCTTCCTTGTCATGGCATTTAACTTCCTGTAATCAATGCAAACACGCCAACCAGTCACAACACGAGTGGGGACAAGCTCTTGTTCTTCATTCTTCACCACTGTGACGCCAGACTTCTTTGGAACAACCTGCACAGGTGACACCCAACGACTATCAGAAATAGGATATATAACACCACAATCAAGTAATTTTATAACCTCCTTTTTCACTACTTCCATCATAGGTGGATTAAGGCGACGTTGAGCTTCACGAGATGGCTTGGCTTCCTCCTCCAAAAGGATGCGATGCATGCACGTGGTGGGACTAATGCCTTTGATATCCGCCAAAGTCCATCCAATGGCAGATTTGTGCTCTTTTAACACCCTTATCAACTTGTCTTCTTCTTGAGCCGTGAGTAAGTTTGAAATGATGACGGGTAGCGTTTGATCTTGGCCCAAGAACACATACTTCAAGTGACTAGGTAATGGCTTTAACTCAAGTGTAGGTGGCTGCACAGTTGATGGAAGTAACTTGTTAGTCAAAACCGAATCTAAAAGTAAGATTGGAGACTTACCAGAGTGGAAGGGCAATGACTCGAGGGCAGCGACCATTTCAAGTACTTCATCACAAGGGGGTACGGCAATATGGTCAGATTGCATGCCGTGGGTTGCCAAGACTCCCTCACACTTATTTCTTGTTCCTATGCCGTGGACTAAGGCTACCTCAAGTGCATCTTCGTTCATTTGATCCAAATGCACCTGTGCCAAAGAATCAACAATATCAATAGCAAAACAAGAATGGTCCTCAATTGGATGTTTAATGGTTTCAGAAAGATTAAAATGAATAATGTCCCCATCAAACTCCATGGTCATTGTTCCCGTATACACATCAATCTTTGTTCTTGCTGTTTTCATGAAGGGACGGCCTAGCAAGATTGGCAATGATGGAGCATGGCTTGAATCCTCCATGTCTAAAACATAGAAATCTGCGGGGAAAATAAGGTGATTGACCTGCACTAAAACATCCTCAAGGACTCCCTTGGGATAAGCGTTAGAACGATCGGCCAATTGAATTATAACGCCATCTTGTTTTAACTCACCAAGGTTCATTGATGCATAAATGGAATAAGGCATGACATTTATGGATGCACCTAAATCAAGCATGGCATGTTCAAAACGATTATGTCCAATCAAACAAGGAATCGTGAAACTACCGGGGTCTTTGCACTTGGTAGGTAGTTTACGTTGCAAAACAGCGGACACATTCTCGCTTACCTTCACTACCTCTTTGTTTGCCCTTCTTCTCTTTGTATTGCATAGGTCCTTGAGGAATTTAGCATACTTTGGAACCTGTTTGATTGCATCGAGAAGCGGTATGTTCACTTGCACCTTCCGGAACGTTTCAAGAATGTCCTTCTCGCTTTCTTCCTTTTTTTCTTGCATGAACCTGCGAGGAAAAGGTACATTGGGCAGATTAGGACGTGAAGTACATGAATTTGAACTTAAATTACCTGATTTGGCCGAGTTAGGGTGATTGGGGGCCTGCGGCATTGGGTTTTTCACTCTTTCCGTGGGTGAGCTAGACACTTCCTTAGGTTGTGTCGTCTCTTCATCTACTTCCTGGGCAGATTTGGGATTGTTTGGCTCGGTCCCAACTTCTTTTCCACCCCTTAGGGTGATGGCCTTGGCGGATTCGAATCCTCCCTTTGGATTGACTGTGGTTGAGCTAGGAAGCTTTCCTTTATCTCTAATCTGTCCAAGGAACTCAGAAATCTGCCCTATTTGTTTCTTCATATCCATCATCTCCTTCTCGTTATTTTCTATCCGGTTGTTCTGATTTTGCAACCCCTGCGAAATAGAGGTTAGTAATTGCATCGCTTGATTACTTTCCAAGGACGTACCTGAATGAGATGATGTCGAAGGTTGTTGGGATTGTTGGGGTGCATACGGCTTGGAATAAAAACCAGGGGGGTTTGGCCTAAATCCGCTTTGTTGTTGACCTTGTTGGGGATCTCGCCATTTGAAATTCGGATGATCACGCCAACCGGGATTGTAAGTATTAGAAAACGGATCACCACGTGATTGGTATTGGTTGCCATATCCCACAGCATTGAGTGTCTCCCACCCTCCATTCTCGATCAATTGTGGGCACGTGTCCGTAGGGTGTCCTTGCATGGAGCATACTCCACAAGAAGCTACGGTTTTGACTTTTGGACCTTCCACCACCTGAGAAAGCAACGTAGTAAGGTTAGCCATTTGATTTTGAAGTTCGGTTATGGCACTTACCTCATTGACTTGGTGTTGCCGTGGGGGGTCTCTTTGTCCAAGTCCTTCATATTGTTGTGCATTTAGAGCACGGTTTGCAATTAGGGTCTTGGCTGCCATAGGAGTTTTATCCACCAATGCACCTCCCGCCGAAGCATCGAGCATTTGCCTTTCAATGGGAAGAAGGCCCTCATAGAAGTATTGAAGAAGAAGCTCCTCCTTCATTTGATGTTGAGGACATGATGCAACAAGGGCTTTAAAACGCTCATAGTATGCCGGAAAAGATTCTCCTTGACTTTGTTGGATTCCGCTAATTTTCTTCCTCAAGAGAATGACTCTTGAAGTAGGGAAAAACTTCTCCAAGAACGCTCTCTTCATGCTTTCCCAAGAAGTCACTGTCCCGGGTGCCAATTCATAAAGCCAATCCTTAGCCTTTTCCACAAGAGAGAATGGAAAAGCTTTCATCTTCAAAATATTCCCATCAACATTAATGGGTGTCATGCTTGAGCATACAACTTCAAACTCCTTCAAATGCTTGTTTGGATCTTCCATGGACAGCCCATGGTACTTAGGAATATGATGCAGCAAGCTTGACTTCAATTCGAACTCATCGGTCTTGCCTAGAGCCGCCCTAGGATATTGAATACATAGGGGTGCGGCATTGTCCAATCCCGAAGCGGAAAGTTCTTTGATTGTTCGGTTGTCTGCTGCCATGTCTACTTCACCCTCTGTTCTCCTGGGTTTCTCTTCTTCAGATTCAGCAACGGACTCGGAGCTTTCACTTGATTCGCTAGGTTCTGGGTTCTTTCTCTTTCGTCTCAATTCTCGCTCGAAATCGGCGTCAAAGACCGAGATAGGTTCACGAATCGGATGAGAACTCCGAGTCATAAACTAGTACCTAAAACAAGAAACAAAACAAGATTAAGAATCTAGAATAAAATAAAAACAAAAGAAAATACAACAATCCAAGAGATTAGCAAAGTTGCTAATCCCCGGCAACGGCGCCAAAATTTGATGCGAGATTTATACGCACACAAATTAAACCCTCTTTTTGTCAATTGTAGTATAAGTATAAGTAGGGATCGTTCTAAACCGGGGATTAGGAGGGATTACTAAATCACTTGGAAACTGACTCAAAAATGTAAAACAAACATTAAAACACTAAAACAAATCAAAAGACTCAAAGAATACAAAACACTTATAAACACAAACTAAGACACTTTCTAACTAAATTGGACACTAAAGTAAAGGGGGATTGAGATTTTGACGAAAATAAATTAAATGCACAAATTATAATTTAAAGGTAGAATTTAAATATGAATGTGATGAAATATGGAATGAATGCTAGCTAAGGGGTTCTTCTCCACACATGTTATACTTGCATACAAGATTGATTCTCAGTTGGTCTTTCGATAAATTATGAAACTCAACACTCCGGATTAATTAGGTCCGCTTAAATTAACCGTCAAGTTTTCCTTAAGTTAATGAATTGGATGGGTTTGCGCAACGCAATTCACAACATTCTCCAAAAGTCCTTTACGTGAACAGCACAATAAAGATACAATCAAAGATCATTAAGTATTATGAAAACTATAAGTGTTGACGAGGCATTCGTTACTATGATGAGCATGAAACTCGTGCCAAGAATTCATTTAACGCGATTGTTTATAAGCAACCTCCACTACTTGTGAATATAAGTTCATAACGATTAGGTGAAAATCACTTATATTCTAGCGTCATATTTATGCATGAAAATTAAGCGCGCATTCTTAATAAACATTCATAAATAAGTTATCAATCAAACGGTTAAACAAATTGAATCCACAACTTATGAAATTCCAACGAAAGTTAATCAATTCATATTGCAAATATAAACATAGTTTCGAATCACCCCCTAGCTAAAGGGGGATTAGTTCCTCATACCTTTGAAATCAAAGAAACACCTAAACATTCCAACAACTCAAAACTTGAATTGTATGAACGTTTAAGCACTCTTCTCTTCCATAAAACAAAGAGAATTAAAATGAAACTTTGAAATCAAAGAAACACCTAAACATTCCAACAACTCAAACTTGAATTGTATGAACGTTTAGGCACTCTTCTCTTCCTCGTTGTTGTAGCACAAGGTTTAAGGATAGGTTGGTTGGGGGGATGGAAGTGTGGAATGGAGTGGAAATGGAGAAGATGGAGAAGGGGAAGTGTTTGTGTATTACAATGGAAAATGAGATGATTTGGTGAATGGAATGAATGGGTATTTATAGGAAGAGAATGGGTGTTAATGGATGTTTGTTTAAGGTATTTGGTGGATGGGAAAAGGTGTGGATGGTGGGAATTATGGTGGATGGATGGTTTAGTGGATTTAATTTAGGGTTTATTTAGGTGAATGTGGATGCATGGTTTAGTGGATGTAAAGGATAATGGGATGGTGTGGAATTAAAAGCTAAAAAAAATGGGATAATGGGCATTTAAGTGTAAATGGAATGGTGGGATGCACTAATGGAAATTATGAAATGGAATGGTGGGATGCACTAATTAGGAGGAAGAATTAGGGTGAAGGGCTTAATGCATGGATTTGGGCCAATTAGGGTGAAGGGCTTAATGCATGGATTTGGGCCTAAAATGCCTCCCCTTGCAT
This sequence comes from Pyrus betulifolia, assembly GCA_007844245.1. NCBI lineage: Eukaryota > Viridiplantae > Streptophyta > Magnoliopsida > Rosales > Rosaceae > Pyrus > Pyrus betulifolia. The sequence continues at coordinate 10,605,196 of CM017596.1, forward strand.
GGCAAGGGAAAGGACTTGGGCTAAAGCCCATGGCAATGGCTCTAAAATGGGCTAAGGTTAGGGTTTAGGTCATCTAAAAGCCCAAAGCCAAGAATAGAAACTCACGACAATGGAAACCTCCAAGAATAGAAACTTCCAACTTTAGAAACTTTGGTTACCAATTCCGACTTCCTTGCTCTTCACTTTCATTTCTTCATTTCTTAAGCTCCTTTGACCTTCAACCTCGTTCATTCCTCGTGCTCCATTTGCATACACCACATTCCAGCTCAGTTTTGCTCCAAAAGCTCCCAATTGCATCATTTCATGTAATATGTCCTTTAAACCTGAAAACACATGAAAGTAGCTTAAAAGACTACTTTAACGAATAAAACATAACAAAAATGCATAAGAACTAGCTAACTAAGGCGCATAAATATGCTCCTATCACCAAACCTAAAATCGAAGAGCAAGAAGTGGAGGTTGAAGAAGAGCCCACGGCAAGGTGTGAAGAAGAAGTACCAACCATGGCAGTAGACAACAGAACCATCAAGGAGCTTTCCGCCTCGGGTTTGGACAATGCAGCCCCTCTTTGCATCCAATACCCTAGGGCAGCCCCTGAGAAGACCGATGAATTTGAATTGAAGTCTAGTTTGCTACATCATATACCCAAGTTCCATGGGTTATCAATGGAGGACCCTAATAAGCATTTGAAGGAGTTTGAAGTCGTATGCTCAAGTATGACACCGGTGAACGTGGATAGCAACATATTGAAGATGAAGGCTTTTCCTTTTTCTTTGTTGGAAAAGGCCAAGGATTGGTTGTACGAGTTGGCTCCTGGCACTGTCACATCATGGGAAAGTATGAAGCGAGCTTTCTTAGAGAAGTTCTTTCCAACATCACGAATCATTCTTCTTCGCAAGAAGATTAGTGGAATTCAGCAAAACCAAGGTGAATCTTTCCCAACTTATTATGAACGTTTTAAAACCCTTGTTGCTTCATGTCCACAGCACCAATTGAAGGAGGAGCTTCTTCTTCAATATTTCTACGAAGGGCTCTTACCAATTGAACGTCAAATGTTGGATGCATCCGCGGGAGGAGCTCTAGTGGATAAGACACCCATGGATGCCAAAATTCTCATTGCTAATCGCGCACTCAACGCACAACAATATGAAGGAGTTGGGCAAAGAGATGCCCCACGGCCACATCATGTCAATGAGGTAAGTTCTATTTCTGAGTTACAATCCCAAATGGCTAACCTTACGTCCATGTTGTCACAGTTTGTTGAAGGCCCCAAACCGCAAGGAACTACAATGTGTGGTGTATGTTCCATTCAAGGACACCAATCTGATCAATGCCCTCAATTAATTGAAAATGGAGGGTGGGAATCTGCCCATGCCTTGGGTTATGGGAATCCAAACCAACCAAGGGGTGATCCTTTCTCTAACACATACAATCCGGGATGGCGTGACCACCCCAATTTCAGATGGAGGGATGCACAACAACCTGCCCAACAAAGTGGATTCCGACAACCCCCGGGTTTCTTCCCGAGGCCAATGGCACCACAACCACCTCCTCAAGCACAATCATCCCAAACCAACTCAAGTATGTCCATGAATGATGATAAAACGTATCAATTATTAACCACAATGGCGCAGGGAATGCAGAATCAAGCAAAGGAGGTGAATGAGCTCAAGAAGCAAATGGGCCAAATGGCCGAATTTTTGGGACAATTTCGTGAGAGTGGTAAGTTACCAAGCACTACGGAGATCAATCCAAAGGGTGGTTTTGAATCTGCAAAAGCCATCATTCTACGAAGTGGAAAAGAAGTGGGAAGCAAAGCACATGCATCTGCCCCAAACAAGGAAGATGAGAAGTTACAATTGGAAGAAGAGGAGCAATCCCACCCCACGGCAAAGATGGCACCAACCATGCCGCAGCAATCTATGAAGGAAAATTTGTGAAAAACATGTTCATTTAAGCAACATCAATAGCATGCAATTAACAATTAAAGGCGGAATCATGCTTGTACGCACTTAAAACAAAACATTTACCCATGAAATTCAAAGCCTAGTAGATAGGTGAATCAAGACTCAACTCAAAACAAAGTGAGTTGAGAAATCAATACCTTTGTAGATTCCTCTTTGCATAAGCAAAGGCTAATCACCCAAAGAGAGGGCCTTCATTCCTTGCATCTTAGATCCATGGATTTGGATGGATGAAAAGGTTTCTCCAAGTTCCCAAAATTGAGAACCTCTAAGTCTCCACACCAAGGTATATTGTAGAAGAAATGAGTGACCTAGAGGAAGTAAGATTGCTAGCTATTCCCCTCTAGATTGGCCGAAATTTTAGAGAGAAAGGAGAGCTTGTGTTCTCATCCTTTCCCCCCAAAAATAACCCTTAGTAAATTTTAGGCTATAAAGTCCTTTATATAGTCCCTTCAAATAAGTGACCTAATGGACCAAAAGCCCTATTCTTTTACACATGGCTAGCCTATAGGTTTATTGGGCTTTCAAGCCCTTTGTTTTATTCAAGTTGTCATACAACTTGAGTTAATGGGCTTGACATTCAAATCCCATTGGGCCTTGCGGCCCAATACTAACCCGAGGTCTTTAACGAACTTATTCGTTTGATTAATTAACATATTAATTAATCCTAGCCTTAGATAAATAATTAAACCATTTAATTATTCTTACTCATCTCCGTTGAATCTTCAATCTCTACCTTACACGGTGTACGATCCATTAGGTTCCTTTTAGCGAGGCAGTGGGCAATTCAAACTCTTTCAAATCGATTGTGAATTGAAACTTACTTTCAATTCTCCCGTTAGTGATAATACACTTTTAGGGCTTTCACAAACCATGAGTGACACCTAGCAGCATATCATGGTTACCCAAGCTAATCAGAAGAGGTGGAGAACATATTCAATTTAGGATTACAAATGCAATACGGTCTTTCTCTAATACAATACTCTTGACCACATTGTTTGGTTTGATAGTTTATTCATGTCTACTATCCAATGTGAATCTTGTACTTATATGATTACCTTGAATGTGATCTGGAACGCATTCCAACATCTCATTCATACTCTGGCCAGAGATTCTAAATCATATCATAGAGTATTCTCCCTCAAACAGTTTGAAGGTTAGAGATCCCTTGTTGCGCATTCACTTGCCTCCATGGCTAAGTGGCTTAACCCCAACGATGCCGTGGACACCCTGATAGAGTGACTTTGACATAATCAAAGATTAAGGACCTAACCACAAGACAACTGTGATGCCTCAGGTCAAAAGACTAATTTGCATTATCCCAACCATGAGTTCTCATGTGACATGAATATGAGAACTCTTCGTTGATCGTGTTCAGTGAACTCATTCTCTATTGAGCACCTACGTACTTGTCTTGATGTCACACACACCAATGACTCGAGACTAGTCACTCTCCCTGAGAGAAGACATAGCACGTACTGATCTTAACGGACTGTCAATGCCCAATTGACAATCCTATGATCAGGAACGTTTAGGATGTGTCAACGAAAGAATGGTCTCATGAATCTAACTTCTTTAGATCGCATTCTTCCAATCACATATTCCTTGGACTTATCGTTTAAGCATATAACATTTATATGTGACGGCTCAAACAATAATCTTTGCCCTTTACATTTAAACTACATTAGTTTGAAATGAACTACATTAGTTTGAAATGTCCGTAAAGTATCATCATATGATTGGTTTTAGGGCACATTTCCAACAATCTCCCACTTGCACTAGAGCCAATCAGCTTAGTCATCATTGATGATACCTCTTCTGTAATTCATTTCATAAATGGCTGAGTAGTAGGCCTAAACAATGGATATCTATATGTTATCCATAGAAGCAACCTTGAGAATAACGACGTCACCATTATACATGATTCTCAATCATGTGGTTCAGTCTCTCATTTGAGTTCGGACCTTGATGAGACCTTGATTCCCTGGCTTGAGCTATCGCCCCATTAGTGTCATACACTTTCTGGTTGGAACCGAATGGAGAGTTCATGAATGAACTTTCCCATCCAAACAACAATGTTGTAAGCTTCTATATGGCAATATATTTTGCATACATGATGGAACACATTAAAGTCATTTACTTTTAACGTTTCCACCCAAATATCTCTTTAGTCATAATAAAGAGATATCTCTTTATCACTTCATTCATAATGAAGAGATATTCTATGATGGATTAGATTCATAATCTAATACATTTACGCTTCCATTACGTTACTCTAATTCTTCCTCATTCTTGAGGAATCCATCCTTAGTATTTCTTAAATACCTAAGGATTCACTTGACAGTTGCCATGGTTCTGATCCTGGGCTTGCACTGATATCATCTTGTACCGTTCTAGGTACAACTTATATCAATGTTTTCATACAATATGAAATACATAAATCACCTTTCTGCGTATGCATAAAGGATTCTATTTACGCATTATATCTTTGGGAGTCAAAGGGTACATTCCCTTTGAGAAAAACAACTTCCTAGTCTCACTAGAATTGTCATTCTAATTGAAGTTTATCGTCATATGAGAAACTTCCTAGCATCTCTTGTCTATTTTAGGGATTGATATAATCCAATTATATATTGAAATCTATCATTATAGATTTCCATCCTATGTATATAGACTATGTCTCCCATATTCATTCTATCATTATAGAATGTTTAAAGTCATAACTTTAACGATGAAGAATTCCTTTCATTTTCAAAATTAATATATATCATGTATATATATTCAAATTTAGGAATATGATCAACTCCCACTAATCTTTTGTAAACCTAGTAAACAAAAGATTCATTTACATCTTTATGAGAAATCAAACAATTGATCTTTTCTCATAAGACGCTTATAGCTCCCACTAGCTTGCTAAGATCCATGATGGATGGATCTTCTTACAACTAACATGTCTTAGAAGTATATATCATATATATATGGGTAATTGATAATGTCCAACGAACTAAATCATATTTATGTTCATTCTTCTCCTAATGGAGAAATTCATTATCTTATGATGCTACTTTCCTTGATATTTTTCAAGGAAATTAATCTAAAGTGTTACTTTTTCCTTGGATCAAATCTAAGGAGGTAAATACTTTAGACGTCTTACTCATCTACTTACATTTCTTGAATTCTTTGAAACCTTTTGCAAAGTATTCGGACTTGTGTTTATTCAAAATAAACTATAGTCCAACCGAGAGTGATCTTCGGTGAATGTCATACAACATGAGTAGTATTATGTTGTGGACAAGTGCCACTAACATCTAAGTGAATTAACCTCAACAACTTTGTGATTCTTTCTTCTTTCCAAAAGAATAAAGATTCGAACATTTCGCCTCTATACAATTTTAACAAGAAGGTATTGGATCCGGATCTAACGATCCAAAGCATCCATCTATGACCAACTCGTAACTTATGTTTTAGAGGTATCACAACTCAGTTGGGATTAGTCACTACTTTGCAACCTTTTGGGTTTTAAGCATCATCGTATTCTAAACAGTTTAAACTACCACATCATCTCTACTATAGAGACAACCAATTAAATTACAATAATCTAATTATTGATTAATAAAGAACAATGTTTTTGTCAAACAAAACATTTATCTATCTCTACTATAGTGACGGATTTAAGTTCCTTAAAATTGGAATGTAAAGACAATCTTTAGTAATTTCCAATTTCTTTGGTAGTTCATATGAGGAAGTAAGTACAATCCGCTTTCGCAGAGATCTATATTCGATTCACGTTTGGAATGTGAAGTACTTTCTCTTCTCTCATTAATCTTCTACTTCTTATTAGCATACTTTTACATCAATTGTAAAACATAGTTACTAATACAGAATCATGCATTCAAGTGGAAGAACCAACTGTTGTGAACTTTTCAAGAACATTTTACAACACCTTCGAAAGGTGTGTTCTTGACACTTGCAAGACATTTCTTGCAAATACCCCTTCCAATGTCCATCCTTTCATAAAGAAAGTTTGTTCCCTTGGAGTTATTTTGCCTTCTTCATTTGACTTCCCTTTTGACTACAATAGTCATGGTCCCTAAACTCCCACTATCTCTCTTGAAACTCATTTCAAATGTGTTATACACATCAAACGATTTGGAGAGCGTGCGGTTATTGTTCACTATATAGTTTACAATAAACTTAGTGAACCATTAGGATAGGGACACAAAGGTGAAGTCCTTGCCTAGTTTCCGTCTCGTTAAGTGGTTTAACACTTCAACACTCAATGATTCAAAATCATCATAAGTCCATATAAATGGACTATTTTTGTCAACCAACCATTATGTTCTAAACATAACAACAAACTCTCAAGAGTTGTTCAAGGCAACTCTCATTTCTTCATACAACAATTTGTAAGTGAAGAATCATGGCACATAAAGTGTCCATGCCCTTGTGCTTACTTCTCAAGTTCCTTGTTTGTGTAACAAAGAGACAAGCACTAGAGTTTGCATTGTCCTCTTCATGGTAGACTTATCTAACATGTTCTTCCATTGATACATTATCAATAGGAAGATTGTGAGGATGAGACTACTTAGTTACATCTACAAGCCATTAAAGACAATCTATGGGATTGTAGAACTAAGTCCGGAAATTAAAGCGTTTGGTTTTTCTTTGTCAAGTTTTGGATAGCGTTTGCAAATATATTGGTAAACAAATACATAACGAATATAAATTGATTGATTTTAAGCCATTTGATTCGGGTCTTTAAATCAAATAGCACCACCCACTATTTTTGGCAAATTCCATATCCCTCATCAGAATTCGAGAGTTTTGGAGGAAACTCTTAGTAGGGTATGGGAGGCTCACCATTACCAAGCCCACCTCACAATGATACGATGTTGGTTAGCAAAAATAATGATGAGAGAATAACGCTTTACTCATTTACAACGTTTGTAATTACCCATCTTGTTTGGCCTTGATAGGAGCATATTTATGCGCCTTAGTTAGCTAGTTCTTATGCATTTTTGTTATGTTTTATTCGTTAAAGTAGTCTTTTAAGCTACTTTCATGTGTTTTCAGGTTTAAAGGACATATTACATGAAATGATGCAATTGGGAGCTTTTGGAGCAAAACTGAGCTGGAATGTGGTGTATGCAAATGGAGCACGAGGAATGAACGAGGTTGAAGGTCAAAGGAGCTTAAGAAATGAAGAAATGAAAGTGAAGAGCAAGGAAGTCGGAATTGGTAACCAAAGTTTCTAAAGTTGGAAGTTTCTATTCTTGGAGGTTTCCATTGTCGTGAGTTTCTATTCTTGGCTTTGGGCTTTTAGATGACCTAAACCCTAACTCTTTGTGGACCCTAAGCCTATGCCGCACCTAAACCCTAACCTTAGCCCATTTTAGAGCCATTGCCGTGGGCTTTAGCCCAAGTCCTTTCCCTTGCCATGCAAGGGGGGGCATTTTAGGCCCAAATCCATGCATTAAGCCCTTCACCCTAATTGGCCCAAATCCATGCATTAAGCCCTTCACCCTAATTCTTCCTCCTAATTAGTGCATCCCACCATTCCATTCCATAATTTCCATTAGTGCATCCCACCATTCCATTCACACTTAAATGCCCATTATCCCATTTTTTTTAGCTTTTAATTCCACACCATCCCATTATCCTTTACATCCACTAAACCATGCATCCACATTCACCTAAATAAACCCTAAATTACATCCACTAAACCATCCATCCACCATAATTCCCACCATCCACACCTTTTCCCATCCACCAAATACCTTAAACAAACATCCATTAACACCCATTCTCTTCCTATAAATACCCATTCATTCCATTCACCAAATCATCTCATTTTTCCATTGTAATACACAAACACTTCCCCTTCTCCATCTTCTCCATTTCCATTCCATTCCACACTTCCATCCCCCCAACCAACCTATCCTTAAACCTTGTGCTACAACAACGAGGAAGAGAAGAGTGCCTAAACGTTCATACAATTCAAGTTTGAGTTGTTGGAATGTTTAGGTCTTTCTTTGATTTCAAAGTTTCATTTTAAATCTCTTTGTTTTGTACGTATAAGGAATGGAAGAGTAGAGTGCTTAAACGTTCATACAATTCAAGTTTTGAGTTGTTGGAATGTTTAGGTGTTTCTTTGATTTCAAAGGTATGAGGAACTAAACCCCCTTTAGCTAGGGGGTGATTCGAAACTATGTTTATATTTGCAATATGAATTGATTAACTTTCGTTGGAATTTCATAAGTTGTGGATTCAATTTGTTTAACCGTTTGATTGATAACTTATTTATGAATGTTTATTAAGAATGCGCGCTTAATTTTCATGCATAAATATGACGCTAGAATATAAGTGATTTTCACCTAATCGTTATGAACTTATATTCACAAGTAGTGGAGGATGCTTATAAACAATCGCGTTAAATGAATTCTTGGCACGAGTTTCATGCTCATCATAGTAACGAATGTCTCGTCAACACTTATAGTTTTCATAATGCTTAATGATCTTTGATTGTATCTTTATTGTGCTGTTCACGTAAAGGACTTTTGGAGAATGTTGTGAATTGCGTTGCGCAAACCCATGATGCGAGTTTTATACGCACACAAATTAAACCCTCTTTTTGTCAATTGTAGTGAAGTGTATAAGTAGGGATCGTTCTGGACCGGGGATTAGGAGGGATTGTTAATCACTTGGATTTGACTTAAAAACGTAAAAACACAATATAAAACAATATTTAATGCTCAAAGAATGCAAAACTAAAAATAAGAAAGATTAAGACTAAAACTTAAACAAAATAAGGGGGGATTGGATTTGGACGAATTTACTAAAATAAATACTTGGAAACAAAACAGATTGTGAATATGGATTTGACGGAAATGAATGGATGGGAAGCTAGCTAAGGGGTTCATCTCCACACATGTTATACTTGCATACAAAACGATTTCTAATTACTTTTCAATAAACCATGAATTCTCAACGCCCCGGGTTAATTAGGTCCGCTTAAATTAACCGTCAAGTTTTCCTTAAGTTAATGAATTGGATGATTGCATACGACAATCCAAAGCATTCCTCACAAGTTCCCTACATGAATTGCATAATAGAGATACAAGCAAGAATCATTAAGCATCATGAAAACTATAAGTGTTGACGAGGCATTCGTTACTATGATTGCATGAAACTTATGCCAAGAATATGTTTAACGCGATTGTTTATAAGCAACCTCCACTACTTGTGAATATAAGTTCGTAACTATTAGGTGAAACTCACTTATATTCTAGCGTCATATTCATGCATGAAAATTAAGTGTGCACTCTCAATAAACATACATAAATAAGTTATCAATCAAACAGTTAAACAAATTGAATCCACAACTTATGAAACGTAATTAAAAGTAATCAAATCATATTACAAACATAAACATAGTTTCGAATCACCCCCTAGCTAAAGGGGGTTTATTTCCTCATAACTTTGAAATCAAAGAAACACCTAAACATTCCAACAACTCAAAACTTTGAATTGTATGAACGTTTAAGCACTCTTTTCTTCCATTTCTCATACGTACAAAACAAAGAGAATTAAAATGAAACTTTGAAATCAAAGAAACACCTAAACATTCCAACAACTCAAAACTTGAATTGTATGAACGTTTAGGCACTCTTCTCTTCCTCGTTGTTGTAGCACAAGGTTTAAGGATAGGTTGGTTGGGGGGATGGAAGTGTTGGGGAATTATGGAAATGGATGAGGATTGGTGGAAATGGAAGATGGTTTTTGGATTCTAAGGGAGAAAGGAATGTGTTTGTGGTGTGTTGTTGTGTTGTGAATGAGATGAGATGTGAATGAATGAATGCAAGGGTATTTATAGGAGGAGTGGAGATGTATATGGCTATTTGTTTAAGGTGTTTGTGGTGTTGTGAATGATGAAAGAATAAAGGGTGCATGTGGGGTGGAATTGAATGAATGCAAAGTGAATGAATAATGAAATGGGAAAGCATGACCAAGGTGGAAATGCATGTGATGGGTGGGAACAAAGGGGGAAACATGGCACAAGGGTGATGTTGTTGATGTGTGAATGCATGTGTTGAATTGGTGGTGCAATGATGAAAGAATAAGTGCATGTGTGTGTGAATGGTGGTAGCTAGGGTGAATTATGATAAATGCATGTGGAATAAAGATGGAGAAGGTGGTGAAATGATGAAGTAGGAAGGTGGAAATGCATGTGAGATGTTCTTTGGAGAAAGGTGGATGAATGTGCATGTGAATTAAGTTGTGAAAGCATGTGGAATGTTTTAAATGGTTGAAATGTGTAGATGATTATGAGTATGATAAGTGATAAGTGTATGGTTATGATAAGTGATAAATGAATGATATGTGGTGATAAATGAATGATATGATAAATGAATGATATGTTAAGTAATAAATGAATGATATGTGGTGAGTGATAAGTGAATGGTTTGATAATTGATAAATGAATGATATGCTAAGTGATAAATGAATGATATGTTAAGTGATAAATGAATGATATGTTAAGTGATGATAAGTAATGATAGGTGGTTATGATAGTTTGGTCTTTAATTTCGTCCATTCCTTTTGCTCCAAATATAAGCTATCCAATCCAAGTCCGATTTTGCTCCAAAATGCTCCAAAAGGCATCCTTTTGCATACCTTGCCCTTAGAACCTGAAAACACACAAAAGAAGCATAAAGGACTAAAATAACTAGAGAAACATAACGTAAATGCACGAGAACAAGCCTTTTAAGTCGCATGAATATGCTCCTATCAAATACCCCCACACTTATCTTTTGCTAGTCCTCGAGCAAAACAGAAAGAAAAACAAAACAAAACGAAACGAAACAAAACAAGTAAAACACAACCTAAACCTTCCAACAACTGTCTTAGGGATTTCCAATGCACATGACATGTTAAAAATCATCATTCCCACAGATTTTAGTCATCTTCACACTTAAGTACATTCTTAATCATAGTCAGCACATACTAGTTCACAATTAAGCATTTAAAACCATGTTTTGAATGTAGTAACATGCCTTAGAGAATTTCCTCAATTCCTTACTAGAATGCACTCTATTTTCACACAGATTTTCTGACTACACACCCTACACTAGTTATATGTGAGAGATTGATGTAAACATGAAAGACTAGTATCTCACATATCTTATAACAAAGAAAGCATTTTCTGGATTTACGATAATGACATGAATATGATCTCATGAATGGAATGCTACTACTTAGACGCGAGCACCAGTGACACCATATGCTCATACCAAGTTCAAACTCCACAATTGAAATACACAACACTCAAGATAGAAGTCAAGGGTTGTAACGGGGCTTGGGGTATTGGCTAACAATGAAAGGTGAAGGATAAACAAACATTCTTAAAGCAATAGTGAGCAAAGTATTGAATCAGGCACTTAGAATTCCCTTAAGAATGCAGAAGTCACTTTGAACACCCAAGGGAAAGTCACACAAAACTTAGGGCCATATTCACTTTTTGGACCCTTTCTTCAACCATCAACGCTCGTGAGTTCATCCTTACTTATTTTCACTCTTTTTTTTTTTCTTTTCTTCTTCTTTTTCTTTTGAATCTCAAAACATACATATGAACGTAAGAACAAACTTTTACTCCCCCACACTCATTTTCTTGCATAATGTAACTCAAAAGGAATTCATTTAAGTTATGCTCACTATCTTTTAAGAACAAGGGTGTGGATTGTCCTAAACTAGGCTCGGTGAGGAAAATGTGGGTAAACAAAGAATACAGGCTAAACAAAACTCAACGGGGTTAAAACTTACAACAAATACGAAATATGGGAAGTAAGGCTATTTGGCTATGGTGGTGGTCACTACGCAACTTCTTCTTGAATATGTGTTATGCAAATCAATAACATGCTTTGAATGAAATGGGCATGAGTTCTAGCATTTGGAACTATATGATGAAATGTCTTCTAAGTAGTAACCAAGCAAAGAATAATGAGATCATGCAACGACTTTAGAAAACAAGAAATCACAGATTATACTCTCCAAAGAACGTTATAGGCTCAAGTCTCTCAGGGTTGTAGCGTTTGTTTGAGTTCCTTCCTTCAAGCATGTTACATAACTAATTTTTTTCTTTTATGATTGCATGTGAAGTCATACATTATAACCATAACCAAGCATATACCAAGAGTAAATCAAACTTTTCTCCATGTTTATAACTCTTTTTAACAGTCATGCAATTAGAAACCAAATCCTTATCATTGTGTTGGAAGGTGACCTACGACACAAAAATGACTCAAAACACTCTTTTTAGGCTTTTCAAAACATGTTTTTCAAATTTTTATGTGATTTTCGAATTTTTAAGTCAAAACACACTAAACACACTTAAAAACAGCAAGAAACAACATTTGAAGTTATGGTGGATAAAACCCTACTAATTTGCATCAAAACACTTTAGAAACTCCCCCACACTTAAATCAAACATTGTCCTCAATGTTAAAAACCACACTAAACACAAACAAACATATAAACAGCAATTAAACATACTAATCATGGCAGAATGTATCTAACAAAGAGAAGAGTTTAGAGATGCAAATCTGGTTATGGAGTGTTCGTTCCATCTTCTCCTTGGTGATTGCAGTGAGGCTTCATCTTGAGTTTTTCCACAGGCTACTCTTGAACTGAGCTGGAGATTCTTTTGGTTTCCTCCGATCGTTGATTTTCCTTTGTGCTACTCTTGAACTGGGCAGCAGGATTCTTTTGGTTTCCCCCGAAGGTCTGAGCTTCCTCCTCTTATCTGTTTCTTTGTTCAATCTCTCCAATTCGTATTGAAGAGGGTTAGAGGATAGCTCAGCAAAGCTAGGTAAGCAACCAGGGAATAGAGTCTAGATAGACTCCAAGTGCCGGTTGATTGCTTCTTTCACTTTGCCATGCAAGTAATATCAAGGAGAAAGGAAAAGACAGGGAAAGAGCATGATATGAGATACCTTTGCTTTCGCCCTTGATGATATGAGATACCTTTGCTTTCGAAGAGGCAGCGAATGAATCGACATGCTTCGATCCACCGTTTCCTCTTGCCTCCTTTGTTCTCCGAGCCTTTGGTATCTTCTTTGGGGGATACATCCATGGTTGAAAGTGTGTTCTCAAGAGAAGGAGAAAACTGAGCATGTTTGTGCGGGTTGGTTGCAGCTTACATTTTTGGCCGAGAAGGAAAGTTATGCGCTTCTGGGTATATGCTTTGCCATGAATGTTGATGTATATAGGCATTGTAATGGCAAATGGCAGTGCGGATGCGGCAATGTCTTCCACGCGTCTTCTGAAAAGCTGGGAGCTTTTGACAAAGTTGCACTCGCTTTCTGGAAAGCTGGGAGCTTTCGGCTTTTCACCCACGTTTGTCGGCTAAAGTGTGCAGCTGATTTCTCGCCTTCCACGCGTCTTCTGAAAAGCTGGGAGCTTTTGACAAATTTGCACACGCTTTCTGAAAAGCCTGGATTGCGTCTGAAGAGCTGGCGATCTTTACGCCGGGAAATCCGGTTTTGAAGAGTGGTGTCTCTTCATTTCTGAATCGGTGAACGCCTCTCCTTTAATAGAGGTGATCGATCACCTCTATCTGCACACTTTGAAGACTTCCCAAAAATCATCTTCGGCCCGTCGAGATTTTCCTCCATCCAACCCTTCTCTTTTAACTTCTTGAACAATGGCTAGCTCATCCAACCTATCGAACATTTGCTTAGATTTGAGTCTAAGCAGTGATCCTGTTGCGCCGCGTCAGGATAAGGTATGGTGCCCGTCTTTCTTATCTTCTCATGGTCCTCTTACAGATGAGGACTCTGTGATGACGGATCCCACAACGGCTACGATAGTGGCTCGGAACCTCCTCACTCCCAAAGACAGTCAGCTGCTTTCCGGACGGTCCGATGAGTTGGCCGTTCAAGAATCCCTGGCTCTGAGTGTTCAGTGCGCTGGCTCTGTGTCCAACATGGGCCAACGCCTTCTTGCTCGCTCCCGTCAGGTTGAATCCTTGATGGCGGAGGTGGAGAGTCTTAAGCAGGAGATCAAACAGCTTAAGTACGAGAACCGAAGTTTGCACGTGCTTGCCAACAATTATTCAACAGGCATGAAGAGGAAGCTTGATGAGCTTGATGACCGTCAACGGTTTGCAGCTTTCTTCCAGAGGCACCTCTTTCCTGGGTCATCCAGTGTTCCACCAAGGATTGGGGCTTTGAATGATCTATCTTCGGTGCCTCCCGCTCCTATGCCTCTTGCTCCGATGCCTTCTGCTCCGATGCCTCTTGCTCCGATGCCTCTTGCTCCGATGCCTCCTGCTCCGATAGTGTTGCCACGTAGTGGGGCCTCACGTACACAACCTTTGTAAAGGCTCCATCTTTCTGCCATGTTTAGATACAATTGTAATTTATCGAAAAAAAATCAATGAACAAGCAAAAGTTTTATTTACTGTATTGGGTTGCCTCCCAAGTAGCGCTTTCTTTTACGTCTTGCAGCCGGACGAAACCTTCTTAGGCTCATTTAGGACCCATGACATGGACTTTATCTCTGAATGGCGGGTGATACTTGAGATGATCCGGTAATGGTTTAAATTCTAGAGTGGGTGCCTGGATCATTAACAACATATCAATATAAAAGAAAATTGAAATTCGGGGAGGCGGCTTACCTGTGTGCTCCGACAAGAACTCAATGACAAACACCACTCCCTTGAAAGTTTCAGGGATATTGGACTTGGCCAGATTGCATGTGATGGTTATGACTTGTCCAATGTCGTCAAATTCAACTTCTTTGGGATTGTTTGCCTCCAGAACATCCTCTTTGACGAATTCTTGATATTCCATACTTTGCACTTTTGGAAAGGCTTCCAAGATGCCTTTCTCACCTTCTTCTTCCTTGGAATTCAGAAACCTGCAAGGAATAGGGACATTCAGTGGAACGGGGTTAGAAATAATTAACTTTGGAACAACCTTACCTAAATTGTATGGCGTAAGAGCAATAGGTGCCTCTGGCAAAGGTGTTTCCACTCTTGCCATAGGTTGCGTGTGTTCCTCTTCCTCAATTAGCAGCTCCTCATCCACTTCTTGTTCTTGAATTTGTTTCATGAACTCCATAATCTGCCCAATTTGCTCCTCCAATTTACCCAACTTCTTGTCTTGATTTTGTTCGTTCTTGTTTTGAGTTTGGACTTCCTGCGTCAAAGTAGTAAGTAATTGAAAAATCGTATCATTATCACTTGAATTACTTACATTGCTTTGGGCAGGTTGTGGTGGCTGCATAGGTGTCGTATAGAACTCATCATATGGTTGCCAATATTCCCTTTGTTGAGCCTCATCGACTTGGTTTTGTGAGCCCTGCACCAAACAAAGTAATTCATTAAGCTTTTGATTATAATCTATTGACGAACTTGAGTTTGGTTGGGCATATTGAGTATGAGGTTGTGGTGGATGCATAAACGTTGAATAGAACTCCTCATAAGGCTGCCAATATCCTTCTTGTTGAATATGTTGAGGTTCCCACCACATAGAGTTTGAATGATCACTCCAATCCGAATTGTAAGTATTGGAAAACTTGTCGTTCCTTGATTGATTATGATCAAATGTACCCACTCTTTGCATTTGGTACTCTTCCATAAGCTGTGACAGAAGGGAAGCACTATCAAGTGCCATGTCTTGCGTAAAAAATCAACAAAATAAAACTAAAAATATATACACACAAACGAAAATAAAACAATCCAAGAGATTAGCAAAGTTGCTAATCCCCGGCAACGGCGCCAAAATTTGATGCGAGTTTTATACGCACACAAATTAAACCCTCTTTTTGTCAATTGTAGTGAAGTGTATAAGTAGGGATCGTTCTGGACCGGGGATTAGGAGGGATTGTTAATCACTTGGATTTGACTTAAAAACGTAAAAACACAATATAAAACAATATTTAATGCTCAAAGAATGCAAAACTAAAAATAAGAAAGATTAAGACTAAAACTTAAACAAAATAAGGGGGGATTGGATTTGGACGAATTTACTAAAATAAATACTTGGAAACAAAACAGATTGTGAATATGGATTTGACGGAAATGAATGGATGGGAAGCTAGCTAAGGGGTTCATCTCCACACATGTTATACTTGCATACAAAACGATTTCTAATTACTTTTCAATAAACCATGAATTCTCAACGCCCCGGGTTAATTAGGTCCGCTTAAATTAACCGTCAAGTTTTCCTTAAGTTAATGAATTGGATGATTGCATACGACAATCCAAAGCATTCCTCACAAGTTCCCTACATGAATTGCATAATAGAGATACAAGCAAGAATCATTAAGCATCATGAAAACTATAAGTGTTGACGAGGCATTCGTTACTATGATTGCATGAAACTTATGCCAAGAATATGTTTAACGCGATTGTTTATAAGCAACCTCCACTACTTGTGAATATAAGTTCGTAACTATTAGGTGAAACTCACTTATATTCTAGCGTCATATTCATGCATGAAAATTAAGTGTGCACTCTCAATAAACATACATAAATAAGTTATCAATCAAACAGTTAAACAAATTGAATCCACAACTTATGAAACGTAATTAAAAGTAATCAAATCATATTACAAACATAAACATAGTTTCGAATCACCCCCTAGCTAAAGGGGGTTTATTTCCTCATAACTTTGAAATCAAAGAAACACCTAAACATTCCAACAACTCAAAACTTTGAATTGTATGAACGTTTAAGCACTCTTTTCTTCCATTTCTCATACGTACAAAACAAAGAGAATTAAAATGAAACTTTGAAATCAAAGAAACACCTAAACATTCCAACAACTCAAAACTTGAATTGTATGAACGTTTAGGCACTCTTCTCTTCCTCGTTGTTGTAGCACAAGGTTTAAGGATAGGTTGGTTGGGGGGATGGAAGTGTTGGGGAATTATGGAAATGGATGAGGATTGGTGGAAATGGAAGATGGTTTTTGGATTCTAAGGGAGAAAGGAATGTGTTTGTGGTGTGTTGTTGTGTTGTGAATGAGATGAGATGTGAATGAATGAATGCAAGGGTATTTATAGGAGGAGTGGAGATGTATATGGCTATTTGTTTAAGGTGTTTGTGGTGTTGTGAATGATGAAAGAATAAAGGGTGCATGTGGGGTGGAATTGAATGAATGCAAAGTGAATGAATAATGAAATGGGAAAGCATGACCAAGGTGGAAATGCATGTGATGGGTGGGAACAAAGGGGGAAACATGGCACAAGGGTGATGTTGTTGATGTGTGAATGCATGTGTTGAATTGGTGGTGCAATGATGAAAGAATAAGTGCATGTGTGTGTGAATGGTGGTAGCTAGGGTGAATTATGATAAATGCATGTGGAATAAAGATGGAGAAGGTGGTGAAATGATGAAGTAGGAAGGTGGAAATGCATGTGAGATGTTCTTTGGAGAAAGGTGGATGAATGTGCATGTGAATTAAGTTGTGAAAGCATGTGGAATGTTTTAAATGGTTGAAATGTGTAGATGATTATGAGTATGATAAGTGATAAGTGTATGGTTATGATAAGTGATAAATGAATGATATGTGGTGATAAATGAATGATATGATAAATGAATGATATGTTAAGTAATAAATGAATGATATGTGGTGAGTGATAAGTGAATGGTTTGATAATTGATAAATGAATGATATGCTAAGTGATAAATGAATGATATGTTAAGTGATAAATGAATGATATGTTAAGTGATGATAAGTAATGATAGGTGGTTATGATAGTTTGGTCTTTAATTTCGTCCATTCCTTTTGCTCCAAATATAAGCTATCCAATCCAAGTCCGATTTTGCTCCAAAATGCTCCAAAAGGCATCCTTTTGCATACCTTGCCCTTAGAACCTGAAAACACACAAAAGAAGCATAAAGGACTAAAATAACTAGAGAAACATAACGTAAATGCACGAGAACAAGCCTTTTAAGTCGCATGAATATGCTCCTATCAACCCATCCAATTCATTAACTTAAAGAAAACTTGACGGTTAATTTAAGCGGACTTAATTAATCCGGAGTGTTGAGTTTCATAATTTATCGAAAGACCAACTGAGAATCAATCTTGTATGTGATGCAAGCTAAGTAAGCACACAAATTAAACCCTCTTTTTGTCAATTGTAGTATAAGTACTGGGTTGCCTCCCAAGTAGCGCTTGCTTTAACGTCGTACAGCCGGACGATGAACCCAATCACTCCAGGATATGTTCACGAATCGGATGAGAACTCCGAGTCATGAACTAGTACCTAAAACAAGAAACAAAACAAATTTAAGAATCTGGAAAAATAAAAACAAACGAAAATAAAACAATCCAAGGGATTAGACTTTGCTAATCCCCGGCAACGGCGCCAAAATTTGATGCGAGCTAAGTAAGCACACAAATTAAACTCTCTTTTTGTCAATTGTAGTATAAGTATAAGTAGGGATCGTTCTAGACCGGGGATTAGGAGGGATTACTAAATCACTTGGACACTGACTCAAAAACGTGAAATAAACATTAAAAACACTAAACTAGACTCAAAGAATGCAAAACACTTATAAACACAAACTAAGACACTTTCTAACTAAATTGGACACTAAAGTAAAGGGGGATTGGTTTTGGAAGAGATTAAACTAAATACACAGATTGTAATTTAAAGGCAGAATATAAATATGAATGTGATGAAAATATGGATGAATGCTAGCTAGAAGGTTCTTCTCCACACATGTTACACTTGCATACATTTTGATTTTCAGTTGGTCTTTCGATGAATTATGGAACTCGACACTCCAAGTTAATTAGGTCCGCTTAAATTAACCTTCAAATTTCCCTAGAATCATTGAATTGGATGAATATGCATCGCAAACAAATTATTCCTAACAAGTTCTCTATATGAACAGCATGATAAAGATACAAGTTAGAATCATTACGTTCTTTGGAAATTATAAGCATCGACAAGGCATTTGTAACTATGAAAAGCATGATACTCTTGCCAGGAATTCAATTAACGCGATTGTTTATAAGCAACCTCCACTACTTGTGAATATAAGTTCATAACTATTAGGTGAAATTCACTTATATTCTAGCATCATATTCATGCATGAAAATTAAGCGTGCACTCTCAATCAACATACATAAATAAGTTATCGATCAAGCAGTTAAACAAATTGAATCCATAACTTATGAAATTCCAACCAAATGTAATCAATTCATATTGCAAGTATAACCATGGTTTCGAATCACCCCCTAGCTAACTAGGGGGATTTAGCCTCTCATGTTCACAAAAAGAGAATTACAAATGAATTTAAACATAAAGCACAAAGGATTGATTACACCTAGAACGCCCAACGAATCCACGTGAATTGGTGCGCGTCTAAGTCCTCTTTCCTCTTCTCCTTGCTGTGGCAGTGAGGTTAAATGGATGATTTTAGGTGAATTTCTGGGTTAGGGATGGATTTAGGGTGTTAAAGTGGTGCGGCAAGGTGGTAGGAAAGTGTTGAGTGGTGTAGAATGGTGGCTGCAATGGTGGGAAGGCTGCGGACAGGTTGGGAATTATGTGATGGTGTTGCGGCTGTTAATGAATTAGGTTATATTGGCTACGGAGGGAAGAGAATGTGAGAATAATAGGGTGAGAATATGGTATCTAGGTGGCTGCGGATTGTAGGTTCTTTTTGTTATGGATTGCGCGGCTGATGGCAAGGAAATGGGATATTTAAGGTGGCTGAATTAGTGTCTTGGGTTATGGTGCTACGGATGGGAATTAATAATGGGAAGTCAAGGTGGCTGAGTAAAAAAAATTGGAATAAATGGGAAATGGGGGGGACCTCGGCTGAGAAGAAAAATAGGAAAAATGGTGGTTATATGTTGCGGCTGTTAGAGAAAAATTAGTGGCGCACGGATTGTATATGGATAATGGGAAGTTAGTGGCTTAATCATTAGGGTTAGTGGAATGGTGGATGAATAATATATTAGAGGATTAGGGTTAATGGCAATGCACGGTTTAAGGCCAAGACAAATGGGATAATGGAAAGTGGTGTGGGTGGAATGGTGTGGGAAAAGGCACGGCTTAATGGGATCATGGTGGCTACGGCTTAAGGATGGATAGTGGAGAAAAATGGGAGAAAAATATAGAAAGGTGGCTGAATAAATAAATGGCAATGGGATCATGGTGGCTACGGCTTAAGTGTGAATTAATTAGGTTTTGTGGTGCTGCATGATATGAATGAAAAGTAGGGGAATTAGCGTCAATTTGGAAGGTATGGCTGGGAGAAAAATAGGGTAGAATGGGTGATATGGATGGGTGCGGCTGCAAGATTATTGTGGCTTGTTTGAGTAGGATTCCTCGTTTTGGTAAGAATTCATCGTTGGAGTAGGAATTCGTCGTTTCTTCACGTCTTCAACTCATTCATTCCTCTTTCGCTCCAAAAGGCTCCAATTTGCATCTTCTTGCACACTTTGGCCTTATAATCTGAAAATATACAAAAGTGGCCTTAAACACTGAAATAGATAAGTAAACACAACATAAATGCACGAGAACAAGCTAATTAAGTCGCATGAATATGCTCCTATCAAATTCCCCCACACTTAACTTTTGCTAGTCCTCGAGCAAAACAAAACAACTAAAGTAAACAATACGAAACAAAACAAACAAAACATAACCTAAACCTTCCAACGTTTGCCTCAGGGATTTCCAATGAAACATGACATGTCAAAAATCATTACGCACATAACTTTTAGTCTTACTTCCCCTTAAGCACATACTTAATCATAGTCACCATTCACTAGTTCGCATTTAATCAATTAAAACATATTTTGAATGTAGTAACATGCCTTAGAGAATTCCCTTAATTCCTCACTAGTTGTGCACTCAGTTTTCACTCAGATTTTATGACTACACACCCTACACTAGTTATATGTGAGAAGATTGATGTAAACATGAAAAACTAGTACTCACATATGTTATAACAAAGAATCGCAATTTCTGGAGTAATTAAACGTGTTTAGATATGATCTCATGAATGGAATGCTACTACTTAGATGCGAGAACCAGTGACACCATATGCTCATACCAAATTCAAACTCCACAATTGAAATGCACAACACTCAAGATAGAAGTCAAGGGTTGTAACAGGGCTTGGGGTATTGGCTAACAACGAAAGGTAGGGATAAACAAAAGTTCTTTAAGCAATAGCAAGCAAAGTATTGAAATTAAGTCCTAGAATTCCCTTAGAATGCAGAAATCAACTTTTAGACAAATGGGGAAGATTCAAACAACTCTTAGGGCCTAATTCAATGTTTTGGGCCCTTACTTCAACAACCAATACTTTAGAACTCTTTTTCACTTCTTTTCAACTCTTTTTCATTTTTTTTATTTTTTATTTTTTTTTCTAACCGTGCCTATGGCACAAAAACTCACATCCATAATCCTTCCCCCACACTTATTTTCTGCAACACATTAATCAAAAGGAATTCATTGCTTACTATGCTTCAAGAACAAGGGTACGGAAGGTCCTAATCTAGGCTAGGTAAGGATAATGTGGGTTAACAAAGAACATGGGCTAACATGGCTCAATGGGGTTAAACGTAAACACAAAATGAGTTAAGGACACATGGCTATTTGGCTTTTGGTGGTGGTCACTACACAACTTCATCTTGAATACGTGTTATGCAAATCAATGACATGCTTTGAATGAAATTGGCATGAGTTCTAGCATTTGGAACTAAGTGATGAAACGCCTTCTAAGTAGTAACCAAGCAAAGAATAATGAGATCATGCAACAACTTTAGAAAACAATGACGCACAAATTTTAACTCTCCAAATAACGTTTAGGCTCAAGTCTCACAGGGATGTAGTGTTAGTTTGAGCTCATTCCTTCAAGCATGTTACAAAAACTAATTTTTTCTTTTGTGATTACATGTGAATTCGTGAACTATAACTACAACCAAGCATAAACCAAAGAGTATATCAAACGTCCATCCATGTTTGTAACTTTCTTTAACCGTCATGCAATTAAAAACCAAATCCTCATCATTGCATTGGAAGGTACCCTACGACATAAACACACAAAAACAACTTTAAAACAACTCTTTTTGGGTTTTTCAAAACAATTTTTCAAATTTTTATGGGATTTTCGAATTTTTAAGTCAAAACACACTAAAACAGTTTAAAAACATTTTAAAACAGCAAGGAACAATACTTGAAATTATGGGTGATAAAATCCAACAATTTTGCATCAACATACTTAGTTACCCCCCCACACTTAAATCAAACATTGTCCTCAATGTTTTAAGCTTCAAACACACCAAACAAAAGAAAACATATAAAACAACAACTAAACATACTAAACATGGCAGAATCTATCTATCAAAGAGAAGAGTTTTAGAGATGCAAATCTGGTTGTGGAGTGTAAATTCCATCTTCTCCTTGGTGATTGCAGTGAGGCTTCATCTTGAGTGATTCCACAGGCTTACTCTTGAAATGCGCTGCTCCCATCGTTGATTTTCCTTTGTGCTACTCTTGAACTGGGTAGCAGGCTTCCTTTGGTCTCCCCCGAAGGTCTGAGCTTCCTCCTTTTATCTGTTTCTTTGTTCAATCTCTCCAATTCGTATTGAAGAGGGTTAGAGGATAGCTCAGCAAAGCTAGGTAAGCAACCAGGGAATAGAGTCCAGATAGACTCCAAGTGCCAGCTGATTGCTTCTTTCACTTTGCCATGCAAGTAATATCAAGGACAAAGGAAAAAACAGGGAAAGAGCATGATATGAGATACCTTTGCTTTTGCCCTTGATGATATGAGATACCTTTGCTTTTGAAGAAGCGGTGAATGAATCAGCACATGTATTTGTGGTGCTGTTTCCTCCTGGGTCATCTGTACTCCAGGCATCTGGTATCATCTTTGGGGAAGAAGAAAGAATGGAGTATTTCGAAAGGCTTTGCTGGGAGTGCACCCTCAGAGGTGAGAAAGAGTTGGGCATTTTCTTCAGTTCTGTCTTGCCAAAAAAAATGAAGGTCGACATATATAGGGAATTCAATAGCAAGTGGTGGTACTGTTCTTTTACCGTTGTCGACAAACGTTTTGATCCCGCAAATCCGGCTTTTTGAAATAGTGACGACTCTTCGATTTCTGAGCAGTCGCCCCTTCGATTTCTGAACGATGCCCTTCGCTTTCTAAACGACACGTAGTAGCGCGGATGCGGCTCTGTCTGAGATATTTTGACAAGTGGCACGCGTTTTCTGCAAAGCCGGGAGTTTTCGACAAATATGCACACGCTTTTTGGAAAGCCGGGAGCTTTCGGCTTCGTCTCCCACATTTGTCGGCTAAAGTGTGCAGCTGATTTCTCGCCTTCCACGCGTCTTCTGAAAAGCTGGGATTGCGTCTGACGAGCTGGCGATCTTTACGCCGGAAATTCCGGTTTTGAAGAGTGGTGTCTCTTCATTCTGAATTGGTGAACGCCTCTCCTTTAATAGAGGTGATTGATCACCTCTAGCATGCACACTTGAAAATTACCCAGAAATCATCTCCGGCCCGTTTGAAAATCTACTCCGTCCACCCCTTCTCTTTTAACTTCGTGAACAATGGCTAGCTCATCCAACCCATCGAACCTTTGCTTAGATTTGAGTCTAAGCAGTGATCCGGTCGCGTCTCGTCAGGGTAAGGTATGGTGCCCGTCTTTCTTATCTTCCCATGGCCCTCTTACAGATGAGGACTCTGTGATGACGGATCCCACAACGGCTACGATAGTGGCTCGGAACCTCCTCACTCCCAAAGACAGTCAGCTGCTTTCTGGACGGTCCGATGAGTTAGCCGTTCAAGAATCCCTGGCTCTGAGTGTTCAGTGCGCTGGCTCTGTGTCCAACATGGGCCA
The DNA here is from genome assembly GCA_007844245.1 of Pyrus betulifolia. NCBI lineage: Eukaryota > Viridiplantae > Streptophyta > Magnoliopsida > Rosales > Rosaceae > Pyrus > Pyrus betulifolia. The sequence continues at coordinate 10,629,032 of CM017596.1, forward strand.
ACGCCTTCTTGCTCGCTCCCGTCAGGTTGAATCCTTGATGGCGGAGGTGGAGAGTCTTAAGCAGGAGATCAAACAGCTTAAGTACGAGAATCGAAGTTTGCACGTGCTTGCCAACAATTATTCGTCAGGCATGAAGAGGAAGCTTGACGAGCTTGATGACCGTCAAAAGCTTGCAGCTTTCTTCCAGAGGCACTTCTTTCCTGGGTCATCCAGCGTTCCACCAAGGTTTGAGGCCTTGAATGATCTATCTTTGGTACCTCCCGCTCCGATGCCTTCCGCTCCGATGCCTCTTGCTCCAATGCCTTCTGCTCCGAGACCTACTGTTCCGATGCCTCCTGCTCCGAGAGTGTTGCCACGTAGTGGGGCCTCAAGTACACAACCTTTGTGAAGACTCCATCTTTCTGCCATGTTTTTTTTTTTTTTTTTTTTTTTTTTAATCACTCGGAAATCAATAAACAAGCTTTATTCACTGTATTGGGTTGCCTCCCAAGTAGCGCTTGCTTTAACGTCGTACAGCCGGACGATGAACCCAATCACTCCAGGATATGTTCACGAATCGGATGAGAACTCCGAGTCATGAACTAGTACCTAAAACAAGAAACAAAACAAATTTAAGAATCTGGAAAAATAAAAACAAACGAAAATAAAACAATCCAAGGGATTAGCAAAGTTGCTAATCCCCGGCAACGACGCCAAAATTTGATGTGAGCTAAGTAAGCACACAAATTAAACCCTCTTTTTGTCAGTTGTAGTATAAGTATAAGTAGGGATCGTTCTAGACCGGGGATTAGGAGGGATTACTAAATCACTTGGACACTGACTCAAAAACGTGAAATAAACATTAAAAACACTAAACTAGACTCAAAGAATGCAAAACACTTATAAACACAAACTAAGACACTTTCTAACTAAATTGGACACTAAAGTAAAGGGGGATTGGTTTTGGAAGAGATTAAACTAAATACACAGATTGTAATTTAAAGGCAGAATATAAATATGAATGTGATGAAAATATGGATGAATGCTAGCTAGAAGGTTCTTCTCCACACATGTTACACTTGCATACATTTTGATTTTCAGTTGGTCTTTCGATGAATTATGGAACTCGACACTCCAAGTTAATTAGGTCCGCTTAAATTAACCTTCAAATTTCCCTAGAATCATTGAATTGGATGAATATGCATCGCAAACAAATTATTCCTAACAAGTTCTCTATATGAACAGCATGATAAAGATACAAGTTAGAATCATTACGTTCTTTGGAAATTATAAGCATCGACAAGGCATTTGTAACTATGAAAAGCATGATACTCTTGCCAGGAATTCAATTAACGCGATTGTTTATAAGCAACCTCCACTACTTGTGAATATAAGTTCATAACTATTAGGTGAAATTCACTTATATTCTAGCATCATATTCATGCATGAAAATTAAGCGTGCACTCTCAATCAACATACATAAATAAGTTATCGATCAAGCAGTTAAACAAATTGAATCCACAACTTATGAAATTCCAACCAAATGTAATCAATTCATATCGCAAGTATAACCATGGTTTCGAATCACCCCCTAGCTAACTAGGGGGATTTAGCCTCTCATGTTCACAAAAAGAGAATTACAAATGAATTTAAACATAAAGCACAAAGGATTGATTACACCTAGAACGCCCAACGAATCCACGTGAATTGGTGCGCGTCTAAGTCCTCTTTCCTCTTCTCCTTGCTGTGGCAGTGAGGTTAAATGGATGATTTTAGGTGAATTTCTGGGTTAGGGATGGATTTAGGGTGTTAAAGTGGTGCGGCAAGGTGGTAGGAAAGTGTTTAGTGGTGTAGAATGGTGGCTGCAATGGTGGGAAGGCTGCGGACAGGTTGGGAATTATGTGATGGTGTTGCGGCTGTTAATGAATTAGGTTATATTGGCTACGGAGGGAAGAGAATGTGAGAATAATAGGGTGAGAATATGGTATCTAGGTGGCTGCGTGATAGGAGCATATTCATGCGACTTAAATGGCTTGTTCTCGTGCATTTACGTTATGTTTCTCTAGTTATTTTAGTCCTTTATGCTTCTTTTGTGTGTTTTCAGGTTCTAAGGGCTTAAGGAAGAAAAAGGATGCATTTTGGAGCATTTTGGAGCAAAATTGGGCTTGGAATGGATGGCATATGATTGGAGCCAAAATGTTGGACGAATTTGAAGGCCTTGTATTCACTTTGGACATAAAACAAAGGGCCTAGCCCATTCTCTCTTAAACCAAGCCCTTTGCCATGCATTTCCTTCCAATTCCAAAGCCCACAATCAATTCAAATGCCATGCAAATCCATATTCAACACCCTAAACTACAAGCATGCATCATCTCACCAAGCAATCAAACAAGCCACATGCATGTCCCTTTAATCATTCAACCACATTCCCACTTTCCTAGCTAACCCTACATGCATTCTTTATTCACTCTTCATCATTGCACCACAAATCATTCACCCACATGCACTCATATTCCCATTTCCTTTCCAACATCTCACATGCATTTCCACCTTCCTACTTCATCATTTCACCACATTCTCCCTCTTTAATTCCACATGCATTCACTTCATCATTACACCACCACTCATTCTTTAATTCCACATGCAATTCTTCATCATTCCTTCACACAAATGCTTAAACAAACATCCATATGTTCCCTCCACTCCTCCTATAAATACCCTTGCATTCCCATTCATTCAAATCATCTCATTCACAACACAACAACACACCACAAACACATTCATTTCTCCCTTAGAATCCAAAAACCATCTTCCATTTCCACCAATCCTCATCCATTTCCATAATTCCCCAACACTTCCATCCCCCCAACCAACCTATCCTTAAACCTTGTGCTACAACAACGAGGAAGAGAAGAGTGCCTAAACGTTCATACAATTCAAGTTTTGAGTTGTTGGAATGTTTAGGTGTTTCTTTGATTTCAAAGTTTCATTTTAATTCTCTTTGTTTTGTACGTATGAGAAATGGAAGAAAAGAGTGCTTAAACGTTCATACAATTCAAAGTTTTGAGTTGTTGGAATGTTTAGGTGTTTCTTTGATTTCAAAGTTATGAGGAACTAAACCCCCTTTAGCTAGGGGGTGATTCGAAACTATGTTTATGTTTGTAATATGATTTGATTACTTTTAATTACGTTTCATAAGTTGTGAATTCAATTTGTTTAACTGTTTGATTGATAACCTATTTATGTATGTTTATTAAGAATGAACGCTTAATTTTCATGCATGAATTTGACGCTAGAATATAAGTGAGTTTCACGTAATAGTTATGAACTTATATTCACAAGTAGTGGAGGTTGCTTATAAACAATCGTGTTAAACATATTCTTGGCATAAGTTTCATGCAATCATAGTAACGAATGCCTCGTCAACACTTATAGTTTTCATGATGCTTAATGATTCTTGCTTGTATCTCTATTATGCAATTCATGTAGGGAACTTGTGAGGAATGCTTTGGATTGTCGTATGCAATCATCCAATTCATTAACTTAAGGAAAACTTGACGGTTAATTTAAGCGGACCTAATTAACCCGGGGCGTTGAGAATTCATGGTTTATTGAAATGCAATTAGAAATCTTTTTATTATGCAAGTGTAACATGTGTGGAGATAAACCCCTTGGCTAGCATCCATTCATTCCATTTCATTAATTTCATATTTACATTATGTTTTAATTGCAATTTGTTCATTTAGTTTAATTCCGTCCAAAACTCAATCCCCCTTTACTTTATTGTTCAATTTAGTTAGAAATCATTTTAGTTTGTGTTTTTAAAGCATTTTGAGTCTTTTGTTTTGTCTTAGTGTTTTAACGTTTAGTTTCACATTCTTTGAGTCTAGTTTAGTGTTTTATCTTGTTTTTACGTTTTTGAAGTCAAATCCAAGTGGTTAACAATCCCTCCTAATCCCCGGTCCAGAACGATCCCTACTTACATCCATACTACAATTGTCAAAAAGAGGGTTTAATTTGTGCGCGTATAATTCTCGCATCAAATTTTGGCGCCGTTGCCGGGGATTAGCAACTTTGCTAATCCCTTGGATTGTTTTATTTTCGTTTGTGTGTATATATTTTTAGTTTTATTTTGTTGATTTTAGAAGCACAACATGGCATTTGATAATGCTTATCTTTTGTCACAGCTCATGGAAAGGTCCCAAATGCAAAACGTTGATATAGTTGATCTTCAATCAAGGAATAACGTGTTTTCCAATACTTACAATTCGGATTGGAGTGATCAATCAACTTCTATGTGGTGGGAACCTCAAAATGTTCAACAAGAAAGATATTGGGAGCCACCTCATATTCAATATGCCCAACCAAACTCAAATTCGTCAATAGATTATAATCAAATTCTTAATGAATTAAACTCTTTGGTGCAGGGTTCACAAAATCAAGCTAAGGAGACTCACCAAGAAACATATTGGCAACCATATGAGGATTCATATGCACCACCACAGCCTTCCCCTCAATCTTCACATCCAAATTCAGGTATATCAAATTATTATAATGAAGTTATTCAACAACTGAATTCTGTGGAGCAGGGCAGGGAAGCTCAACCATTTCAACAAGACGTATTTTGGCGACCAATTGAGGATTTCTATCAAGCAAAAAAATTGGCTGAGTGGAACAGTCAATTTAGGCAGAATGCAGAATGCATGGAACAAATTCAAGAACAAATGGTTGAAGATGAGCCCATGGATGAATTGCTACTGCTCGAAGAGGAGGAGGATGCACAAGGCACGGCAAGGGAAGAACAACCCTTGCCGCAACCTCCCAATATTCCTACACCACCCCATTCAAGTAAGGTTGTTCCAAATTTAATTATTTCTAACTTTGTTCCCCCAAATGCACCCTTCCCTGGCAGGTTCATGCAATCCATGAAAGATGAGGGGAAGAAAGACATCTTGGACACCTTTCCAACAATTCACGAGGAAAAAGTGGTTGAGGAGCATCTTGAATTCATCAAGGAGGAAATTGGAGTGGATCACACAGCCACAACCTTCAAAATGTCCAATCTGAATGAAAACATCCCTTGTGCATTTGTTGAATGTGCTGCGACTTTAGAGCCAATATTGCAGCCCATAGGTAAGCCACCAACTCAAAATCCAAAGTCGTTTTTGACTAATATGTTGTTGATGTCAATGATTAGGGCACCCACTCTTGAAATTCAACCATTGCCGGAACATTTCAAGTATCATCATCCATTCAATGATCAACTCCATGCCGTGGGTTCCATTAAGGCATGATTATGTTCTTCGTCCGGCTACAAGACGTTAAAGAAAGCGCTATTTGGGAGGCAACCCAATACAGTAAATAAAACTTTTGCTTCTTCATTGATTTTTTTTCGATAAATTACAATTGTATCTAAACATGGCAGAAAGATGGAGCCTTTACAAAGGTTGTGTACGTGAGGCCCCACTACGTGGCAACACTCTCGGAGCAAGAGGTCTCGGAGCAGGAGGCATCGGAGCAGGAGGCATAGGAGCAGGAGGCATCGGAGCAGGAGGCATAGGAGCGGGAGGCACCGAGGATAGATCATTCAAGGCCCCAAACCTTGGTGGAACGCTGGATGACCCAGGAAAGAGGTGCCTCTGGAAGAAAGCTGCAAACCGTTGACGGTCATCAAGCTCATCAAGCTTCCTCTTCATGCCTGATGAATAATTATTTGCAAGCACGTGCAAAGTTCTATTCTCGTGCTTAAGTTGTTTTATCTCTTGCTTCAGGTTCTCCACCTCCGCCATCAATGATTCAACCTGACGGGAGCGAGCAAGGAGGCGTTGGCCCATGTTTGACACAGAACCAGCGCACTGAACGCTGAGAGCCAGGGACTCTTGAACGGCCAACTCATCGGACCGTCCTGAAAGCAGCTGACTATCTCTGGGAGTGAGGAGGTTCCGAGCTACTATCGTAGCTGTTGTGGCGTCCTGCATCACGGAATCTTCACCTGTAAGAGGACCGTTAGAAGATAAGAAAGAAGGGCGCCATACGTTACCTTGAAGCGGCACGCCCGTATCACTGCGGAGACTCAATTCTAAGCTAAGGTTTGATGGGTTTGCCATTTTTTTAAAAAAAGTGTTCAAAGAGAAGGGGTGGACGGAGTAAATTTTCAAAGGGCCGGAAACGAGTTTCAAGAATGGGAAATCTTCAGAGTGTGTAAGTTGGCGGTGATCGATAGCTCTATAAAAAGCCAAGGCAACGCGTCCACCGATTCAAAAAGCCGGAATTTGAGGCGTAAAGTTCGGCGACGCTCCCTCAGCTTTTCAGAAAACGCGTTCAACACGTGGAGGCCATCATCGCAGCTACACGTCTTTAGCCGACAAGCGCAAAGTTCGGCGACGCTTTCTCTACTTTTCAGAAAGCGCCTGCTCAGAAATCGAAGAGGCGTCTTCAAATATCGAAGAGTCGTCACTATTTCAAAAGGCCGGATTTGCGGGATCAAAACGTTTGTCGACAAGGGTAAGAGAACAGTACCACCACTTGCTATCCCTATATTTGTCGACTTTCATCTTTTATGGCAAGGCAAACCTGAAGAAAATGCCCAACTCTTTCTCACCTCTGAGGGCGCACTCCCAGCAAAGCCTTTCGAAACACTCACTTCTTTCTTCTTCCCCAAAGATGATACCAGATGCCTGGAGTACAGATGACCCAGGAGGAAGCAGCACAACAAATACATGTGCTGATTCATTCACCGCTTCTTCAAAAGCAAAGGTATCTCATATCATCAAGGTCAAAAGCAAAAGTATCCCATATCATGCTCTTTCCCTGTCTTTTCCTTTGTCTTTGTTATTAATCGCATAGCAAAGTGAAAGAAGCAATCAGCCGGCACTTGGAGTCTATCTAGACTCTATTCCTTGGTTGCTTACCTAGCTTTGCTGAGCTATCCTCTAACCCTCTTCAATACGAATTGGAGAGATTGAACAAAGAAACAGATAAGAGAAGGAAGCTCAGACCTTCGGGGGAGACCAAAGGAAGCCTGCTGCCCAGTTCAAGAGTAGCACAAAGGAAAATCAACGATGGGAGCAGCGCAGTTCAAGAGTAAGCCTGTGGAATCACAAAGATCCAAGCCTCACTGCAATCACCAAGGAGAAGATGGAACGAAAACTCCATAACCAGATTTGCATCTCTAAACTCTTCTCTTTGTTAGATACATTCTGCCATGTTTAGTATGTTTAATTGCTGTTTATATGTTTGTTTGTGTTTAGTGTGGTTTTTAACATTGAGGACAATGTTTGATTTAAGTGTGGGGGAGATACTAAAGTGTTTTGATGCAAATTCGTAGGGTTTTATCCACCATAACTTCAAATGTTGTTTCTTGCTGTTTTTAAGTGTGTTTAGTGTGTTTTGACTTAAAAATTCGAAAATCACATAAAAATTTGAAAAACATGTTTTGAAAAGCCTAAAAAGAGTGTTTTGAGTCGTTTTTGTGTCGTAGGTACCTTCCAACACAATGATAAGGATTTGGTTTGTAAGTGCATGACTGTTAAAAAGAGTTATAAACATAGAGAAAAGTTTGATTTACTCTTGGTATATGCTTGGTTATGGTTATAATGTATGACTTCACATGCAATCATAAAAGAAAAATTCGTTTTTGTAACATGCTTGAAGGAAGGAACTCAAACAAACGCTACAACCCTGAGAGACTTGAGCCTATAACGTTCTTTGGAGAGTATAATCTGTGATTTCTTGTTTTCTAAAGTCGTTGCATGATCTCATTATTCTTTGCTTGGTTACTACTTAGAAGGCGTTTCATCATATAGTTCCAAATGCTAGAACTCATGCCCATTTCATTCAAAGCATATTATTGATTTGCATAACACATATTCAAGATGAAGTTGTGTAGTGACCACCATCAAAGCCAAAAAGCCATGTGCCCTTAACTCATTTTGTGTTTAAGTTTAACCCCATTGAGCCGTGTTAGCCCATGTTCTTTGTTAACCCACTTTATCCTCACCTAACCTAGAATATGACCGTCCTTACCCTTGTTCTTGAAGCATAGTAAGCAATGAATTCCTTTTGATTAAGGTATTGCAAGAAAATGAGTGTGGGGGAAGGAATGCTTGTTCTTACGTTTATATGTATGTTTTGAGATTCAAAAAAAAAAAAAAAAAAAAAAAAAAAAAAAAAAGTGAAAATAAGTAAGAATGAACTCACGAGCGTTGATGGTTGAAGAAAGGGTCCAAAAAGTGAATATGGCCCTAAAGTTTTGTGTGACTTTCCCTTGGGTGTTCAAAGTTGACTTCTGCGTTCTTAAGGGAATTCTAAGTGCCTGATTCAATACTTTGCTCACTATTGCTTTAAGAATGTTTGTTTACCCTTCACCTTTCATTGTTAGCCAATACCCTAGCCCCGTTACAACCCTTTGACTTCTATCTTGAGTGTTATGTATTTCAATTGTGGAGTTTGAATTTGGTATGAGCATATGGTGTCACTGGTTCTCGCGTCTAAGTAGTAGCATTCCATTCATGAGATCATATCTAAACATGCTTATTAACTCCAGAAATTGCGTTCTTTGTGATACATATATGTGAGTGTCGTTTTCATGTTTACATCAATCTTCTCACATATGACTAGATTAGGGTGTGTAGTTAGAAATTCTGAGTGAAAATCGAGTGCATATCTTGTAAGGAATTGAGCAAATTCTCTAAGGCATGTTACTACATTCAAAACATGGTTTTAAATGCTTAATTGTGAACTAGTATATGGTGACTATGATTAAGAATGTACTTAAGTGTGAAGATGACTAAAATCTGTGGGAATGATGATTTTTAACTTGTCATGTGCATTGGAAATCCCTAAGACGGTTGTTGGAAGGTTTAGGTGTGTTTTACTTGTTTTGTTTCGTTTCGTTTTGTTTTGTTTTTCTTTCTGTTTTGCTCGAGGACTAGCAAAAGATAAGTGTGGGGGAGTTTGATAGGAGCATATTCATGCGACTTAAATGGCTTGTTCTCGTGCATTTACGTTATGTTTCTCTAGTTATTTTAGTCCTTTATGCTTCTTTTGTGTGTTTTCAGGTTCTAAGGGCTTAAGGAAGAAAAAGGATGCATTTTGGAGCATTTTGGAGCAAAATTGGGCTTGGAATGGATGGCATATGATTGGAGCCAAAATGTTGGACGAATTTGAAGGCCTTGTATTCACTTTGGACATAAAACAAAGGGCCTAGCCCATTCTCTCTTAAACCAAGCCCTTTGCCATGCATTTCCTTCCAATTCCAAAGCCCACAATCAATTCAAATGCCATGCAAATCCATATTCAACACCCTAAACTACAAGCATGCATCATCTCACCAAGCAATCAAACAAGCCACATGCATGTCCCTTTAATCATTCAACCACATTCCCACTTTCCTAGCTAACCCTACATGCATTCTTTATTCACTCTTCATCATTGCACCACAAATCATTCACCCACATGCACTCATATTCCCATTTCCTTTCCAACATCTCACATGCATTTCCACCTTCCTACTTCATCATTTCACCACATTCTCCCTCTTTAATTCCACATGCATTCACTTCATCATTACACCACCACTCATTCTTTAATTCCACATGCAATTCTTCATCATTCCTTCACACAAATGCTTAAACAAACATCCATATGTTCCCTCCACTCCTCCTATAAATACCCTTGCATTCCCATTCATTCAAATCATCTCATTCACAACACAACAACACACCACAAACACATTCATTTCTCCCTTAGAATCCAAAAACCATCTTCCATTTCCACCAATCCTCATCCATTTCCATAATTCCCCAACACTTCCATCCCCCCAACCAACCTATCCTTAAACCTTGTGCTACAACAACGAGGAAGAGAAGAGTGCCTAAACGTTCATACAATTCAAGTTTTGAGTTGTTGGAATGTTTAGGTGTTTCTTTGATTTCAAAGTTTCATTTTAATTCTCTTTGTTTTGTACGTATGAGAAATGGAAGAAAAGAGTGCTTAAACGTTCATACAATTCAAAGTTTTGAGTTGTTGGAATGTTTAGGTGTTTCTTTGATTTCAAAGTTATGAGGAACTAAACCCCCTTTAGCTAGGGGGTGATTCGAAACTATGTTTATGTTTGTAATATGATTTGATTACTTTTAATTACGTTTCATAAGTTGTGAATTCAATTTGTTTAACTGTTTGATTGATAACCTATTTATGTATGTTTATTAAGAATGAACGCTTAATTTTCATGCATGAATTTGACGCTAGAATATAAGTGAGTTTCACGTAATAGTTATGAACTTATATTCACAAGTAGTGGAGGTTGCTTATAAACAATCGTGTTAAACATATTCTTGGCATAAGTTTCATGCAATCATAGTAACGAATGCCTCGTCAACACTTATAGTTTTCATGATGCTTAATGATTCTTGCTTGTATCTCTATTATGCAATTCATGTAGGGAACTTGTGAGGAATGCTTTGGATTGTCGTATGCAATCATCCAATTCATTAACTTAAGGAAAACTTGACGGTTAATTTAAGCGGACCTAATTAACCCGGGGCGTTGAGAATTCATGGTTTATTGAAATGCAATTAGAAATCTTTTTATTATGCAAGTGTAACATGTGTGGAGATAAACCCCTTGGCTAGCATCCATTCATTCCATTTCATTAATTTCATATTTACATTATGTTTTAATTGCAATTTGTTCATTTAGTTTAATTCCGTCCAAAACTCAATCCCCCTTTACTTTATTGTTCAATTTAGTTAGAAATCATTTTAGTTTGTGTTTTTAAAGCATTTTGAGTCTTTTGTTTTGTCTTAGTGTTTTAACGTTTAGTTTCACATTCTTTGAGTCTAGTTTAGTGTTTTATCTTGTTTTTACGTTTTTGAAGTCAAATCCAAGTGGTTAACAATCCCTCCTAATCCCCGGTCCAGAACGATCCCTACTTACATCCATACTACAATTGTCAAAAAGAGGGTTTAATTTGTGCGCGTATAATTCTCGCATCACTGCGGATTGTAGGTTCTTTTTGTTATGGATTGCACGGCTGATGGCAAGGAAATGGGATATTTAAGGTGGCTGAATTAGTGTCTTAGGGTTATGGTGCTACGGATGGGAATTAATAATGGGAAGTCAAGGTGGCTGAGTAAAAAAAATTGGAATAAATGGGAAATGGGGGGGACCTCGGCTGATGATAGGAGCATATTCATGCGACTTAAAAGGCTTGTTCTCGTGCATTTACGTTATGTTTCTCTAGTTATTTTAGTCCTTTATGCTTCTTTTGTGTGTTTTCAGGTTCTAAGGGCAAGGTATGCAAAAGGATGCCTTTTGGAGCATTTTGGAGCAAAATCGGACTTGGATTGGATAGCTTATATTTGGAGCAAAAGGAATGGACGAAATTAAAGACCAAACTATCATAACCACCTATCATTACTTATCATCACTTAACATATCATTCATTTATCACTTAGCATATCATTCATTTATCAATTATCAAACCATTCACTTATCACTCACCACATATCATTCATTTATTACTTAACATATCATTCATTTATCATATCATTCATTTATCACCACATATCATTCATTTATCACTTATCATAACCATACACTTATCACTTATCATACTCATAATCATCTACACATTTCAACCATTTAAAACATTCCACATGCTTTCACAACTTAATTCACATGCACATTCATCCACCTTTCTCCAAAGAACATCTCACATGCATTTCCACCTTCCTACTTCATCATTTCACCACCTTCTCCATCTTTATTCCACATGCATTTATCATAATTCACCCTAGCTACCACCATTCACACACACATGCACTTATTCTTTCATCATTGAACCACCAATTCAACACATGCATTCACACACCCTTTAATCATCCCCCCTTTAAGTTATGATTTTATTTCCTAACCCTACATGCATTATTTATTAACTCTTCATCATGCATCCACATTCATTCCAACACAAAACACACACATGCACTTATTCTTTCATCATTGCACCACCAATTCACCCACATGCATTTCCAACCATTCACACCCCTTTAATCATTCTCCTAGCTATCATTCACATGCTCTCCCATCCATTCTCTCCCTATATAAACCACACACACTTCATTCATTTGCATCATTCAATTCATCCCACACTTCCATTCATTCACTCCACATCTCATTTTCATACACAAACACATCCATTCTTTCTCCCTAGCCGTGAGTTTCTCTCCCTTAGAATCCAAAAACCATCTTCCATTTCCATCACTCCCCACTCCATTCCACACTTCCATCCCCCCAACCAACTATCCCTAGACCTTATGCTACAATAAAGAGGAAGATAAGAGGGCCTAAACGTTCATACAATTCAAGTTTGAGTTGTTGGAATGTTTAGGTGTTTCTTTGATTTCAAGGTTATGAAGAACTAAACCCCCTTTAGCTAGGGGGTGATTCGAAACTATGTTTATATTTGCAATATGAATTGATTAACTTTCGTTGGAATTTCATAAGTTGTGGATTCAATTTGTTTAACTGTTTGATTGATAACTTATTTATGTATGTTTATGAAGAATGCGCGCTTAATTTTCATGCATGAATTTGACGCTAGAATATAAGTGAATTTCACCTAATCGTTATGAACTTATATTCACAAGTAGTGGAGGTTGCTTATAAACAATCGCTTTAAACAAATTCTTGGCATAAGTTTCATGCAATCATAGTAACGAATGCCTCGTCAACACTTATAGTTTTCATGATGCTTAATGATTCTTGCTTGTATCTCTATTATGCAATTCATGTAGGGAACTTGTGAGGAATGCTTTGGGTTGTCGAATGATGTCATCCAATTCAATAACATTAGGAAAACTTGACGGTTAATTTAAGCGGACCTAATTAACCCGGGGTGTTGAGTTTCATAATTTATCGAAAGACCAACTGAGAATCAATTTTGTATGCAAGTATAACATGTGTGGAGATGAACCCCTTGGCTATTCCATCATCCATATTTTCATCTCATTCATATTTACGTTTTGCCTTTAATTACAATTTGTCCATTTAATTTAATCTCGTCCAAACACAATCCCCCCTTTACTTTATTGTCAAATTAGTTAGAAATCAATTTAGTTTGTGTTTTTAAAGAATTTTGAGTCTTTTGGTTTGTCTTAATGTTTTAACGTTTAGTTTCACATTCTTTGAGTCTAGTTTAGTGTTTTATATTGTTTTTACGTTTTTGAGTCAAAATCCAAGTGATTAACAATCCCTCCTAATCCCCGGTCCAGAACGATCCCTACTTACACACTTCACTACAATTGACAAAAAGAGGGTTTAATTTGTGCGCGCGTATAATTCTCGCATCAGCTGAGAAGAAAAATAGGAAAAATGGTGGTTATATGTTGCGGCTGTTAGAGAAGAATTAGTGGCGCACGGATTGTATATGGATAATGGGAAGTTAGTGGCTTAATCATTAGGGTTAGTGGAATGGTGGATGAATAATATATTAGAGGATTAGGGTTAATGGCAATGCACGGTTTAAGGCCAAGACAAATGGGATAATGGAAAGTGGTGTGGGTGGAATGGTGTGATAGGAGCATATTTATGCGCCTTAGTTAGCTAGTTCTTATGCATTTTTGTTATGTTTTATTCGTTAAAGTAGTCTTTTAAGCTACTTTCATGTGTTTTCAGGTTTAAAGGACATATTACATGAAATGATGCAATTGGGAGCTTTTGGAGCAAAACTGAGCTGGAATGTGGTGTATGCAAATGGAGCACGAGGAATGAACGAGGTTGAAGGTCAAAGGAGCTTAAGAAATGAAGAAATGAAAGTGAAGAGCAAGGAAGTCGGAATTGGTAACCAAAGTTTCTAAAGTTGGAAGTTTCTATTCTTGGAGGTTTCCATTGTCGTGAGTTTCTATTCTTGGCTTTGGGCTTTTAGAGCACCTAAACCCTAACCTTAGCCCATTTTAGAGCCATTGTCGTGGGCTTTAGCCCAAGTCCTTTCCCTTGCCATGCAAGGGGGGGCATTTTAGGCCCAAATCCATGCATTAAGCCCTTCACCCTAATTGGCCCAAATCCATGCATTAAGCCTTCACCCTAATTGGCCCAAATCCATGCATTAAGCCCTTCACCCTAATTCTTCCTCCTAATTAGTGCATCCCACCATTCCATTCCATAATTTCCATTAGTGCATCCCACCATTCCATTCCATAATTTCCATTAGTGCATCCCACCATTCCATTCACACTTAAATGCCCATTATCCCATTTTTTTTAGCTTTTAATTCCACACCATCCCATTATCCTTTACATCCACTAAACCATGCATCCACATTCACCTAAATAAACCCTAAATTACATCCACTAAACCATCCATCCACCATAATTCCCACCATCCACACCTTTTCCCATCCACCAAATACCTTAAACAAACATCCATTAACACCCATTCTCTTCCTATAAATACCCATTCATTCCATTCACCAAATCATCTCATTTTCCATTGTAATACACAAACACTTCCCCTTCTCCATCTTCTCCATTTCCACTCCATTCCACACTTCCATTCCCTCAACCAACTATCCCTAGACCTTATGCTACAAAGAAGAGGAAGAGAAGAGGGCCTAAACGTTCATACAATTCAAGTTTGAGTTGTTGGAATGTTTAGGCGTTTCTTCGATTTCAATGTTTAATTTCAATTCTCTTTGTTTTGTACGTATGAGGAACTAAACCCCCTTTAGCTAGGGGGTGATTCGAAATATATGTTTATGCTTGCATTATGATTTGAGTACTTCTAATTACATTTCATAAGTTGTGAATTCAATTTGTTTAACTATTTGATTGATAACCTATTTATGTATGTTTATTGAGAGTCGACGCTTAATTTTCATGCATGAATTTGACGCTAGAATATAAGTGAGTTTCACGTAATAGTTATGAACTTATATTCACAAGTAGTGGAGGTTGCTTATAAACAATCGCGTTAAACATATTCTTGGCATAAGTTTCATGCAATCATAGTAACAAATGCCTCGTCAACACTTATAGTTTTCATGATGCTTAATGATTCTTGCTTGTATCTCTATTATGCAATTCATGTAGGGAACTTGTGAGGAATGCTTTGGATTGTCGTATGCAATCATCCAATTCATTAACTTAAGGAAAACTTGATGGTTAATTTAAGCGGACCTAATTAACCCGGGGCGTTGAGAATTCATGGTTTATTGAAAAGCAATTAGACATCGTTTTGTATGCAAGTATAACATGTATGGAGATGAACCCCTTAGCTAGCAATCTCATCCATTCATTTCCGTCACATTCATCTTTATAATTTGTTTTTATTTCCAAGTTTCCATTTTAGTTAAATTCGTCCAAATCCAATCCCCCTTTATTTTGTTTAAGTTTTAGTCTTAATCTTTCTTACTTTTAAGTTTTGCATTCTTCGAGTTTAGTATAATGTTTTAAACTTGTTTTTACGTTTTTGAAGTCAAATCCAAGTGATTAACAATCCCTCCTAATCCCCGGTCCAGAACGATCCCTACTTACATACTTACTACAATTGACAAAAAGAGGGTTTAATTTGTGTGCGTATAAATCTCGCATCATGGTGTGGGAAAAGGCACGGCTTAATGGGATCATGGTGGCTACGGCTTAAGGATGGATAGTGGAGAAAAATGGGAGAAAAATATAAAAAGGTGGCTGAATAAATAAATGGCAATGGGATCATGGTGGCTACGGCTTAAGTGTGAATTAATTAGGTTTTGTGGTGCTGCATGATATGAATGAAAAGTAGGGGAATTAGCGTCAATTTGGAAGGTATGGCTGGGAGAAAAATAGGGTAGAATGGGTGATATGGATGGGTGCGGCTGCAAGATTATTGTGGCTTGTTTGAGTAGGATTCCTCGTTTTGGTAAGAATTCATCGTTGGAGTAGGAATTCGTCGTTTCTTCACGTCTTCAACTCATTCATTCCTCTTTCGCTCCAAAAGGCTCCAATTTGCATCTTCTTGCACACTTTGGCCTTATAATCTGAAAATATACAAAAGTGGCCTTAAACACTGAAATAGATAAGTAAACACAACATAAATGCACGAGAACAAGCTAATTAAGTCACATGAATATGCTCCTATCAGTATGCAAGTATAACATGTGTGGAGAAGAACCCCTTAGCTAGCCTTCATTCCATTCATTCCATCACAAATTCATATTTACATTTCGCTTAGTTTATTAACTTGTTTTGTTATTTCAATTTTCGTCAAATCAAAACTCTTCTCCCCCCTTTTACTTTCTTGTTCTTTAGTGCTTAGAATCTGTTTAGTTTATGTTTTAAAGTATTTTAAATCAAGCCATAATCTTAAATTCGTCAAAAATTAGTTTTGAGTCTTTTGGTTTGTCTTAATGTTTTAAATTTTAGTTTTGCATTCTTTGAGTCTAGTTTAGTGTTTTATATTGTTTTTACGTTCTTAAGTCAATTTAGAAGGTTTTAGCACTTCAACACTCAATGATTCAAAATCATCATAAGTCCATATAAATGGACTATTTTTGTCAACCAACCATTATGTTCTAAACATAACAACAAACTCTCAAGAGTTGTTCAAGGCAACTCTCATTTCTTCATACAACAATTTGTAAGTGAAGAATCATGGCACATAAAGTGTCCATGCCCTTGTGCTTACTTCTCAAGTTCCTTGTTTGTGTAACAAAGAGACAAGCACTAGAGTTTGCATTGTCCTCTTCATGGTAGACTTATCTAACATGTTCTTCCATTGATACATTATCAATAGGAAGATTGTGAGGATGAGACTACTTAGTTACATCTACAAGCCATTAAAGACAATCTATGGGATTGTAGAACTAAGTCCGGAAATTAAAGCGTTTGGTTTTTCTTTGTCAAGTTTTGGATAGCGTTTGCAAATATATTGGTAAACAAATACATAACGAATATAAATTGATTGATTTTAAGCCATTTGATTCGGGTCTTTAAATCAAATAGCACCACCCACTATTTTTGGCAAATTCCATATCCCTCATCAGAATTCGAGAGTTTTGGAGGAAACTCTTAGTAGGGTATGGGAGGCTCACCATTACCAAGCCCACCTCACGATGATACGATGTTGGTTAGCAAAAATAATGATGAGAGAATAACGCTTTACTCATTTACAACGTTTGTAATTACCCATC
This sequence comes from Pyrus betulifolia, assembly GCA_007844245.1. Taxonomy (NCBI): domain Eukaryota; kingdom Viridiplantae; phylum Streptophyta; class Magnoliopsida; order Rosales; family Rosaceae; genus Pyrus; species Pyrus betulifolia. Next base: position 10,646,178 of record CM017596.1, read on the forward strand.
TTGTTTGGCCTCTAGAGAATGTTGCCTCACAATGATATGATATCGGTGCCATTGCACTTAGTTAAGTTATTCCCACCATGCTTAGTTCATGAAGGGGTTCAAGAATAGCCTCACAATGATATGATGTTTGCCATCCTCGTTGCCTACACTCACCTCATCATATGCGTATAGACTCCTCCTGAATGTAAGCATGCACTTTGTACTCCCCCATGATAGGGTGAAGCCGGTGTACAAGTCACAAACGATTGGAGCCTACCACGGTGGAAGGCCACGAAGAGATATTCAAAGCATCTCTCGCTTATCAACTTAATATTGATTTGGTTGAGGGTTTTTAGGTCTCATCACATATAAACACACATTTTAATCCAATTAAAACATTTTGGTCCTATTACAACTATTGGTCCATTTGATTGATTTAGTTGTATATAATACTCCCACTAAGCTTTTAAAACGGTTTTTAAAGCAAGAGTATATGATACTACTAACATAAGGTTTGCATTCATTGATGGACTATATAGTTGCCTTAGGGCCTTAGGATGACTATGAACCTTTGATTCGATTCAACATGAGCCTAGTGTTGAATCTCGGTCTAGGGATGGTGATTGATTTTAGTTACGCGTTTAATCACATTAAGGCGTGTTGTCTTATTGGGCGTTGGACCCAACTACTCCAATTTCATGCATATCGAATAAAACAAGAAAGGAGTACTTCAAAGTAAATAAGAGCTTATGCTCTTTTACAACAATTGATCAAATCAAATTACTTTAAAGTAAAGAAGAGCTTATGCTCTTTTACAACAATTGATCATATCAAATTACAACCAAAATTTAATCTACACATTCCCATGGTTCAAACAAATTTGAAACGGCCATTCACATAGCTCAATTATCGTAGGCTAAGGTTCATAATCACCCTTTCATTAATTAATTAACGCTTTAACTAATTAAACTTGAATGCAACATTTTCATTTGGTTTTTGTATCCATAGAATTGATTTAAATGGTGCTAAATGAAATGAAAATCCAATTCTCATTTAAAGAAACAAAACAATTTTGTTCTCTACCTAATTTGGGCCAAAATGCTATGACCTCAACTTGTTTGGGCCATAGTGCAATTAACCTCAACTTTTGGGCTATTTTGCCAAAACTTAAACTTTTGGGGTCACTTTGTAAAAACACAAAAGTCCACTACTTCATGTAATTACAACTAGAACCCAAAATTTTCCACAAAAAATAAAACTTCATTAAAGGAGCAAAACAATTTGTCCTTTTAGTGATTTTGGACCTTTACGTAAAAACGTAAACTTTTGGGTCAAAATGCAAATACACAAAAGTATCAAAACTTTATATAATTGCATGAAAGCCCCACAAGGACCCTAATTGAGTAGGGTGGCCGGCCATTGAAGCAAAGTTTTAAAAAAAATTTCAAAGTTTTGTAAGTGGGGTGTGTGTAATGGAATAAATCATTACACACCAAACCCACTATAATTTCTTTAATTTTTCAAAATAAATATCTAATATATTTAAACATAAGAAATATTTCAAAACAAAAACTTTATGAAATAAATCAAAACTTTGAATCAAAACACCAAACCTTTTGTTCTTGGCAAGAACATATCAAGAACAATGAAGAACATTCATGAAAACCCATAAGAGCTCCATGAACATTCTTCACCCAAAAAACATCCCAAAACCTCTCAAACTTAAGGGAAATAACATACAACCATACTAGGGTACATAGGGGTTCCAAAAGTCACTTTAAAACAATTTTAACAAGTCAAACAAGAACCCAAAATTCCACCCTTTGGATTTGGCCGAATTTCCCCAAAAACATGGCACCAAATTTTAGCTCCAAAATTCATGCTCATATGAACTACATCTACAACATTTGAGATGGCAAATTTTCTAACAAAATTTACATTCAAAGAAGCAAGAATAAAGCTTGTAACAATTACAACATTCAAATCACAAACTATGAACTACAAAACCCAAAAGGATTCACCAACTACTAGACTTAGGCTCTTGATACCACTTGAAGGAAAATTTGTGAAAAACATGTTCATTTAAGCAACATCAATAGCATGCAATTAACAATTAAAGGCGGAATCATGCTTGTATGCACTTAAAACAAAACATTTACCCATGAAATTCAAAGCCTAGTAGATAGGTGAATCAAGACTCAACTCAAAACAAAGTGAGTTGAGAAATCAATACCTTTGTAGATTCCTCTTTGCATAAGCAAAGGCTAATCACCCAAAGAGAGGGCCTTCATTCCTTTCATCTTAGATCCATGGATTTGGATGGATGAAAAGGTTTCTCCAAGTTCCCAAAATTGAGAACCTCTAAGTCTCCACACCAAGGTATATTGTAGAAGAAATGAGTGACCTAGAGGAAGTAAGATTGCTAGCTATTCCCCTCTAGATTGGCCGAAATTTTAGAGAGAAAGGAGAGCTTGTGTTCTCATCCTTTCCCCCAAAAATAACCCTTAGTAAATTTTAGGCTATAAAGTCCTTTATATAGTCCCTTCAAATAAGTGACCTAATGGACCAAAAGCCCTATTCTTTTACACATGGCTAGCCTATAGGTTTATTGGGCTTTCAAGCCCTTTGTTTTATTCAAGTTGTCATACAACTTGAGTTAATGGGCTTGACATTCAAATCCCATTGGGCCTTGCGGCCCAATACTAACCCGAGGTCTTTAACGAACTTATTCGTTTGATTAATTAACATATTAATTAATCCTAGCCTTAGATAAATAATTAAACCATTTAATTATTCTTACTCATCTCCGTTGAATCTTCAATCTCTACCTTACACGGTGTACGATCCATTAGGTTCCTTTTAGCGAGGCAGTGGGCGATTCAAACTCTTTCAAATCGATTGTGAATTGAAACTTACTTTCAATTCTCCCGTTAGTGATAATACACTTTTAGGGCTTCGACAAACCATGAGTGACACCTAGCAGCATATCATGGTTACCCAAGCTAATCAGAAGAGGTGGAGAACCTATTCAGTTTAGGATTACAAATGCAATACGGTCTTTCTCTAATACAATACTCTTGACCACATTGTTTGGTTTGATAGTTTATTCATGTCTACTATCCAATGTGAATCTTGTACTTATATGATTACCTTGAATGTGATCTGGAACGCATTCCAACATCTCATTCATACTCTGGCCAGAGATTCTAAATCATATCATAGAGTATTCTCCCTCAAACAGTTTGAAGGTTAGAGATCCCTTGTTGCGCATTCACTTGCCTCCATAGCTAAGTGGCTTAAACCCAACGATGCCGTGGACACCCTGATAGAGTGACTTTGACATAATCAAAGATTAAGGACCTAACCACAAGACAACTGTGATGCCTCAGGTCAAAAGACTAATTTGCATTATCCCAACCATGAGTTCTCATGTGACATGAATATGAGAACTCTTCGTTGATCGTGTTTAGTGAACTCATTCTCTATTGAGCACCTACGTACTTGTCTTGATGTCACACACACCAATGACTCGAGACTAGTCACTCTCCCTGAGAAAAGACATAGCACGTACTGATCTTAACGGACTGTCAATGCCCAATTGACAATCCTATGATCAGGAACGTTTAGGATGTGTCAACGAAAGAATGGTCTCATGATTCTAACTTCTTTAGATCGCATTCTTCCAATCACATATTCCTTGGACTTATCGTTTAAGCATATAACATTTATATGTGACGGCTCAAACAATAATCTTTTCCCTTTACATTTAAACTACATTAGTTTGAAATGAACTACATTAGTTTGAAATGTCCGTAAAGTATCATCATATGATTGGTTTTAGGGCACATTTCCAACAATCTACACCTTCCAAACCGTCCACCTCAGGTAATGTTGTTCCAAATGTTGTGATTTCAAACACTAATCTGCCCAATGTTCCTTTTCCTCGCAGATTTCCACAATCAAAGAAGGAAGAAGGCGAAAAAGACATTTTGGAGACCTTTCGCAAAGTTCAAGTAAACATTCCTTTACTTGATGCTATTAAGCAAGTGCCCAGGTATGCGAAGTTTTTAAAAGAGTTATGCACAACTAGGAAAAGAATTTCAAGCAAAGAAGTTGTGAAAGTAAGTGAAAATGTGTCCGCGGTCTTGCAACGCAAGTTACCCCCAAAGTGTAAGGATCCAGGGGGTTTTACTATCCCATGCATAATTGGAAACACTAGATTTGAACAATGCATGTTAGATTTAGGTGCATCCATCAATGTAATGCCATATTCCATTTATGCATCAATGAACCTTGGTGAGTTAAAACAAGATGGCGTTATAATTCAATTGGCCGATCGTTCTAACGCTTATCCCAAGGGAGTCCTTGAGGATGTTTTAGTGCAGGTCAATCACCTTATTTTCCCCGCAGATTTCTATGTTTTAGACATGGAGGATTCAAGCCATGCTCCATCATTGCCAATCTTGCTAGGCCGTCCCTTCATGAAAACAGCAAGAACAAAGATTGATGTGTATACGGGAACATTGACCATGGAGTTTGATGGGGACATTATTCATTTTAATCTTTCTGAAACCATTAAACATCCAATTGAGGACCATTCTTGTTTTGCTATTGACATTGTTGATTCTTTGGCACAGGTGCATTTGGATCAAATGAACGAAGATGCACTTGAGGTAGCCTTAGTCCACAGCATGCAATCTGACCATATTGCCGTGCCCCCTTGTGATGAAGTACTTGAAATGGTCGCTGCCCTCGAGTCATTGCCCTCCCACTCTGGTAAGTCTCCAATCTCACTTTTAGATTCGGTTTTGACTAACAAGTTACTTCCATCAACTGTGCAGCCACCTACACTTGAGTTAAAGCCATTACCTAGTCACTTGAAGTATGTGTTCTTGGGCCAAGATCAAACGCTACCCGTCATCATTTCAAGCTTACTCACGGCTCAAGAAGAAGACAAGTTGATAAGGGTGTTAAAAGAGCACAAATCTGCCATTGGATGGACTTTGGCTTATATCAAAGGCATTAGTCCCACCACGTGCATGCATCGCATCCTTTTGGAGGAGGAAGCCAAGCCATCTCGTGAAGCTCAACATCTCCTTAATCCACCTATGTTGGAAGTAGTGAAAAAGGAGGTTATAAAATTACTTGATTGTGGTGTTATATATCCTATTTCTGATAGTCGTTGGGTGTCACCTGTGCAGGTTGTTCCAAAGAAGTCTGGCGTCACAGTGGTGAAGAATGAAGAACAAGAGTTTGTCCCCACTCGTGTTGTGATTGGTTGGCGTGTTTGCATTGATTACAGGAAGTTAAATGCCATGACAAGGAAGGATCACTTTCCATTACCATTCCTCGACCAAATGTTGGAAAGGTTAGCCGGTTATGAATTTTATTGCTTTCTTGATGGATATTCCGGATATAACCAGATTGTGATCGCTCCGGAGGACCAAGAGAAGACAACATTTACGTGCCCCTTTGGCACTTTTGCATATAGACGCATGCCATTTGGCTTGTGCAATGCTCCGGCGACGTTTCAACGATGCATGGTGAGTATATTCTCTGATTATGTGGAGAAGATTATTGAGATATTCATGGATGATTTTAGCGTGTTTGGCAATTCATTTGATCATTGCTTGAATAATCTGACTTTAATCTTGAAACGTTGTGTTGAAACGAATCTTGTACTTAATTGGGAAAAATGCCACTTCATGGTTAAGCAAGGTATTGTTCTAGGCCATATCATTTCTGAAAAAGGCATTGAAGTAGATAAATCTAAGGTAGACCTTGTTCGCCACTTACCCTCTCCAACTTCGGTTAGAGAGGTTCGTTCGTTTCTTGGCCACGCAGGTTTTTATAGGCGTTTCATTAAGGATTTCTCCAAGATTGCACAGCCACTATGCCGGTTGCTTCAAAAAGAGGTGGTTTTCGAGTTTGATGAAGCATGCTCCACGGCATTCAAGCACTTGAAGGAAGCTCTCACTTCGGCTCCTATTATCACACCTCCAGATTGGAGCCTTCCATTCGAGTTAATGTGTGATGCGTCGGACTATGCCATTGGTGCTATTTTGGGACAGCGAAAGAACAAGCAACCCCACGTTATCTATTATGCTTCTAGGACACTAAATGATGCTCAATTAAATTATTCAACCACTGAGAAAGAATTACTTGCTGTGGTTTTTGCATTAGATAAGTTCCGATCTTACTTACTTGGTACTAAAGTTGTTATTTTTACTGATCATGCAGCTCTCAAATATTTGCTCACGAAAAAGGAGGCCAAGCCTAGATTGATTCGATGGATGTTGCTTCTACAAGAGTTTGACATTGAGATTCGGGATAAGAAGGGCGTGGAGAATGTGGTGGCTGACCATCTAAGCCGAATGGTGCATGAGGAAGCAATGCCAATTTCTGAAACCTTTCCCGATGAACAATTAATGTCTATCCAGGTAAGTGAGCCTTGGTACGCAGATTTGGTGAACTTTTTGGTGTCTAAACATACCCCTAGCACACTTAATAGGAATCAATGTGATAAGCTTAGAAAGGATGCTAGGTTTTATGTTTGGGATGACCCATACCTTTGGAAATTTTGTCCCGATCAGATTGTCCGACGTTGTGTGAATGAATCTGAGTTTCAATCTATTTTAACATTTTGTCATTCATATGCATGTGGGGGACATTTTGGCACCCAACGCACTGCCCTTAAAGTCTTAGAATGTGGGTTTTATTGGCCAACCATCTTTAGGGATGCTAGGACGTTTTGCCTTACATGTGATCGGTGTCAAAGAATGGGTAATATAAGTGCTAAGGATCAAATGCCACAAACCCCTATACTTTCTGTTGAAATATTTGATGTGTGGGGCATTGATTTTATGGGTCCTTTTCCTTCATCACATGGTTTTCTCTATATCTTGTTGGCGGTGGATTATGTTTCCAAATGGGTGGAAGCAAAAGCCACCCATACTAACGATTCCAAGGTAGTTGCAGATTTTGTGAAGTCTAACATTTTTGCTAGGTTCGGAATGCCTCGAGTTCTTATAAGTGATGGAGGCTCACATTTCTGTAATCGTACAATTGAGGCCTTGCTCAAGAAGTACAACGTTACACATAGGGTGTCCACACCCTATCATCCTCAAACAAGCGGGCAAGCCGAGGTATCGAATCGGGAGATAAAACAGATTCTTGAGAAGACAGTGGGTCCAACAAGAAAATATTGGAGCTTAAGGCTAGAAGATGCATTGTGGGCTTATAGGACCGCCTACAAAACACCTATAGGAATGTCCCCCTTTCGGCTTGTTTATGGCAAGCCATGTCACTTACTTGTGGAGTTGGAGCACAAGGCTCATTGGGCCGTGAGGAAGTTCAACATGGATGTGGATGCAGCGGGAATTCATCGTAAGCTTCAATTGAATGAACTTGAGGAGATACGGAATGAAGCTTATGAGAATGCTCGCCTTTACAAGGAAAAGACGAAGGCCTTTCATGATAAGATGATTCTGATGCGAGAATCATACACACATAAATTAAACCCTCTTTTTGACAATTGTAGTAATGATGTAAGTAGGGATCGTTGTGGACCGGGGATTAGGAGGGATTGTTAATCGATGCGACAATTATACGCACACAATTTAAACCCTCTTTTTGTCAATTGTAGTGAAGAATGTAAGTAGGGATCGTTCTTAACCGGGGATTAGGAGGGATTGCAAAATCACTTGGAAACTGACTCAAAAACGTAAAATAAGGTTTGAAACACTAAACTAGACTCAAAGAATGCAAAACTAAACAATAAAAACACTCAAACAAATCAAAAGACTCAAAACAGCCCCAAAACACTCAAAACTGCCTTAAAATCACTTTCTGGGCAGTTTTGAGCACTTTGGTAACTTTGGACGAAATTGAGTAATAGAATGAATCAAAATACTTAAAAACACAAACTAAGATACTTTCTAACTAAAATGACTTAACAAAGAAAAGGGGGATTGGTTTTGGATGAAATTGAAAACAAAACAAATACTTGGGTACAAAATAGATTGTAAAACGAAGAATGATGAGAAACTAGTTAGTGGTTTCCTTATCCACACATGAACATATGCATATAATCGAATCCACAGGGACTAATTGGACCTATATAATTACTTGTTTTGCAAGAACTCTTTACTAGGGAAATAAAACTAATCAATGTAGGCAGATTTGTTGTTGTAACTTAAAAGCATAAGGAAATGAAGTAAACACAAATAAATGAATCAACAACTAATAAAATTAGATAGTATCAATGAAGATGAAACTAGGGATTCGATTTCACCATTTCTAAACCAAGTCCATGTGTGTTAAGTCAAAACGTATTCAACTCTCCAATCTGCAACTAGGGTTCGTTTTACTTATTTATGATCATCCATTTGATGTGTGGTTGTGATCAAGTACTCCTAATATGCAACCTAGTTGTGATGTTCAATCTTTGGGGAAGAAGAAAGAATTGAGTATTTCGAAGGGCTTTGCTGGGAGTGCGCCCTCAGAGGTGAGGAAGAGTTGGGCATTTTCTTCAGGTTTGCCTTGCCATAAAAGATGAAGGTCAACATATATAGGGATTTCCCAATAGCAAGTGGTGGTATTGTTCTTTTACCCTTGTCGACAACTGTTTTGATCCCGCAACTCAGGCTTTTTGAAATAGTGACGCCTCTTCGATTTCTGAGCAGGCACCCCTTCGATTTCTGAACGACGCCTCTTCGCTTCCTGAACGACACGTAGTAGTGCGGATGCGGCTCTTTTGACAAAGCTGCATGTGTTTTCTGAAAAGTAGAGAAAGCGTCGCCGAACTTTGCGCTTGTCGGCTAAAGACGTGTAGTTGCGATGATGGCCTCCACGTGTTTTTACTTTGTCAGAGATCTCTTGACAAAGTGAACGTGTTTTCTGAAAAGTCGAGGGAGCGTCGCCTTGCTTTACGCATGAATTTCCGGCTTTTTGAATCGGTGGACGCGTTGCCTTGGCTTTTAATAGAGCTATCGATCACCTGCCAACTTACACACTCTGAAGATTTCCCATTCTTGAGACTCGTCTCCGGCCCTTTGAAAATCTACTCCGTCCACCCCTTCTCTTTTAACTTCGTGAACAATGGCTAGCTCATCCAACCCATCGAACCTTTGCTTAGATTTGAGTCTAAGCAGTGATCCGGTCGCGTCTCGTCAGGGTAAGGTATGGTGCCCGTCTTTCTTATCTTCCCATGGCCCTCTTACAGATGAGGACTCTGTGATGACGGATCCCACAACGGCTACGATAGTGGCTCAGAACCTCCTCACTCCCAAAGACAGTCAGCTGCTTTCAGGACGGTCCGATGAGTTGGCCGTTCAAGAATCCCTGGCTCTGAGTGTTCAGTGCGCTGGCTCTGTGTCGAACATGGGCCAACGCCTTCTTGCACGCTCCCGTCAGGTTGAATCCTTGATGGCAGAGGTGGAGAGTCTTAAGCAGGAGATCAAACAGCTTAAGTACGAGAACTGAAGTTTGTGCTTGCCAACAATTATTCGACAGGCATGAAGAGGAAGCTTGATGAGCTTGATGACCGTCAACGGTTTGCAGCTTTCTTCCAGAGGCACCTTTTTCCTGGGTCATCCAGCGTTCCACCAAGGCTTGGGGCCTTGAATGATATATCCTCGGTGCTTCCCGCTCCTATGCCTCTCGCTCCGATACCTTATGTTCCGATGCCTCCTGCTCTGATGCCTCTTGCTCCGAGAGTGTTGCCACGTAGTGGGGCCTCACGTACACAACCTTTGTAAAGGCTCCATCTTTCTACCATGTTTTTTTTTTTTTTTTTTTTTTACATGCTTTGTTTTATTCAGTGCATTGGGTTGCCTCCCAAGTAGCGCTTTCTTTTACGTCTTGCAGCCGGACGAAGAACCCAATCACTCCAGGATATGTTCACGAATCGGATGAGAACTCCGAGTCATGAACTAGTACCTAAAACAAGAAACAAAACAAGATTTAGAATCTGGAATAAAATAAACACAAACGAAAGTAAAACAATCCAAGGGATTAGCAAAGTTGCTATTCCCCGGCAACGGCGCCAAAATTTGATGCGACAATTATACGCACACAATTTAAACCCTCTTTTTGTCAATTGTAGTGAAGAATGTAAGTATGGATCGTTCTTAACCGGGGATTAGGAGGGATTGCAAAATCACTTGGAAACTGACTCAAAAACGTAAAATAAGGTTTGAAACACTAAACTAGACTCAAAGAATGCAAAACTAAACAATAAAAACACTCAAACAAATCAAAAGACTCAAAACAGCCCCAAAACACTCAAAACTGCCTTAAAATCACTTTCTGGGCAGTTTTGAGCACTTTGGTAACTTTGGACGAAATTGAGTAATAGAATGAATCAAAATACTTAAAAACACAAACTAAGATACTTTCTAACTAAAATGACTTAACAAAGAAAAGGGGGATTGGTTTTGGATGAAATTGAAAACAAAACAAATACTTGGGTACAAAATAGATTGTAAAACGAAGAATGATGAGAAACTAGTTAGTGGTTTCCTTATCCACACATGAACATATGCATATAATCGAATCCACAGGGACTAATTGGACCTATATAATTACTTGTTTTGCAAGAACTCTTTACTAGGGAAATAAAACTAATCAATGTAGGCAGATTTGTTGTTGTAACTTAAAAGCATAAGGAAATGAAGTAAACACAAATAAATGAATCAACAACTAATAAAATGAGATAGTATCAATGGAGATGAAACTAGGGATTCGATTTCACCATTTCTAAACCAAGTCCATGTTTGTTAAGTCAAAACGTATTCAACTCTCCAATCTGCAACTAGGGTTCGTTTTACTTATTTATGATCATCCATTTGATGTGTGGTTGTGATCAAGTACTCCTAATATGCAACCTAGTTGTGATGTTCAACTTAGATTAGCAAGTAAGAATCCATTAAGAACAAGAAAACTTCAAAGAATCAAAGAAATCACATGGCAGGATGTATGCATAGCAGTTTCTTCATTCATTCACATGTCTACCAAGATTAAGCATGATGTGTACTATAACCTTGATCAAATAATTCATAAGCAGCCCTAATGGTGATCAAACATTAAGATTAACAAACAAATTAAACTATAAAATCAGTGAATGAAACAAGAACACAGATTGGTGAATCAAATACTTTAACTTAATAACATGGAATAGTTTTGCAAGGCTACATCGAATCCACCCCTAGCCAAAGGGGGATTTAGTTCTTTATAACATTGAAATCAAAGAAACACCTAAACATTCCAACAACTCAAACATGAATTGTATGAACGTTTAAGCACTCTTTTCTTCCATTCCTCAAACATACAAAACAAAGAGAGTTGAATTTAAACATTGAAATCAAAGAAACACCTAAACATTCCGACAACTCAAACTTGAATTGTATGAACGTTTAGGCCCTCTTCTCTTCCTCTTCTCTTCCTCTTCGTTGTAGCATAAGGTCTAGGGATAGTTGGTTGGTGGGATGGAAGTATGGTGTTTGGATTGTAAGGGAGAGCACGGCAAGGGTGGTTTGATGTCTACATTCTGAAATGGAAGAAGTTTGTGACTGAAATGTGTATGAAATGAGAGTGAATGAGAATGAATGCAATGGATGCTTATTTATAGGTAAAATGGGGGGACATGACAGCTAGGAGGAGGAATATATGCATGTGCAAAGCTGGAAATGCAAGCAGAAAATGGAAAGGAATGCATGTGCACGGCAATGATGGTGTTTTCTTGTGGTGAATCTGAAATGGGAGAGCATGTGGATTAAAGGTAGAGTGATGATGATGAATGCATGTGGAATGGCTGAAATGAATGATTATGGATGCATGTGCAATGTTTTAAAGGATGGAATGCATGCGAATATGATGGAAATCTGATGGGAACTCACAGCAAGGATGATTTCTGGTGGTGAATGGGTGTATGTGTGAATGATTAAAGGAACATGTGGGTTGGAAATGATGAAAGAAATGCATGTGAGTGACAACTAGATATGTTGATGAATGCATGTGGAATGTTTGTGGTGAGTGAATGTGCACGGCAATGAGTGGAGAAATGTGTGAATGATGGCAGATTTGTGTGGATGATATGTTTAGAGTCTTGTAAGGGTGGAAATGCATGTGGAGTGCATGATTGTTTATGATGATATGGATGGTTCTTTGCATGGCTTTTGAAGTGATTGTGGGCTTTGGAATTGGAAGGAAATGCATGGCCTTGGGGTTGGTTTAAGAGAGAATGGGCTAGGCCCTTTGTTTTATGTCCAAAATGAATACAAGGCCTTCAAATTCGTCCAACACTTTGGCTCCAATCATATGCTATCCATTCCAAGCCCAATTTTGCTCCAAAATGCTCCAAAATGCATCTTTTTGCTTCCTTAGCCATATGAACCTAAAACACACGAAAATGGCTTAAACTACTAAAACAACTATGAATTAACAACATAGATGCACGAAAACAAGCTAAGTAATTCATATTTGTGTACGTGAGGCCCCACTACGTGGCAACACTCTCGGAGCAGAAGGCATCGGAAAAGGAGGCATCGGAACAGGAGGTCTCGGAGCGGGAGGCATCGGAGCAAGAGGCATTGGAGCAAGAGGCATCGGAGCGGAAGGCATCGGAGCGGGAGGCACCGAAGATAGATCATTCAAAGCCCCGATCCTTGGTGGAACGCTGGATGACCGAGGAAAAAGGTGCCTCTGGAAGATAGCTGCAAGCCTTTGACGGTCATCAAGCTCATCAAGCTTTCTCTTCATGCCTGTCGAATAATTGTTGGCAAGCACGTGCAAACTTCGGTTCTCGTCCTTAAGCTGTTTGATCTCCTGCTTAAGACTCTCCACCTCCGCCATCAAGGATTCAACCTGACGGGAGCGAGCAAGAAGGCGTTGGCCCATGTTGGACACAGAGCCAGCGCACTGAACACTCAGAGCCAGGGATTCTTGAACGGCTAACTCATCGGACCGTCCTGAAAGCAGCTGACTGTCTTTGGGAGTGAGTAGGTTCCGAGCCACTATTGTAGCCGTTGTTGGATCCGTCATCACAGAGTCCTCATCTGTAAGAGGGCCATGAGAAGATAAGAAAGACGGGCACCATACCTTATCTTGACGAGGCGCGACAGGGTCACTGCTTAGACTCAAATCTAAGCAAATGTTCGATGGGTTGGATGAGCTAGCCATTATTCAAGAAGTTAAAAGAGAAGGGTTGGATGGAGGAAAATCTCGACGGGCCGAAGATGATTTTTGGGAAGTCTTCAAAGTGTGCAGATAGAGGTGATCGATCACCTCTATTAAAGGAGATGCATTCACCGATTCAGAAATGAAGAGACACCATTCTTCAAAACCGGATTTCCCGGCGTAAAGATCGCCAGCTCTTCAGACGCAATCCAGGCTTTTCAGAAAGCGTGTGCAAATTTGTCAAAAGCTCCCAGCTTTTCAGAAGACGCGTGGAAGGCGAGAAATCAGCTGCACACTTTAGCCGACAAACGTGGGTGACAAAGCTGAAAGCTCCCGGCTTTCCAGAAAGCGAGTGCAACTTTGTCAAAAGCTCCCGGCTTTTCAGAAGACGCGTGCCACTTTATCAAAAGCTCCCGGCTTTTCAGAAGACGCGTGGAAGACATTGCCGCATCCGCACTGCCATTTGCCATTACAATTCCTATATACATCAACATTCATGGCAAGGCATACACCTAGAAGCGCATAACTTTCCTTCTCAGCCGAGAATGTAAATGCAACCAACCCTCTCAAACATGCTCAGTTTTCTCCTTCTCTTGAGAGCACACTTTCAACCATGGATGTATCCCCCAAAGAAGATACCAAATGCCTGGAGTACAATGAAGGCAAGAGGAAACGGTGGATCGAAGCATGTGGATTCATTCGCTGCCTCTTCGAAAGCAAAGGTATCTCATATCATCAAGGGCGAAAGCAAAGGTATCTCATATCATGCTCTTTCCCTGTCTTTTCCTTTGTCCTTGATATTACTTGCATGGCAAAGTGAAAGAAGCAATCAGCCGGCACTTGGAGTCTATCTGGACTCTATTCCCTGGTTGCTTACCTAGCTTTGCTGAGCTATCCTCTAACCCTCTTCAATACGAATTGGAGAGATTGAACAAAGAAGCAGATAAGAGGAGGAAGCTCAGACCTTCGGGGGAGACCAAAAGAATCCTGCTGCCCAGTTCAAGAGTAGCACAAAGGAAAATCAACGATCGGAGGAAACCTCAGCCAGTTCAAGAGTAAGCCTGTGGAATCACCAAGATCATGCCCATGCATTCAACAAAGGAAGGCTGAGAAAGCACTCCAATTCCATATTTGCATTTCTAAACTCTTCTCTTTGTTAGATACATTCTGCCATATTTAGTATGTTGCTGTTTATATGTTTGCTTGTGTTTAGTGTGGTTTTAAGCTTAAAACATTAAGGACAATGTTTGATTTAAGTGTGGGGGAGTTACTAAAGTGTTTTGATGCAAATTCGTAGGGTTTTATCCACCATAACTTCAAATGTTGTTTCTTGCTGTTAAGTGTGTTTAGCGTGTTTTGACTTAAAAATTCGAAAATCCCATAAAAAATTTGAAAAATTGTTTTGAAAAACCCAAAAAGAGTTGTTTTAAAGTTGTTTTTGTGTGTGTGTTTGTGTCTTAGGGTACCTTCCAACACAATGATAAGGATTTGGTTTGTAAGTGCATGACTGTTAAAAAGAGTTATAAACATAGAGAAAAGTTTGATTTACTCTTGGTATATGCTTGGTTATGGTTATAATGTATGACTTCACATGCAATCATAAAAGAAAAATTCGTTTTTGTAACATGCTTGAAGGAAGGAACTCAAACAAACGCTACAACCCGGAGAGACTTGAGCCTATAACGTTCTTTGGAGAGTATAATCTGTGATTTCTTGTTTTCTAAAGTCGTTGCATGATCTCATTATTCTTTGCTTGGTTACTACTTAGAAGGCGTTTCATCATATAGTTCCAAATGCTAGAACTCATGCCCATTTCATTCAAAGCATATTATTGATTTGCATAACACATATTCAAGATGAAGTTGTGTAGTGACCACCATCAAAGCCAAAAAGCCATGTGCCCTTAACTCATTTTGTGTTTAAGTTTAACCCCATTGAGCCGTGTTAGCCCATGTTCTTTGTTAACCCACTTTATCCTCACCTAACCTAGAATATGACCGTCCTTACCCTTGTTCTTGAAGCATAGTAAGCAATGAATTCCTTTTGATTAAGGTATTGCAGAAAATAAGTGTGGGGGAAAGAGTGTTTATGTGAGTTGATGTGCCATAGGCACGGCCAAAAAGAAAGAAAGAAAAAAGAAGAAAAAAAAAAAAAAAAGAGTTGAAAAGTATTGTTGGTTGAAGTAAGGGCCCAAAACAATAAATTAGGTCCTAAGAGTTGTTAAATCTCCCCCTTATGTCTAAAAGTTGATTTCTGCATGCCAAGTGAATTCTAAGCCTTAATTTCATTACTTTGCTTACTATTGTTTAAAGAACTTTTGTTTATCCCTACCTTTCCTTGTGAGCCAATATCCCAAGCCCCGTTACAACCCTTGACTTCTATCTTGAGTGTTGTGCATTTCAATTGTGGAGTTTGAATTTGGTATGAGCATATGGTGTCACTGGTTCTCGCGTCTAAGTAGTAGCATTCCATTCATGAGATCATATCTAAACATGCTTATTAACTCCAGAAATTGCGTTCTTTGTGATACATATATGTGAGTGTTCGTTTTCATGTTTACATCAATCTTCTCACATATGACTAGATTAGGGTGTGTAGTTAGAAAATCGAGTGCATATCTTGTAAGGAATTGAGCAAATTCTCTAAGGCATGTTACTACATTCAAAACATGGTTTTAAATGCTTAATTGTGAAATAGTATGTGGTGACTATGATTAAGAATGCACTTAAGTGTGAAGATGACTAAAATCTATGGGAATGATGATTTTTAACATGTCATGTGCATTGGAAATCCCTAAGACAGTAGTTGGAAGGTTTAGGTTGTGTTTTACTTGTTTAGTGTCGTTTTGTTTGTTTGTTATTATTTTGTTTTGCTCGAGGACTAGCAAAAACTAAGTGTGGGGGAATTTGATAGGAGCATATTTAGGCGACTTACTTAGCTTGTTTTCGTGCATCTATGTTGTTAATTCATAGTTGTTTTAGTAGTTTAAGCCATTTTCGTGTGTTTTTAGGTTCATATGGCTAAGGAAGCAAAAAGATGCATTTTGGAGCATTTTGGAGCAAAATTGGGCTTGGAATGGATAGCATATTTTTGGAGCCAAAGTGTTGGACGAATTTGAAAGCCTTGTATGCACTTTGGACATAAAACAAAGGGCCTAGCCCAATCAAACAATCCTTTGAGCCATGCAAAACCTCTAGCCCAATCAACAAGCCTTAGCCACATGCATTCACATGCATCACAACCCCAAAACCATCAAGAAACACCCATTCACACACACATGCACTCACATGCATTCACATGCATTTCCACCTTCCTACTTCATCATTTCACCACATTCTCCCTCTTTAACTCACATGCACCCAAACAAAGCCAACCTAGCTAACCCTACATGCATTATTTATTCACTCTTCATCATTGCATTCATCACCAAAGAACTCCCCATCATTGCCATGCATTCCCCCTAATTCCATCCATCTTCCACACCTTTCCAACCTAGCCATGATGCGAGAATTATACGCGCACAAATTAAACCCTCTTTTTGACAATTGTAGTATAAGTATAAGTAGGGATCGTTCTGGACCGGGGATTAGGAGGGATTGTTAATCACTTGGATTTGACTTAAAAAACGTAAAAACACAATATAAAACACTATTTAATGCTCGAAGAATGCAAAACTAAAAATAAGAAAGATTAAGACTAAGACTTCAACGAAATAGGGGGGAATTGGATTTGGACGAAAATTGAAATAACGAAACAAGTTAATAACTAGACAGAATGTAAATATGAAATTGATGAAATAGAATGAATGGATGCTAGCCAAGGGGTTAATCTCCACACATGTTACACTTGCATAATAAAACGATTTCTAATTGCATTTCAATAAACCATGAATTCTCAACGCTCCGGGTTAATTAGGTCCGCTTAAATTAACCGTCAAGTTTTCCTTAAGTTAATGAATTGGATGATTGCATACGACAACCCAAAGCATTCCTCACAAGTTCCCTACATGAATTGCATAATAGAGATACAAGCAAGAATCATTAAGCAACATGAAAACTATAAGTGTTGACGAGGCATTCGTTACTATGATTGCATGAAACTTATGCCAAGAATTTGTTTAACGCGATTGTTTATAAGCAACCTCCACTACTTGTGAATATAAGTTCATAACTATTACGTGAAACTCACTTATATTCTAGCGTCAAATTCATGCATGGAAATTAAGCGTTCATTCTTAATAAACATACATAAATAGGATATTAATCAAATAGTTAAACAAATTGAATTCACAACTTATTAAACGTAATTAAAAGTAATCAAATCATATTGCAAGCATAAACATATATTTCGAATCACCCCCTAGCTAAGGGGGGTTTAGTTCCTCATACGTACAAAACAAAGAGAATTGAAATTAAACATTGAAATCAAAGAAACGCCTAAACATTCCAACAACTCAAACTTGAATTGTATGAACGTTTAGGCCCTCTTCTCTTCCTCTTCATTGTAGCATAAGGTCTAGGGATAGTTGGTTGGGGGGATGGAAGTGTGGAATTATGGAAGTGGATGAGGAGTGGTGGAAATGGAAGAATGGTTTTGGATTCTAAGGGGAAGTGTTTATTTGTGGTGTGAGAATGGAGAGATGGAATTGAATGAAATGGAAGTGTGGGATGAATTGAATGATGCAAATGAATGAAGTGTGTGTGGTTTATATAGGGACAGAATGGATGGGAGAGCATGTGAATGATAGCTAGGAGAATGATTAAAGGGGTGTGAATGGTTGGAAATGCATGTGGGTGAATTGGTGGTGCAATGATGAAAGAATAAGTGCATGTGTGTGTTTTGTGTTGGAATGAATGTGGATGCATGATGAAGAGTTAATAAATAATGCATGTAGGGTTAGCTAGGTTGGCTTTGTTTGGGTGCATGTGAGTTAAAGAGGGAGAATGTGGTGAAATGATGAAGTAGGAAGGTGGAAATGCATGTGAATGCATGTGAGTGCATGTGTGTGTGAATGGGTGTTTCTTGATGATTTTGGGGATGTGATGCATGTGACTTGTTTGTGGAATAAAGAATGAATGGTGGAAATGTGAGTGAATCATGTGCATGTGTGTGAATGCATGTGTTGATTTAAAGAATAGGTATGCATGTGAATTAGGTTGGAAAGAGGTGGGTGTGCATGTGAGTTGAAATGCATATGTTTGAAATGTGTAGATGATTATGAGTATGATAAGTGATAAGTGTATGATTATGATAAGTGATAAATGAATGATATGTGGTGAGTAATAAGTGAATGGAAGTGATAAGTGATAAGTGTATGATAATTGAATGGAAGTGATAAGTGATAAGTGTATGATATGATAATTGAATGATATGTTAAGTGAATGATATGATAAGTGTTTAAAATAGGGAACAAAGCCCTTCCTTGCATGGCAAGGAAGGGAGACACAAGGAAACACACGACCATGTCCTAAGGTTGCAAGGAATGTTGTTTTTGTGTTCTAAAATGCGTAGGAGTCTTCAATGATGCTTAAACATGAGGTCTTTTAGGATTTAACTTTCCTACTTCAAGTCTTTAATTTCGTCCATCCTCTTGGCTCCAAGCATATGATATCCATTCCAATCTCTAATTTGCTCCAAAAGGCTCCAAAAGGCATCCTTTTGCATACCTTGCCCTTAGAACCTGAAAACACACAAAAGAAGCATAAAGGACTAAAATAACTAGAGAAACATAACGTAAATGCACGAGAACAAGCCATTTAAGTCGCATGAATATGCTCCTATCAAATACCCCCACACTTATCTTTTGCTAGTCCTCGAGCAAAACAGAAAGAAAAACAAAACAAAACGAAACAAAACAAAACAAGTAAAACACAACCTAAACCTTCCAACAACTGTCTTAGGTATTTCCAATGCACATGACACGTTAAAGATCATCATTCCCACAGATTTTAGTCATCTTCACACTTAAGTACATTCTTAATCATAGTCACCATATACTAGTTCACAATTAAGCATTTAAAACCATGTTTTGAATGTAGTAACATGCCTTAGAGAATTTGCTCAATTCCTTACAAGATATGCACTCGATTTTCACTCAGATTTTCTAACTACACACCCTAATCTAGTCATATGTGAGAAGATTGATGTAAACATGAAAACGAACACTCACATATATGTATCACAAAGAACGCAATTTCTGGAGTTAATAAGCATGTTTAGATATGATCTCATGAATGGAATGCTACTACTTAGATGCGAGAACCAGTGACACCATATGCTCATACCAAGTTCAAATTCCACAAATTGAAACACATAACCCTCAAGATAGAAGTCAAAGGGTTGTAACGGGGCTAGGGTATTGGCTAACAATGAAAGGTGAAGGGTAAACAAACATTCTTAAAGCAATAGTGAGCAAAGTATTGAATTAGGCACTTAGAATTCCCTTAAGAACGCAGAAGTCAACTTTGAACACCCAAGGGAAAGTCACACAAAACTTTAGGGCCATACTCACTTTTTGGACCCTTTCTTCAACCATCAACGCTCGTGAGTTCATTCTTACTTATTTTCACTCTTTTTTTTTTTTTTTTTTTTTCTTTTTCTTTTGAATCTCAAAACATACATATAAACGTAAGAACAAACTTTTACTCCCCCACACTCATTTTCTTGCATAATGTACTCAAAAGGAATTTACTTAAGTCATGCTCACTATACTTTAAGAACAAGGGTATAGAAAAAGTCCTACTCTAGGCTAGGTAAGGGGTTCTGTGGGTTAACAAAGAATAAAGGCTAAACAAAACTCAACGGGGGTAAAACTTACAACATAAACGAAATATGGGAAGGGAGGCTATTTGGCTATGGTGGCAACTACACAACTTCATCTTGATATATGTTATGCAAATCAATAATATGCTTTGAATGAAATGGGCATGAGTTCTAGCATTTGGAACTATATGATGAAACGCCTTCTAAGTAGTAACCAAGCAAAGAATAATGAGATCATGCAACGACTTTAGAAAACAATAATGCACAGATTTTAACTCTCCAAAGAACGTTATAGGCTCAAGTCTTTCAGGGTTGTAGCGTTTGTTTGAGTTCCTTCCTTCAGGCATGTTACAAAACAAATTTTTCTTTTATGATTGCATGTGAAGTCATACATTATAACCATAACCAAGCATATACCAAGAGTAAATCAAACTTTTCTCTATGTTTATAACTCTTTTTAACAGTCATGCAATTAGAAACCAAATCCTTATCATTGTGTTGGAAGGTGACCTACGACACAAAAACGACTCAAAACACTCTTTTTAGGCTTTTCAAAACATGTTTTTTTCAAATTTTTATGTGATTTTCGAATTTTTAAGTCAAAACACACTAAAACAGTTTAAAAACAACTTAAAAACACCTTAAAACAGCAAGGAACAACATTTGAAGTTATGGGTGATAAAATCCCACGAATTTGCATAAATATACTTAGTTACCCCCCCCCCCCACACTTAAATCAAACATTGTCCTCAATGTTTTAAGCATAGATTCACACAAAACATAAGTAAACACACAAAAAGCAACTAAACATACTAAACATGGCAGAATGTAATTAACAAAGAGAAGAGTTTAGAGATGCAAATCTGGTTATAGAGTGTAAATTCCATCTTATCCTTGGTAATTGCATTGAGGCTTGGATCTTTGTGATTCCACAGGCTTACTCTTGAACTGCGCTGCTCCCATCGTTGATTTTCCTTTGTGCTACTCTTGAACTGGGCAGCAGGCTTCCTTTGGTCTCCCCGAAGGTCTTGAGCTTCCTCCTTTTATCTGTTTCTTTGTTCAATCTCTCCAATTCATATTGAAGAGGGTTAGAGGATAGCTCAGCATATGCAGTTGCGACTTGTCTCCACATGCTTCAATGTATCATTTTCACTTGCCTTACTTGCTCCCCTTTGCAGAAGTGGTCCCTTCTTTAGAAGTTTATCAACCGTTGAAGATGACTACTCGAGAGCAACGCTAGGTAAGCAATCAGGGAAGGGATTCCAGGCAGTTAGTTCCAGATCGGAAGACTGACTCCAAGTGCCGGCTGATTGCTTCTTTCACTTTGCCATGCGAGTAAGAACAAGGACAAGGAAAAGGACAGGGAAAGAGCATGATATGAGATACTTTTGCTTTTGACCTTGATGATATGAGATACCTTTGCTTTTGAAGAAGCGGTGAATGAATCAGCACATGCTTCCATCTACCGTTTCCTCCTGGTCATCTGTACACCAGGCATCTGGTATCATCTTTAGGGAAGAAGAAAAAATTGAGTATTTTGAAAGGCTTTGCTGGGAGTGCGCCCTCAGAGGTGAGGAAGAGTTGGGCATTTTCTTCAGTTCTGTCTTGCCATAAAAAAAATGAAGGTCGACATATATAGGGAATTCAATAGCAAGTGGTGGTACTGTTCTTTTACCGTTGTGGACAAATATTTTGATCATACAAATCCGGCTTTTTGAAATAGTGACGACTCTTCGATCTTTGAATGCGCCTCTTCGATTTCTGAGCAGTCGCCCCTTCGATTTCTGAGGGATGCCCCTTTGCTTTCTGAACGACACGTAGTAGTGCGAATGCGGCTCTGTCTGAGATCTTTTGACAAGTGGCAGCGTTTTCTGCAAAGCCGGGAGCTTTCGACAAAGATGCACACGCTTTCTGGAAAGCCGGGAGCTTTCGGCTTTGTCACCCACGTTTGTCGGCTAAAGTGTGCAGCTGATTTCTCGCCTTCCACGCGTCTTCTGAAAAGCTGGGATTGCGTCTGACGAGCTGGCGATCTTTACGCCGGAAATTCCGGTTTTGAAGAGTGGTGTCTCTTCATTTCTGAATCGGTGAAGCCTCTCCTTTAATAGAGGTGATCGATCACCTCTAGCATGCACACTTGAAAATTGCCCAGAAATCGTCTCCGGCTCGTCGAGATTTCACTCCATCCAACCCTTCTCTTTTAACTTCTTGAACAATGGCTAGCTCATCCAACCCATCGAACCTTTGCTTAGATTTGAGTCTAAGCAGTGATCCGGTCGCGCCTCGTCAGGGTAAGGTATGGTGCCCCGTCTTTCTTATCTTCCCATGGCCCTCTTACAGATGAGGACTCTATGATGACGGATCCCACAACGGCTACGATAGTGGCTCGGAACCTCCTCACTCCCAAAGACAGTCAGCTGCTTTCAGGACGGTCCGATGGAGTTGGCCGTTTCAAGATCCCTGGCTCTGAGTGTTCAGTGCGCTGGCTCTGTGTCCAACATGGGCCAACGCCTTCTGCTCGCTCCCGTCAGGTTGAATCCTTGATGGCGGAGGTGGAGAGTCTTAAGCAGGAGATCAAACAACTTAACCTCTTTTCCTGGGTCATCCAGTGTTCCACCCAAGGTTTGGGGCCTTGAATGATCTATCTTCTGTGCCTCCCGCTCCTATGCCTCCTGCTCCGATGCCTCCTGCTCCGAGAGTGTTGCCACGTAGTGGGGCCTCACGTACACAACCTTTGTAAAGGCTCCATCTTTCTTCTGCCATGTTTAGATACAATTGTAATTTATCAAAAAAAAAATCAATGAACAAGCTTTGTTTTATTTACTGTATTGGGTTGCCTCCCAAGTAGCGCTTTCTTTTACGTCTTGCAGCCGGACGAAACCTTCTTAGACTCATTTAGGACCCATGACATGGAATTTATCTCTGAATGGGGGTGATACTTGAGATGATCCGGGTAATGGTTCAAATTCTAAAGTGGGTGCCTGGATCATTAACAACATATTAGTATAAAGAAAATTGAAATTCGGGGAGGCAGCTTACCTGTGTGCTCTGACATAAACTCAAGAATAAACACACCTCCTTTTAAAATTTCAGGGATATTGGACTTTGGCAGATTGCATGTGAGAATTGGTCCTTGTCTAATGTCCTCTTTG